>OY804260.1:36263450-36863450 GCA_963680825.1 Meiosimyza decipiens | reverse complement strand
GCGTGCTAAGAGCAGAAATAAATTTGAAAACATAATAGTATTTTTTCATTGATAATCAAATATTATATCTATGTTGATTTTCTAACCTCAAATTTATGTATTTTGGTTGATTGTAAGCTGAGCCATACTTTACATTTTTACTACCCCTCTAGCACTACTCCTCAATCCCTTTATGAAACATTTTAGTCGAATTTTCAGAAAAAAATTTACGCACGGGACAAACGACTGAGCATTTCTTCATACGGTCTTAGGCAAAAAAAGTTGCACAAAAAAAATTAAGGGGGTCCTTAAACAATAAAACTCCCTAAGGCTCACCTGTTTGGCATTAAAATTCCAAAATAAGTCGTTGCTTTAAGTTTTTGTTTTCATCATTTTTATCGCTCGCTTGTTGGTAGACCGTTATAACTCAAAAAAAAAATTTCGAGATAATTTTGCAGAAATAATCATCATTTCATGTTTTGCTTTGTGTCAAAAAATCGTATGGGTATCTAATGAACTTGTTTATAGAAACACTTTTATTTATTTTTATATAAAAAGTAGTTTATTGAAAACTACTGTAGGTTGTTTGAGATATGACGGTATTCCAGCAAACGAGCGATATGTTCTTATATTAGGTGCGCAACTAAGTTGTCGCTTTTTTTTGTTAGAAAATGCAGCTTTATTGTCGAAAAATAGTTACAGATGTATCAATCAAAATATCGCCCATTGCTAGATACCACTTTTCCTCATCTTTTTGGTAGAGCTCGATGCAAACGGTAGAAGTGTTCGTTTCTTGAGGCTATCAACGAATCAAGCCATTTTTTAAGGTCTTCATAGGAGTTGAACTGCTGATCAGCCAGACCATGTGCCATTGAACGCAACAAGTAGTAGTCTGACGGGGTAATATCTGGGCAATACGGGGGGTGGGGTAGGACTTCCCATTTGAGAGTTTCCAAGTATTTTTTCACTGGTTTAACAACGTGAGGCCTAGCATTGTCATGCAATAAGATTACTTTATCGTGCATCTGTTCGTATTGGGGCCGTTTTTCACGCATGCAAACGCTTGGAAATGGCTTGTCGGGTAACTCCCAATACTGAAGCTTCGTTTTCTTTTATTAGGCGTAATAGCTCAGAATTCTCTGATCCATATACGTTAAAATTATTGTACACAACGATTGTGCGTTCTAAATTAGAATATGGTACTTTTATTTGGAGACCATATTATGCGACTCATATAGCTAGAATTGAGCGAGTTGAGAAAGTATTTATTCGTTTTGCTTTAAGTTCATTAAATTTTACAGGGCCTGCTCCATCGTATAACGCAAAACAAAATAAGTATTCTTTCATTGACATTTGTTTTTGATATTATTCTTGGACTGATAGACTGTCCTTTTCTTTTACAATCTATTGGATTTAACATTCCATCTAGAAATTTAAGACACTTTGATTTGTTCCACATTGGGTTTTATAGAAATAATTATGCATCGAATGCTCCTATAGTTAGAACTCTTAATGAATTTTATTGTATAGCTGGCTCTATAGGGTTAGACTTTAATTTTTCTAAAAATAATAATAAGCAAGCTTATCTTGCGTCTGGGCCCAATCTTCATCAAGCAATGTCTCCAATTCCGTATTATTAAAGGTTTTTGGCCTTTCTTCACGTGGTCGATCGTCAATGTCGAAATCATGGCCTTTAAAGCGACGAAACCAATCTCGGCGCGTTGTTTCGCTCAGAGCACCATCTCCGTAAACTTTTTGGAGCTCTCGATGTGCGTCAGCCGCCGTTTTCTTCGATTGAAAGAAGAAAATCAACTCCTCCCGCAAATGACGATTATTTGGCACAAAATCAGTCATTTTCGAGGGGGCTAAGTGGAAATGAAAAAAAGTTCATGAGCAATAACATTTCCGCAAACACCAAATCTCTATGATTTGAAACAAAAAAGCCGTAAAAGAGTGCTTGCAACCGTGCAAATTATCGGTTAGTATACCTATACATAAAAACGTAATGAAAGTAGCTCAGTTGATTGAGATGAGCATCTTTGAACATTAACATGGCGCAGGACGTAGGACCTAGGTGCGATTCAGATCGGTGACAGGTAAAAATTTAAGTTTTCCCTTGAAGTTTTAAAAACGCTACACATATAAATTAATAATAAGTTGTTACAACAGCACTTAAGAAGAAGCAATTGCGTACGAAATCGAGTTGGAGACGGATCCGAAAAAGAATCCGTTTTGGATAAAATACACGAAGAAGCGAGTCCGTTTCGAATGCGAGACGGATCGATTTGGCACACTGCGAGTCTGTGTTTTGGTCTATAAGTATATGTGCATATAGACTTATGATTAATTTATGATTATTGTATCACATAAATACAATTTTTTTAACACATTGTAATTGAAATTAAATTAATACATCACGGGAAAGTAAACTAAACCAAACAAAAATTGGAGAAAATAATTTAATCCCTTGTGAAAATTTCGTTGATAGCTGAACTTTGTTGCCAAATTCCTACAATGACAAAACAGTTCGTTATTAATCAGTAATCACGATTTTTTAATGATCAACAATGAAAGGATGAAAGATTTCAGCTAATTTGAACAAAAAAGTTCGATGTTCGAATCCCATTTTGGCTGCTGTATTTTTTTTTTTTTACTTTTAATGTGACAAAATTGCAAATAGTAATAAGAAATCGAATGAAATTTATATACTTGCATGCATATGAAATTGAAAATAAAAAGGATGTTGTTCAATTCCAATTCAATTCCCCTGTTTCAGTTTTCATCTGACGTAATTTCATACTACTCATAATTTCGACTACTTCATTGAGGAGAAATTTTGATACGAAATCAAGATTTCAGGGCGAGCTTTTAGGATAAATGAACTGCCGGCACTATTTTCAGTTATATGTTATGTATTTACTAAAAATTTAATTTTTTTTGAGTTCCTAAAGACTTTCAATTTTTTAATATTGTCAAAAGTTGTTTTCATAATTTTCATTTAGATTTTAAATTTCAAAAATAGCATCATTGTTCAAAAAATATATATTCAAATAGAGAACATTACTCCGAATATCCAAAAATATTATTTCAACTAATTCATCATTCCTAATGTAAGTGTGGCGGGGTGCGCACGTATTTTACTTTATCTCTTTAATAAATTAAAAATAAAAACAATGAATTGTTTATTCTACAAAAAAATAACAGAGCGAAGTGATTTTTCAAAAACTACTTCCGCTGATTGCATTAATTATTTCATTGCTTGTGTGTGAATTTAAAGTTGTCTGCAATATATGCCCTCCGTCGTAAATCTATACAACAACAATTATTACCTATGACTAATACAGTGAGTCTAACAACAGAAACACAGCACCAAAGAGAAGAAAGCTGGCAAAACACCAAATCAACAAAACAGTCTGCAACAAAAAACTCTAGCTCAGCTAATCAGCAAAATAAATCAAGAACAACATCCTATATTAAAAATTCATAGCAAACCAACATCATACCGTTAAACGATAAATATGAGTAAGCAACAAAAAAAAAACAACTTCACCTCGAACTAAACAACAACAACAGCTACTTCAAACTTCAGCAAACAATAAACAACAACAGCCCATGATAGATTTTGAAGATAATCCAACATCAAACCTGGCAGGAACGGATGTGTTGCAACAACAATCTCCAAACTCTACTCAAACAGGCAATATTTTCCCTCTCAAACAATATGAAGGTATTACAATTCAAAGGCCTTACGAAGAAATTTTAAGCATAAGAAATGCACAGTGACTTTCTTAACTCGGAGAAAAATTTTCAACTAAACCAACAAGTCCACAGACTAGAAAGCAAATTAATGAAACTATTAAATATATCGGTATGTTATAAATCATCACGTAATTACGTTAGCTATGTTACGTTGTTAAGATGAACTGACAATCAGCTACAGTTGAGCGTTGTCAGGTGTAGAATAAAATGAGGATAATTTTAGTAAATTTGTGAAAAATTCGTTAATAACAAATTTTTGTTATCTGGTGACGATATCAGCTGTTCGTTACGTTTATTACTAAATTGCTCCAATTGAATTGAATCACTTTTGATTCTGACTGGGTTCTTGTATATTTATGCAGAGTCGACTCAAACGCATATTAGAACCGATTGTTTTTAAACTCATATATGTAATACTTCTATATTGCTACTATATCCAATTTCTGTTCACCCATTATTTAAGTTGCTCAATGCTATCAACTCTACTGCGCATGACTCAAAATTGACAATTGATTTTGATGAAAAACAGTAGCGGTGGAA
Source organism: Meiosimyza decipiens (assembly GCA_963680825.1). Classification (NCBI taxonomy): domain Eukaryota; kingdom Metazoa; phylum Arthropoda; class Insecta; order Diptera; family Lauxaniidae; genus Meiosimyza; species Meiosimyza decipiens. The sequence goes on along the minus strand of OY804260.1, from coordinate 36,859,172 downwards.
TTTTTTTTATAATAACTTTTTTCTAATTAAAAAAATTTAATTTTCTTCATTAGATCTAATTTTTTTCTACGCTGCCCCTGAACTCGTTTGACATTTAATACATTTTGTTTACAAATATTTCAAATTTATTGAATCTTTGTTTACAAATATTTCTAAGAACCAACAAATACAAAACTAGCGCATGCGCAAAACAAACTGTAGCTTTGAGATATGTCAACAATCAAACACACTGACCAGGTAGGTTAGTAGCAATATAGAAGTATTACATATATGTTTAAACTACGCAAATGGTGTGCAAACCACCCACAAATATTACAAGATTGATAAGAATTATCAGAAAATCGACTTGGACTTTGACAATGATGACAATACCTCCATAAAAACTCTTGGGTTAGTCTGGCAGAAGTTGTAAAAATATTTGATCCACTAGGGATACTTGGCCCAGTTATAGAAACAATTGCAACTTTCTTGGGACCAGGCAATACCAAAAAAAAAAAACATTCCAAATGGGTTACCTTCCGAGAAGACTTAAAAGCGCTGAAAAATTTTAGCTTTGAAAGGCACGTTTTTGGACAACAAGCAACATCATCCGTTCAGCTTCATGCATTTTATGACGCATCGGGAAATGCTTACGAAGCTACAATTTTCGTGCATGCCAGAAAGTCACTTGTGGTTCTTTGGTCCTCTTTATGGAAATGGAAACAAATGGCCAACTAAGATCACCAAGTCAAGTTATAACCCACAGTGTCCAGAAATAAAGCATAAATCTCCTAACGCAACTGTAACAATGTGCATCAATAAAGATGATGAGCAAACCACATCCAACGTTACCTCAGTAGAAATGGATTCACAAAGGAAGTGGATTTACAAAATCAATCATGGAAACTCATTCAACACACTTCAACGAGTCGTAGGTTACATACTTCGATTTATACGACGAATGAAGGGCATTACATGTAATGAGTTGACGCTAAGCACACAGGTCATTCGAAAAAACAGTTTCAGCGATGAGCTCAAGGAATTAAAGAAAGAAGAATGGTAAAGCCTCAAAGCCCATTAGCCGCCTTTTCTCCATCCCCATACAAATAAGGTGTCATTCGTGTTGGAGGAAGACTGGAAGCCTCATCACTAAATTATGACGCCAAACATCAAATTCTACTTCCTTACAATGACAGATTGTTTAAGCTTTCAATGGCAAAGGTACACAAGGAAAATATGCATTGTGGACCTCAATTCAAAAGACAAAAATTCTGGCCAATTAAAGCAAAAATTATGGCCAGAGCAATCATTCAACGGTACGTTAAGTGTAGCAAGGCGAAACCAAAGATGTACTCCCAAATAATGGGAAACTTACCTGCTGACAGAATAACACCTAATCGACCATTTATTACTACCGGTATCGACTACTTCGGACCAGTCTGGATACATTACAAGATTCGAGGAAAACGTTCTCAAAAGGCTTATATAGCAGTATTTTGCTGCTTCACCTCAAAGATTGTTCACTTGGAGCCGGTAAACGACCTCACAACAGATGCTTTCATTGGTCGAAGAGGTCGTTGTCAAAATATTTACTGCGACAATGCAACGAATTTCCTCGGTGCCACTTACCAATTACAGGAATTAAAAACTATTCTTCAATCACAAAGATCTAATAAAAAGATATCCACGGAATGCAACAATAGAGGCATTACTTTTAAATTCATAGCTCGAAGTTCCCCTCACTTAGGAGGCCTATGGGAAGCAGCTGTTGAGTCTGCAAAAGGTTTACTCATAAATATCTTGACATCAGCATCCCTTACTTATGAGGAACTCGAAACAACGTTGTTTGAAGCGTAAGACATTTTGAATTCACGACCTCTAACTCCTATGTCGAATGACTCAAATGACATGACTGCTCATGACCAGGTAATTTTTTGATTGGATAACCGATTAATTCATCCATTGATCCAACGTCCACACCCGCTATTAACTCATTGTTAACAAGATGGGAACTGGTGGCACATATTAAGGAAGAATTATGGCAACGATGGTCTCTAGAGTATTTGAATAAGCTACAGTATCGTCACAAGTGTAAGGAACAAAGTTCAAATGCAATACCTGGTCAAATAGTTATCATAAAAGATGACAATGCTCCTTCATTAAGGTGGCTTTTAGGGAGAATTGAAAGGGTTTATCATGATTAGAACGGAGCTGTGCGGGTTGCAGATGTTTGCACAGCGTCAGGGGTTCTTAAAATACCTATACATAAGTTGACACCATTACCAATTGATTCAACTGAGGAATATACAGTGGCCAATTCCGGAGACGTAGATACAGAAGTTCAACTCAGATATTGGTATACATTTTGATGAGATTGGAAGACTCAAACTTGCTGCAAGCCAATGCTGAGAAATAGTATTACACTCCTTCATCATATATGTGACAGAATAAATCAACAATGTAGTTATAATAGCACTTTACATTGTCAACATATGGCTTATGTTGTTCAATTAGACAACTTTTTTTTGCCGACAAGGCGCGTGGAAAGAGGTGCTATGAATTTTGTAGGAAATGTGGCAAATTCACTTTTTGGACTCCGATTATGCTGAGAAAATGCCACAGAGAATAGAAGAAGTGAAAGACAATAAAGGTTATCTATTGAGACCGGTAAAAAACAAAACATTAGTCATAGACTCCACTCTTAACTTAATAAAAATAGACTGAAAACTACTAAGATAAAATTCGAGCAAGTGGAAAACCAACTAAATATCCTCGCTAAAAAAATAGAATCCGTCGAACAGTCTGAATACCAATTCCTGGTATATCGAACTTTAACATCATTATCAGATCAACTGTTACTAATAATAACCAACACACAGCGGGTACAAGCTGCACTCCTTGACGTCCTGACCTACACACATCATGAAAAAATTAGTCCCGCCTTACTATCTGTAACTCAACTCCGCAAGAATCTAAGAAACATCAAAGCCCACTAACTTGGATATACCAGTTGATGATGATATCGCCATACATTTATATAAAATCATGACTGTCAGGGGAGGCGTAACGAATGACAACGCAGTATTTCAGATTTCACTTCCACAGACTATCCAAGAACGATTTGATATACTGAAAGTGACTCCTATTCCAACCTTAATTAACAATATACTAATAACTGTTGCACCTTGTGCGGAAACAATTGCAATTGATTAACATATGGATCAGTACATACCTTTGAGTCAAGGTGATATTAAATCCTGTATTATTATTCAACAGGATCTGGTTGTATGCACCACTCGTCCAAGTTACCACAAGGAATCTCTAGTTTGTTCCTGTGAGCTTGTACTGCTTCAAAATGAAACACATTCCACCTGCAACTTAAAAAAATTGAACAAAACTCAGCATGAATTCAAACGGAACAACAAAATCAATGGATCTTTGCGTTAAAATTTCCAACTCGGTTGACGGTCGTGTGTGACCAGAACTCGCAACAGGTATCTTAAACAGATTCAAGGATTCTCGCAATTGCACCCCAATGTGTTGCCAAAAACAATATCTTGGCACTGGATGGATTCCATATAATATCCAGCCCAATACGCACTTCTTACACTGGCTTCGGAAGTATTCAAAGACTATCCACAACGGAACAAGTACGAGCCGTATTGCGAAACCACACCATTTTTAGCTACGATGACCAAATGAAAAATCTGACTGACTTAAAAATGCTACTAACAACAGAAAGTTTTATGATGCCCCATAAAATACAACATCAAAATACTCGCAATACAGCATTTGCCAGCACAGCATAAGTTTTGGCAGTCATAATAGTATTATTCATTGCTGTGAAGCACATAGTAAGACGATTCACAGTATCAACAACAACAATATCTACACCCCAGCCACGTCGGACTGCACAGCAAAAAACCAACTTCGCTGTCAATTTGGACAGCAGCAGTTGTTCAGGATGTTCAGTTTTATTCATTTACATAATATTACATCTTTAATGTTGTTAACAAAATGCAAACATTGCAATTTAGTTAATGTCAATGTTCGCTTTGGTTTTGCTTATGGTGGCTGTATTTAAGAAGGTCATAATTTTTATATTTTTGAATAGCTTTCAGTTCAAATTAAAAGTTTTCTTGATTTTAGTGGCCGCAAAATATAACAAGACACCCAGGACCCCTGGTAAGGTGTCTTGCTATCATCAAATAACATTTACTGTTACTCTAGATTTATGTGCTTGCAGCAACAACCAACCATCCTAGATAATCCTGGTTCAAGTGCCAAGATTATTGTGGAATGATAGGCAGATAAATTAGTCTCAGCCGCAAAACAAACATAATAGAGAAGAAAACATGTACAGCGCTTATTGCTTTGAAATTCATCAAACAAAAACAAAAGCCAATGGCAAAAAACAAACTGGGTTCAGCAAATAAAAGGGGCGTAGTGTTGTAATAAAATTAACCTCAGACAGGTCAACGCCTTACGGAAAGTTCAACATTGATCAATGATATATACAGGAAGTCCACATACATATATAGGATCTGAACATACCTCTTCCTGTGAACTAGTAAGTAAGCTTCGTTCCAAAAAAAAAAACGCAGGTGCACCTTGGTGAGAGCATTTTCGTAGAACAGTAAAAAATCTCCAAAAAATATGTAAAAGTAAAAAGGGTCAAATTCAGGAGCTAATAAATTCAAATTATATTAATGATTTCGCGCATAATAAAATTAAACAAAATTTCACAAAATTGAGCTATTTCTTTTTCCACCTGCAAATAAATTAGTTCATGTTGGACAAACCTTAAACTAACCGTGCCGATAGTTAGTATCTTGATTCCGAAGTTTACTTCTTGTGTACTTTTATTCAACTACAAATGTGTCTGATAATGTTAAGTGGTCACATAATGAAGAGGGCATAATAGCGAATACAAGAATGAAGAACCGTTAATGCAATATGCATAAATTTGTTTTGATATTAGAGTAGAAATCTAACAAATTCCCGTTCAATAGAAATTTAATAGTATTTTGGCAAACAATTTTAATTTTTTAAGCTCAACATATTAGAAAATTTCAAATTTTTATCTCTTGTGAGACATTTGGTAAATATATCAGCTTTATTGTAAGGCTGTTCAACGAGCCGAAATTGTTAGAACAGTCTCAAAACTCACAAAATTTCAGCACCGAACGAAGTTGGTTTGGTTCGACTCAACTCAGTTCGGTTTGTTCGCTCACATTTCCTTATTTTGGTTATGTTTGTGCCAGCGTACAAATCGTTTGAAGAAAAGTGTGGTGCGCTGTGCAGTGGAAAAAAAATCTCTCTGCAAAATTTACTTTTAGAGCAAGTTACATAATTGAATTTTTAAATACAAGCTTGCTTAACTCAATATAGTTTTATTTGTTTTATATTTTTGCAATTAAATTTATTTACATATTTTCATGCAAAATTGCAATTTCTTCTGTGAGAAAGTTAGCTCTTTCGGCTCTAACTATGTGTCCGCAAGTTGAAAAAAGACGCTCGCTGGTAGTTTGATTTGTGGGAATATGCAAAACCGCCTTTGCAACCTTCCACAAATTTGGGAAAAGTGCTTTGTGACTGCGACACCATTCCATTATGTCAACTTGCCGCAAGTGCTTTCGAAAAGATAAATGTCAATTTCCGCTAAAACAATTTTGTTGATATTGTGTTGCTGGACAACACATTTCATTGTAAAATGAAATAAGGTGAACAAAAATTAATGAAATTTTCAGAGATAGTACTCCTGAATATTCTGAAAATTTCGAGCATAAAAAGGCTGAAATCAGTTCAAATTTTATTCTCTCGCTCTCATTCTCAATGCTTTAATTTACATTGCAAATTATAAATCTTAGCTTTAAATGCTTGTAAAATCAAACTGGGTGAAAAAACATGGATAAGCTTTTCAGGGATGGTACTTAAGTATGTTCTAAAAATTTTGAGCCTATAAAATCTGAAATCGGTGATGGAGTATTTGGGAAATTGATGTTTTTTGAAAATGTAAATTTTTTTATCTTTTAGTATAAAAGAAACGTTTAGGCTTTCATTTATTCAGATTTGCAGTTTTTTTGTCATCTACTATATATTTATAACTGCCTAAAAATAATATAAAAGCTAATATGAATTGTGTTGGTTTGTTTATATTCATCAATGAATTTTTTCGTTTTACTTACGAGCTTTTTTGAACACAATTTAAAACTTTTTTTTAAGCAATAATATTGGTCAAAAAAATTTTATCGAAATTTTTTATATCTTTTACATGATAGACCAATCACTGAAAAAAGTTTCATTCCATTTAAAAAAACATGAGGGTAATGATAGGCCCATTATAGATGGAATAACCCCACTGGAATATAATTCGATATGGTGGGATATTCATCGGCACTTATTATGTTTGTGGCTATTTTAAGGGGCTCAAAAAGTTTGAGGAACTGCATAATTTTTTCCCATTCAGCGTTCAACAAATTTGATGATTAACACCTGTTAAATGTTCACATTAGAACTTATAAAAATTAAAAAAAAAAAGTGTAGTGACCATTTTAACCTCTTTCCCTAGTAACCTCTTCTATAGCATCACGCAACTCAAGCAACCTACTTAACATATTAAATTGGCTATTTCACCGAGTAATCCTGAATCGGCTTCAGACATTTTTTTTTGGGAAGCAATAGAATTTTGTGCATTTTCCGGGGCCTTTGCTCCCGTAGTAGATCTATTGAAGTAAGACACAATACTTCTGGCCTTCTCCAAAATACTTCGTAGCACCAAATAGGTCTAAAAGTACAGTGTACTTTAATATTCTGAGAAACCTGCAAATTATTTGAAGCTTACCTTGATTGAATCATTCACGACGAGTTGCATGGTTTGTCCGAAACCAGGTATATGGACCCAATTGACAGTCTCGTTCTTGATTGCATTTACCATGATCCTTGCATTATCGGTAATGTAAAAATTGGACCGAATAAATTAGATAAGCTCCATTCATTAAGTGAACAAATGAGAAATTCAGATATATTGTTTGCTGAATGGGCTTCAGGAAAGTGCTTCTTAATTCCATGTCTTGAGTAAAAAAGTGCATGGTTAAAACTATTGTGAATGCTGCGCTTCTAATACCTATGGTTATTATTTTAGAGTTTGATTTCATTATAAATTATCCATATGTTTTACCGCATTCAAGTTCCTCGCTTAAAAATTGTTTCATCTTAGAGCGCTCATCTTCATAGAATCGCGGAATAATTGATCTTAAAAAGTAGTTATCGAAGGAATTGAATGTTCTGGCGCTAGAAGACTCATTAAGTCACGGAACCCGCATTGCTCTGTGACACTGAATGGGTGCAAATCTTTGACTATCATTCTAGCGATTGCCTGCGTGATTACAGGTTTGTCTAAATTTAACTTGCTGAAAGTCTTAAATTGTGTAATATTGTTTAGTGAAGCTATAAATGGATATAAAAAACTAAAGTTTGGACACGAAATCTTTTTTTATTTCCTTAAATGCTGCAAAAACTGAAATTCACTGCTTATAAAACAGTTTTAAGTATATTAATGAATAAATTTATATATTTATCTTATTTTTTCTGCATGCTGTTTAAAATTACGTACCTATATCAATTATACATACAAAAATGTCCTACTGTCACTCTCAGTTGTATATTTGCGTGCAACGGGATTCACAGACTCTATGGAACTGGCCATAACATAATTGCGACGCAGTTCAACGGTGACTTATTTAATTTTGTAACCGTAAGGAAACATTAGCTAGCATAAATTCAACCTGTTGTTCAGCATCTTATGTATATTCTGTTATATAACATAATTAAATTTAAGTCTCTTACCTTTACTAGTTTTACCACCTGGATCGTATACTTTTGCATGGCGTAGTAAGTAGTTGTTGAGGCCGAAGAAACCGTGAAAACTTTCGCTCACTGCTTACATCTTTTTTTTTGACTCATCGGTGTCTTTAAAGAAATTCCAAGCTTCACTTCGCTTACCTTTACCAAAAGTATTTTCCATGTCGCAATTACACACAATATTTACGTTAAGTACACCCTCGAATAACAAGATCGAATTGCACTTAAATCGTCTGCAAACCACACGCTACGATCAAACGATCAACTCAAAACTCAAAAAGTTTGGTACTTACGAGTTGTTCGAAGCTCATGAGTTGCAATCGTATCATACGAACAACGAACGAACTGAACACGAGTTGAGTCGAATGAATTGAGTTGTTCGAGCTTGACTCGTTGCGTATGGTAGAAGTTCGGACATGTTGTATCAGCTCGTTGCACAGCCATACTATATTGTCATCTGAGGATATGTAGCTTAAGAATATTTAATTTTTGATGTAATCATCTCTAACATATTGATACTTAATATATATATGCTTACTGCGCTTATGCGATACTGGATTCTTAACTAAAAATACTGCACTCTGATTGTCACATTTTATTTCAGTAGGTGCATTAACATATCATATTAAATTCAGCTCACGTCTCAGTCTTCTTATAAACGCAATTTCTTTAGCTACAAATATATACTCTGCTTCCATCGTGCTGAGAGCTCCTACAGCTTGCTCTTTAGCTTCCCAAGGTATACGCCCTCCACTCATGGAAAACACGGACTAAGTATATGATTTTCTATTTACAGCGTCGGACCCCGAATCTGCGCTTGAAAAACGCACAAAATGTTTGTTACTTTTATGAAAAGAAACATACCAATATTTGGTGCCTTGTAAATATCGCAAACTATGTTTAAGCTGTGAAAGTTTGGATATTGCGAACAAAATAACTGACCTAGATACTACTGCTAAATAATTTAATTCAGCAACCAGCCTTTCAAATTTTTTAGTTTCATAAGGTTCACAATCCTTAACGTTGCATTTGTCAAGAACGGTACCCATTGCGATGGGCTTAGCGACCGGTTTACAAAATCTCATATTCCATTCCATTAATAAATCATTTATGTACTTCTTCTGATGAATCAGAATACTCCTCCATGCATCATCACGTTTGACATCCATCCCTAGGAAGAAAGATACTTGAGCTCAGTTAAAGGCTTGAACACATTTACTTAACGTCGACATTATTGTATTCATTCTACCCATATCCTTAGAGGTGATAAGCATATCATTCACATACAAAGCTATCGTGCAAAGTTGCTCCCAACACTTCATAAAATAAAAACAATTATCGGTCACGCATTGCTTAAATCCAATCTTCAACAAAATTAGTGTTATCTTCAAGTTCCAATCTCGTCCTGCTTGTTTCAACCCGTAAATGGACGTATGCAGCTTACAAACGTAATCTGGATGCTCTGTCTCTACAAAAATTTATTGGCTGCAACATGACACCTTATCTGTAAGCTCTCCATTTAAATAAGCAGGCGCAATGTCAATATGATTAACCAGCAAGTCATATTGAACTGCGATGGATAAAATCAATCTAACTGTAGAAAAACGACCTACCGCCGAATATGTTTAAACATAATCAATTCTATATTATTGGGGAACACTCTTGTATTACGAATCGTGCTTTATACTTTTCAACACTATTATCTGGATTTTGTTTTGTACAAAAAAAAAAACCCATTTTGATCCGATTATATTTTTAACCTTAAGCTTTGAAACTTATGTACAGGTTTTGTTTTTCAATAATACATCATACTCGTTTTTCATAGGCTTTTCCCATTCCAGGGACATTTCATGACTTAAAGCTTTTTTAACATTCATTTATAATAGCTCTTACTTCGTTGGTCACCTGCTTTTTCAACATCAGTTTCATCATGTCCCTTTATTTCTTTTGTTAAATATTCGGCTTAATCAATATCAACCTTCTCTATATCCTTTTGAAAAAAACTGCTCAGAATTCTGATTTTCCTTTTCTTGTTGCTTACCAAATTCAGTTTCAAAAAATAAAACATCTCTTGACGTTTTTCTCTGCTGTATAATCTGTAGTCCTTTGACTGGTTTGCAGACCCTACAAATATACATTTGTGCCCTTTTGGATCTAATTAGAATTTACCTGAACGTTTACCGCTTCACAACCAAACGTTTTCAAATGAGAAGCAGATGGTGTTTTGCCAAACCAACATTCAAAAGGTGTAACATTCTTCAATGTTTTTGTTGGCGCACATTTCGTAAATATGTAGCAGTATTTACACCCTCTGCCCATGAAAACTGCGAAGCTCCACTGTCATATAACTGACACCTCGCCATCTCAATCAGCGTTCTATTACTATATCACGTTTGGCAATGTCATTTTGCTGTGGCGGTAGTCTGGTGCATAATACCTTTGGATTTCAAAAAATCGTCAAAACTTGAGTTAACGAATTTTCGGCCATTATAACTTCTTAAAACTTTAAGCAATTTTTCAGTTTGTTTTTCGCTCATATATAAAAATTCTTTAAAAGTTTTAAAGGCTTCGGACTTATGATTCAAAAAATATGCGTGGACGTATCTAGAATAATCGTCTATGAAAGTCATGAGGTCCACAAATGTCGGTACACACAATTTCAAGTATATCTTGTGATCTAATATTGTTGTAGCTTGTAAATGAACTACATGTAATTTTAAATTTGGTACAAGTCTGACGTGGAATATTTGACCGCTTATGTGAATTATAGCCTCGTAACATTCCTTCGTTTGATAATTTCATGAAATCAAAACAATTCAAATGACCATATCATTTATGCCATTTATCAATTTCGTTATTTTTATTTGAAAATAAGATTTCATTTTTACTCACACCAAAATTAGTATTGCTGGTTTTTGTATTTAACTTCACCAACACTTGTTCATGCAACATTCCATTCCATTTAACTTCACCAACACTTGTTCATGCAACATTCCATTTGTCACTATCAGCACCTTCAACATAGTCATCTCTCTCAACACCTCTCTAACCTCAGCAAAAAATATTTCATTTTTCAAATATGCCTTGAATATTTCTTCGTTCTGTTTTAATTTAATAACAGCTTGTTCCTTACTAAAAATGAATGAAAATTCTGTAAAAATTTTACTTACAGAAATCAAATTTCCATCAAGATTTGGTACACTCTAAGAAAAAATGTCGGGAATTTGCTACAATTATTGCTGGCAATAGGTTTTTTACAATTATTGTAGTAAAATCTCACAGCACAAAAAGTAAAATATTTAGGCTATAAATGCGTTAATCCTCTCACCAACTATTTTATCTACCCGCTCTACATCTCTCTTTCTTTTTAGTAAAATATGTAGCTAATGCAACGTTTTTTCCACTTTTTCTGCGTGAATGATGTAAGCAAGGGGGTCTTGACGCAGGCTTAAGCGTTATATATTCATTATTATTGTTGTGAAATATAATCATTTTAACGCGTTGTCTGCGTTAAGCTTTCACAATAATACTAAAGATTTTAGACTTACTTTTCCTGCTTGAGAAGTATGCATTAAAATACATAATATGAATAAAATTTTATAAATTTTCGCATATTCTATTTTTTTGAGATTTGAATTATTTACTTACCTGTGCGGATATTTTTATACACAAAAAAAGGGTTTATTTTCAAATTATTTTTCATTAAATGGACGCATTTTTCAACAAAAAAGATTTATTTCATATTTGCTTTAGTTTTTCAGATATCCCGCTTTGAAAAATTTGCATTTATTTAAAAAAAAATACAAAGTATGCATTTTCAGTGGCCGCCGGTACTCGTGCTGTGGATGCTCAGAGCAAAGTAACGAAAATTGTGTATTTGTTGAATGATACATACAGCAAGAGCAGGATCACGCTGCAATAGCGTAAAATAACACTTTTGCAGCGTTTATTTACACTTCGTCCGAAAACACGCTGTAATAGCGGGAAAATACAGCTTTTGTCATAAAAACGCAAAATTTTTGGCAAAATTTAAAAAACACGCTACGCAGCGAGATTTTCAGGGTTGTTTTTCAAAATTGCCAATAAATGCCTGAAATTTTACAATATTTATTGCCATGATTTATCAACCAGTTCTTAGAGTGTACATTATGTAAAATTATGTCACGATTTCCATTATTAAAAATAAATTTTCCAATTCCTTGAGTAGTGGCTGGTTTTATTAGAAGCAAGGAGAACAATTTTGTTATGCTCTTTTAACTTGAAAAATAATTTCTTATACAACACATATTCGAAGACGCACCGCTATCGAGAATAAAAATCTAAATTAATTGTTGTTTTTAATTTCACTTGACTCTGTATCATATGTAACGGACATATTAATTGCTGTATTGTTCTGTCTTTCCCTACAATTCGCCTTAACGTAGCCTCTCATTCCACATTTATAACACTTAACACTTCTCCCCTTGTTGTAATATTCTTAATTTTTTGCATAATTTTTGCTGTATTGCGGGTTTTCCTCTTGCCAATTTTTCTCTTTATAATTTAATTCAAAAACGTGTTCCCTTTTATCGGTTTTACCACTTTTTCGTTGCTCTTCTTCCAAAATTTTTTATTTAAATTTCACAACTTTCAGTAAATCATCTTCAGTCTCAAGTGCGACTACAAAGTTTTCAAGGCCATTTGGTAAACCAGATAGTAATAATATAACTGATTTTAAATCTTTTTTAATTATCTTATCCATTATCTTATCATCGATGATAGCACAAAAATCACTTGTTTGCCATAGCTTTCACTAGTGTTAAATTTTTAATAAATTAATTTTTTAAAAAGATTTACTTTTCTGGCTGGCTCTTTAGCTTTATAAATCTTTTGAATCCATGCTGCTTTAGCACTTTCACACTGTTTGATATGAACTAGTTCCGCAGGCTTAACACTTAATTTTATTGTGGTCAACGCCTTTTGATCAGCACTACTCCGAATTTGATTTTTCGCACGCACTAACAACCCAGTTTTATGCTTGAGCCCATAACCTTTGTTGCAAAAAAAATTTCCTTTGTTATATAAGATGGGCTGAAAAACTTTAACAACGTCCGCAAGTAGTCCATCTTCCGAAAGAGTATTTTCCACAGCACGAAATTTAATATCAGAAGAAATATCTAGCATTGCTTCAAATGATGCTTCTATAAGCCAAATAATGTTTTTACATTTTAATATCGATACGACTATTTTGCAAAAGGAACTTCTTGATTTAAAAAATTAACCTTTCCATAAATTAGTAAATTTTTTATTTGATGTTTTTTATATGAATTACTTTTTTGTTTTATTAAGCTATGTTATGGTATTTTTAAGTTGCTTTATTGAAATAACGGTATTTTACATATGCAATTTATTTTTTTGGTAAAAAATGAATGAATTCACATGAATTCATACGCACAAATGTGCGTAGTCTTACGAACATTACTAAATTTAGTTATACTATCCCATATCAAAGCTATTTATGTATAGTAAAAATAATTGATGATAAGCAGCCACAACCTTGCTCTTTTTATACCCTACACAGAGGGTATATTCACTTTGTCATTCCGTTTATAACGCATAGAAGGGGGCGTGGCAGACATGGAAAAGTGTATATATTCTTGATCAGCGTCACCACCTGAGTCGATATAGCTATGTCCGTCTGTCTGTCTGTCTGTGTGTCTGTCTGTTGAAATCACGTTTACGCAAAGCTAAGCAAGTTAATTGAATGAAATTTAGCACACAGGTAAAACCTTCTTGCAAGCTGCTAGCATATAAAAATGGGCGAAATCGGTTCACGCCCACATCTTCCGCCCATACTCTATGTAAATATACCTAAGTCCATTTTTAAAAAAATTGGTGCGATTTTGATGAAACTTGATGATTTGTTGAAGATGAGAACAAAATTAAGATCAGGCTAGGTTTTAAGTTTGCAAGGTCTCTTAAAGGAGCGTGGCACAGCACTAAATTTTAACTCTTATAACGCCATAGCTCGTTAACCGTGCAAGATATTGCGATGAAATTTGATACACGAATACAGATTTTATAAATCTTGAACTGCGCATAAAGTGGGCGGAATTGTAAAAGTGGGCGTGACACTTTTTAGCAATTGAAAATTTGGATTTCGTATATTTCCAAATTGGCACATACGATTTTCATAAAAATTTTAGGGATGATACCACTGAAAGTAGTGATCAGTACAATTTTCGTCAATATTCTGGAAAATTTCGTTGAAGGGCGTGGCACAGCCTATGAAAATTACTATAGCAGATATACACGCGAAAAAGTGTCTTCATGCAAAATTTTGGCACAATAGTGCTGGTGGGTGTGGCACCTCCCATGTAAGCAAAATACGTTTAATGCTATAGATAGTGTGCTATGAGAGTAATCTTCATAAAATTTTGTGTCGGTGTCGGTTACTAAAAGCTTTGAAATTCAATGAAACTTGACAAGATTGCATCAATGGGCGTGGCACCTCCCTCATTAACATAAAGTATTGGAGCAATTTATATGAAATTTGATGTAAGTGGTTTAATGGGTATTAGGTACATATGAATCAAAAGCTTTCGAAATAGTAACATTGGGCGTGGCACCTCCCATAAAATTAAAACACCGTAAGTGGAATAACTATCGAAATATATGAGCAATCATACTGAAATTTGATGTAAGAGGTTTGTTTATGAAAGGCTATTTTTGGATCAAAATCGGACTGGATTGTACCAGTGGGTGTATCACCGCCCTAAATTTTAAGAATAATTACGGCGCATATCGCAAACTATACAAGCTATTGTGCTAAAATTTGGTTTGTGCATGTCAATCACGAATATCATTTATTGAAACAAAAGTGGGTGGAATTGGAGAAGTAGGCTTGACATGTTTCGTGTTTTTCATTTCCATTCTATTTTTTTCAACATTTCCCATATTCTTTTGACATTTTCAACCTTTTATCTTTTCCCATTCAATTTCATTCGACTTTTTTTTTTTTCTTCGACTCCTTCATTAATTTTTCAGCTTTTTTCATATTTTTCGACTTATTCAATTTCTTTCAACTTTCTTCAATGGTTTTTATATATTTTCAGCATTTTCACTTTTTTTAAACACTTTTCAACAGTTTTGAACCTTTTTATATTTTTTTCGACTTATTCAATCTCTTCAACACTTATTTAAAAAGTACTTTCAAGGCAGTGTAGGGTATGTGAGTTTCGGCCTGGCCGAAGATAACACCTTTTCTAGTTTGTTTTGTTTTGTTTTTGATGTAGATGCTTAGCAAGCAATGAATGGAGTGAATCTGTAATATAATGTTTTAAAACGCATTTCAAGAATATCCATGTAGACCTTTAGTATATGCATACAACAGTTACAGTTGCAATCGCCTCAACCCAGAAGGGTTTCCGAAGTCTTGAATATAACAGCATGCTTCTACCAATTTCATCAAAATTCGGTTAGCCCGTTCTACCTTACTTTTTTTATTGAATCTTTATTCTTTTCGGCCAAAAATTTCTCAAACGCATTATTTATGTATTTGCGACCATTGTTTGGTAAATCACCAAGAAACGTTTAACATCAGACACACTGTGACTGAAGCGAGCAAAAGTTCGCCTAAAATAGATCCACAATCGGTATTTGGGCTGTGGTGCTGTATAATATCTCGATTAAAATTCCGTTAAATTCAAAATCGAAGGTTCTTATATTCGTTTAATGTTTTTAAGAGGCGGCATTCAGATTTAATTACTGCAAAATGTTGCAAGCAAAAACTTTTATTGTTGTTTAAGTCTTTCCCAATGCCAAAATTATTGCTTGAAGTTTCACTTAAATAGCTGCTGATGTAGTATTCAATAAACTTGACACAATATTTTGAATAGCATATACTTCCTTTCTTGGCATATATGGATGGGCATGCTAACGTAAAGATAAAAAAATTGCTTGTTTTTTAGATCTTTAATATTATTGTCGGTATTATTTACAGTTATAATTTCATACTGGAATTTTCGGAGCTGACATTGAATGTTGCAGATGTAATGTAAAAAGCTGAAGGTTACATTCAGTTTAGAGTGAATATTTTTTTAAATGACGCTTAAGACTATTTAACTATTTAAGCCAAGTGATCATTCTTTAAGTGTATTATAAACGTTCCACGCCTTTAAAATCTTACAAACACTTAAAACACAAATACATTTTTATGTAAAGTAAAGTAAAATTATATTTTGGTTGAAAAAAATCAATTTTTTTTAAAAAAGTTTGCAAGTGCAACCATATTAGATGATTTTAAGTCATATTCAGTTTCTGTACCGTGGAAATATTTTTGTATAAATAGCCAATGAAGTTCAAATACTACTGGATATTTTAAATGAAAAACATGAAAGATTTTGAAACATATTTCTAAAGCTTCCAAAAATGATGGATATCTGTACAAAATTTTGTCAAAATATATAAAAAAGAGGTTAAATTGGTTACAGTTAGTACTTCTACAATTGGGAATTGCTGTATTGTGATACCTTTACTATATTATTTGCTGATAATATCGCAAATCTTCCTAAGGTAGGGCCTTAGACGACGCCTCAAGTTGTCACAGTATTTGTTCACGAACAGACAAAAGCTAATAAAACTTATCAACAAGGGCACAACAGGTTTCAATAGGTATTTAGTTGGGAAAAATTTTGAAGCCATATAACCTTAGCAACACTTCAAATTTATTATGCTTCTTCCAAGACAAGGTTTCCTTACTGAAAAAACAGGATATTTAAACGACATTTTTTGCTTGGATCTGTTTTGTGAAATATCGAAAGTTGCGGATGAATGTTCTAAAAATGGCTACGACTATAAGCTGCGAACCTTTTAACTGATCTCAAAAAAATGGGTATCATTTGAAAGGTATACCTACATAAGTAAACTTTCAAGTGCATAATTTTTTTATACTTTTTTATTATTTTCATAAAATTTTTAATTTTCTTTTCACAAAAAGTGATTTTTTGTTTTTTTTTCGTAAGATTCGCAAGTCTTTTTGCTTTTCATGTAAGTAAGAACATATTGTCAATAAAAGTCTATTTAAAAAAATTTACAATGGGGGGGTTAGAACCCCCAAAACCCACACGAGTATGTTTAATAAGGTGATTTTTAAACACTAGAAAGATACAAAAACGACTCCTAACAACTGCATATTCTAGGTGATTGTTAAGCCTTTTTCATTATCACATTCATCACTTTTAATATTCTTTTTATGAATTTTACTCGTTGTAAAAAAAAACAGATATTCTAATACGTGTGCGGTGCAATGATAGAAGAGTTTTCAATATTGTATTCATGCGCACGGGCAAATGAAAAAAAATTACTGAAAATACATACATGAATAAAATCATGAATGCGTCATTTTGAGTGCACATGCATGAATATTTTGGAACTCTGAGTGCAAGCCATATTCCATCAAAGGGACATTATATGAACATGAGGCAGACCTTGAACTTAAAAGATCTAAATCAAAATCACCTAAAATTATAACATTTGCCGCCGAAATCTTATGCAAAAATCTACAGGGCGGTCCATCCAGCGATTGGAATTGAACTACTACATTTTTTGGATGTCGCAACTTTACTGTCTCCGCAAAATGACAGTAGTTTTATATCTCCAGGTAATGAATTGTGTCAATATGTGCTTGAACAACGTAGGAAGTAAGCACTTTCACCGAAAAAAAAACTTTTCTAACGAAGCTCATTTCCACCTCGGTGGTTACGTAAATAAGCAAAATTGTCGCACCTGGGGAATAGAAAATCGACACATGATAATTGAGAAGCCCATAAACTCTAATCGAGTAACTGTTTAGCGGAGTTTATGGATCGGCGGCTTCATTGGTCCATTTTTCTTTAAAGATGACTAAATGATGACTAATTTCTGTGGCCTGTTTTCGAAGATATGCACTTGGAAAACATTTGGTTTCAACAAATGAAAACAAAATTTATTTTACTAATGCAACATATGTGTCTAATATGAGAAATCCACTTTCCCTAACAATCCTTCATTCGACTTAAAGGTTACCACACTATACGCCCAGAAAATGGAGCTAAGGGTGGAAGTGCGGTCATAATGAAAGAAAATCTCTCTCATTATGAGGAAATGAAAATTGAAGCAGAAGATATTCAAGCTGAAAATGTTTAAACAAAAAAGATAACATCACAGTAGTTAGCTTGTATAGCCCTCGGAAACACTACGTTAAGTGTGAAAGATATGAAGAATTCTTCGGAAACATAGGAGATCGATTCATCATTGGTGTGAATTACAATGCCCAACGCACACACTGGCTTATAGATCCAGACAAGATCCCTGATCTGATTGATTTAATTATCATCAAAAATGTTTCGAGAAATTACATGCAAATAGAAGATAGATTGGAGTTAAATTAAGATCATTCTCCGATTGTCCTAACTCTAAGTGAACACATCATCACAAAGCTAAGGACACTTCATCTGACTAATAAATGGACTGATTGGGGAAGCTTCAGAAATGTACTTGATGAAAGAATTGAATTAGCAGCTTCATTTCAATCCGAAGAACAGTTAGATTTCGAGGTGGAAAAGCTGATTCAGATTTGCTGAACACCTTAAAAATATTTTTCAACCTAACACGCTGGATAACACTATTTTGTTACCAAATACCATTTGACATTCCAGCTCAAATTAAAAACATCAACCCGAAAAATGCTCCTGGTTTTGATCTGATAACTGGCCAAATAATTAAAGAATTACCAAGGAAAGCATTGGTTAAAATAACTAATCTGATTAATGCAACATTCAGATTACAATATGCACCATTATTATGGAAAATGGCTAAAGCTATTATGATTTCGAAACCTGGAAAGCCACCCCGATTATGTCCAAATTGTTTGAAAAATTTCTATTGAACAGACTAAAATCAATCATCGAAGATCAACCTGATCACCAGTTTTGGTTCCGGAACAAACACTCTACGATTGATCAGGTCCATAAGATTACTAATAACATTGTAACATCATTAAAAGAAAATGAAGTGTGCTCAGAAATATTCCTTGATGTAGTACAAGCTCCTATAAAGTTTGGCATGAGGGACTGAATCATAAACTCTAAATTTTTCTTCCTGCGCAGTACTCGAAAATTCTGGAATCATATGTATATATCAGAATGTTACTTTTGAATCAAAGAAGAAAACGCTTATTCTGGTCTGAATAAAAATCTAAGCGAGAGTGCCCCAAGGTAGTGTAATGGGACCAGTTCTATACCTCCTATACACTAGTGACCTACCGACATTGAATGAAAATATTGTTACTACATTTGCTGATGATACTGCAATTTTGGCTATTGCCAACAATAACACATAATGATACATATAAATGCCAAGATGAAATACCTTGGCATGACCATTGATGTCAAACTCAGGTGGAAGCCACATGTCAGGGAAAAACAAGAAGAATTAAAGCCAAAGTACATAAAAATGTACTGGATATTGAGTAGACATTCTGCCTTGTCAATATACAACAAGCTACTCATGTATCAACAAGTCCTTAAACCAATCTGAACATATGGCTGTATCAGTCAAACCATCAGTTTAATTACACAAGCTTACAAAATATTTTTTTTTCTTGTTCCATTAATAAGAAGTTACTTTTCTTATGTACTTTTTCTTACTGCATTCGGAAATGAAAATAAAAATTTTTTGAACAGCACAATTTTCGAGATATTGTGAGTTAGATCAAATCAGTATTTTTACTTTTTACTATTTGCTAAGCTTAATCACAAATTACTATATCTTTTAAGCCTCTAAAATATTGAATTAATTGAACCACTCTAATTGAAATTGTTAATTACATTGTCGAACCACCTTAATTGAAATTGATTTACTTCTACATATAACACACATAATATTAAGCTAAACAAACAGCACATAAATATTACAACAACAACATTTAAAATAGAATACTGTTATGAACTAAAATTAAACTCAGCTTACGACAAAGAGAGAATTGAACATTCAAAACAAGAAGCATTTTATCATACTTTACTTTTCGTTAATAATATTATGCTGCGTAATATTTCTGTAGTCGTCAAGCTAGTCGATGAAAATTGTGGTCTTTCGACCTTTTTCAATTTAAAATTCATGTCTTGAGCGAAAAATGTTCGATTTCATTGTGTTTAGCACCAAATCAAAAGTGAAGGATAAATAAAAATGTACATTTTCCCTTTAGTAAGCGGTTCAAAAGCTATCGAAGAAAACAGGCCAGATTTTAAAAAATATCTAGTATTACATTTGAACCTATGGTCACGAGAAAATAAAAATAAAATAATTTTACTTCATGTCAGTAGAGATGATACTTTTACGCAAAAAATAAGACATACCACAAGAAAATCGACTATAAAATGACCACGTTAGGAGCGATTGAATGCAGCATTAAAAGTACATAGAAAAAGTAACCTCTTATCAATGGAACATTTTGAGTGTTAACTAGTGTTATTCAAAGATTACAAATCAAAGAACTTCGTGGTACTGTTAATACACCCTGGTACATTCGTAATGAACACTTGCACTAAGATTTTAATGTGGAAACTGTCAACAATGCCATCAAAAAGTATGCTCAAAGTCATTAACCACGACTTCGATAACATATCAACATTGAGGCTATCCAGCTCCTTTATAATGATGGTCTAATAAAAGGATGCGCAGCCCATAGCTCGTTTGGCTCTTCCAGCTCTTACAACAATAACAAAAAATATTGAGCTCACATCGAGCTCTTCCGATATTCGATCTCAATCGTTTTGAACCGTAATCATCACGTGTATTTTGTTCCTGTAATTTTTTCTTGGACGCATCGACTCGTTGAACTCTTGCCATTACTAAAGTTAAATAATTTCGTTGTTTTGTCACATTCTTATTTGTGTGATTTTGTTTTCAATTCATTTGTTCCTTGAGATTGACATTTTTGTTTTTGTTGTCCTTTGTTTCCATGCAATTAGCTTGCCGCAGCTATTTAAAAACTTTCATCAATACTAGGAATTTTTCCACAAAGTTTTTTTCAATACAAGCAACTTTTTCGCAAAATATTTTTGAGTTTTTTTAATAGAATTGATGTTTTTGTCACCAGCTCTCGAAAAAAATTTTGTGCGTATCTCTCGTCTAATCAAAAGATTAATGCGAGTCAAACCTTTTGAACTTGTGTAAAACAGAATTTACATAACTATTAATTAAAAAATAAGTTCACATTAAAATAGTCACCGAAATAGTAAATTTTCAGAATCGAAATGATCATATCATAGGATAAGTACAATGTAATTTTACAACCGTATTATCAAATAGCTTGTTTGTGTTAAGGTACTAGATTGCTATAAAATAAATTCACCAATATCTAATGCAACAAGAATTCTTTATGATATCAGGACTCGCAAGATAATACCTACGATACGTATGATATTTCAGCAGGATAATGCGGCTGTTCTTGCAGCAAAAATAGTAAACGATTTTTTCTAGGACAACAACATAAATCTTCTAAGGTGGCCAGCTCGTTCTCATTGCAAAAATATTATTGAAATCTGCAAGGGTTGTTTGGCTCGATAGGTGTATGCACAAAACCAGCAGTGTGAGTTTATTAGCCCACTGTGATGCTCTCATTAGAAAATACGTTATTAAATCCTTACAAAAGCGAATGACTGAAATGATAAAGAATAAAGGAGAATAAATCCATTACTAAGATAATGTCTTACTTTTATTCTTTTATAACACTCAGAACGAATTTGAGTTGAGAAACGTTTGGGCTATCGTATTGTAGCACCTTAAAATTGAGTTTTTAGTTTAATTCAAAAATACATTAATTTTTTGACTAATTATTTATAAAATATTTATTTTCTTAACATTAATTGTATATACCATGAAAATATATTGTTGTAAATCCTTTAAAACATTGAAAAATTATTTGTGTTATCGTTTTGTCGTAGGCTGTAAGTTTAGCAAAGATATTTTGGTTGAAAAACACCTTTTGATGAAAAATGAATATAAATTATTCTTATTCATTGAAATTAAAGCGACAAAAATTTCCCATTTTTTCAACACAAAAAAAAAAAAATTTGAACTTTATTTCGGAATAATGTAAGCTACGTGAGGCAATTTTAGTGAATTATCATAATAACTTAAAGTTTTTTTTAGGATGTAGCTTTCATCAATCCTGCAAACGTTGTGTTTGTATATATGCTTGTTCGGGAACTTGTAAATGGTGATGAAGCTAAAGAATCTGAACTGCAAGCTGCTGTACTTACGTGCTTATATTTGTCATATTCGTACATGGGAAACGAAATAAGCTACCCCCTGAAACCATTTCTTGTGGAAGACTCTAAGGAGAAGTTTTGGGATAGGTAAGTGTATTTGTATTGTCTCTGAAAAGAAAAATAAACATTTAATATAAGTGAGAAATTATTTTTAATAAATTTGTTTAATTGAAGTTAATACAGCTAACTGTGGCCTCTAAGTTACCATAATTTCAGCTGATTTTTGACCAACGGCGCTCAGTTATTTTTTTTTAATCCACTTTCTGGCTATATTACTGAACCAATCGAAACAACATTTTTTTTAAATGTCATTTATCTAAGTGGCCGGATATTTTTTGGGTCCTTAATTCAAAGCGGCCAAGAATAAAGTTCAAACGGTTCCAATTGTAAGAAATTTGTCACATATTAAAGAAATTCACATTTTGAAGCCAACATATCGTACCCACCACTTTGAATTTTCTCAAACTAACATCAAGTTTGTAATTATGAGCCCATAAGACTTCTATGTGACAAATTACTTACAGATTGGAACCATTTCCGTTTATTTCTCCGCTATTTTGGATCCGCAACTTTGAGTTAGGAGCCGAAAAAAAATCCGGCCACACAGATTAATGGAGACATAGATTTAAAAAAGAAATCCGTTTCGTTTGGTTCATTATTGTAGTCATAAAGTTGATTTAAACAAATAAGTCACTCTTCAGCCATTTTGGATCCGCAACTTTGAATTAAAGGCTGAGTGTACAACCGGCCGCACAGATTAATGGAGAATTCATAGACGAAGATTTCCAATAAAAAATTGTTACGATTTGTTCATTATTATAGCCAGTTGATTTTAACAATAAAAGTCTCTTTTTCACCACTGTGCGGCGTCCCCAGGTCCCTGACCAGTAATAAGAGATATGCTTTATTTAAATTCTGACTCGCACTTAAAATAGTTGTTTTTGGGAAATTATTATATAGTTATTAAAGGAAATTTTGTAGCATCGTTGAGGTAACGACGACGCACAGTAGCGACATTTCTAAAAAGTGGTTGCGAAACTCAATTTTGGTGAGGTGGAAATTCGCAAATCTAATGATGCAGTTTGATAAACAATTTCTCTTAGCTCGCGAATGTAAGACTTTAACTTATTTGGAGAAATGATCGCTTTGTAAAGCTGGTGAAAGTTGATGGTTTTTTCATTTTATTCTTTTTGTAGCTCAAGATGAGGCTCAAATTTTTCTGCAAGTTATGAAATAAATGTTATTTTTTTGCATATATGACATAAGCTATTTTTGTACTATCAACTAACACTAAAAAGAAGTGTTTTTTTTTTAATGTAGGAGGTGACAGTACTTTTCCGAAATACTATTTTAATCATTTTTTCAACTTCGAATGGACTTTCAAAAAAAGTTCTAAAGACATTGGAAAAATTTTTATTGTCGGGAAAATGAGCTATAACGATTTTTATCAGGAAACCTGTGACTTTTTTATGCTCTTGCAGTTGAACTTGCATTGCGCTTGATCTGACATTTTTGATGATAGTTCATAATAACTGAATGGATTGGAATATTTGGATTATTATTGTTATTGTAAGCACACAAATAATATAGCAATCAACATTGCAAACGTTTTGTTCTTGTTATGCCAACTTCATATTTATAGGGTGCCGCGAATATATTCCTGAAGTTCACATTACTAGGCAATAAGTGAAAATATTCTAGTAATTATTTGCACAGCAGGTAACAAATAAAGGTAAAGGAATTTTTTTTTCTAGGCTTGTTTTTATTTAAAAACTCATATCAGTAGCAATAAGAATTATGCTTTCTTTAACAGGTAGAAAAACTTAAATAATTCGATTACATAAGGAAGTTAAGTTCTATCAACTTATTTGAAGAAAAATTAAAAGAAATATATTCATTTGGATGATATAATTAGTAATATCCTATTAGTTTTTCTATGAGTTCTTCAAAAAGCTGAAAACAGAGTGTTTCACTTTGTTCTATAAAGAAGCACCTGTAAAAATGTCTATTTCAAATCATATCATATCACATATGAGACTTTCAAAAGTTCATCAACTGAATTAGATTGAAATGCGGGAAAAAATTTATGTAGTATTCAATAGAGTAAAAGTTAAATAGAATAATGTACGTAGTTCAGATCAAACATTCAATTGCAAATATAAAAATTGGCTACAGGAAAGTGCCGATATTCACTATGAGGAAGTATAAGACATATCCGACGAATTGCCAAGTACTTCAAAATCTGCAGGAGGAAATCCAAGGAAGTGATTAGACGAAAGTTCAATATTCACTAAACAAAAAAAGAAACTAATTAATGCTACAGAAGCGATTTCTACCGGACAACTGGCAACAGCATTAACAGTTAAATACAAGAAAGACAAAGAAAAAATAAGAGGCGATATAACAAAGGCAGTTCCTGTTGCTAGTCCCATCTGATTCAAGAGGATTAAAGAAAGCATTCCTACCCCACCCGTAAAATATGCCGCTGAGGATGCTTTGGCTTTATTCATGGATTTGGGACTTTCGAAGGGAAAGCACAATCTACTACGAAAGTTTTTAATGCGACACAACGTGGATATTCTTCCAGAATATAAGAACATCACAGCAGCGAAAAAAGCAAGTGTTCCATAAAATTGTAAAATAACGGAAGTTTCAGCTAAGGTGAAAGTTCAAGATATGGTGGATCATACTGCTCAACGCTTAATTGAAAGTATGGATCAACAAGAGCAAAGCACACTTCCAAAAAATATGACTTTGTTGAGCAAGTGGGGCTGCGATCGATCATCTGGACAGAGTACGTACAAGTTAACAAACGATTTTCAATTTTTTCAAAAAATAGAAATTCAGAAGAAGCCGATGTAGTTATGCCTACTTTAAATTTTGGGAATAATAACTTGAAAATATATTATCAAAATGTTTCTGGTTTAAGAACCAAGTCCAACTCTATTTTTGCTGCCAGTTCTCAGTGTGAATATGATATATTTGTACTTTGTGAAACTTGGCTTAACAACAAATTTTTTACTGAAGAGTTTTTTGATCCTCATTTATATAATGTGTATCGGAAAGATCGTGATGTCAATGCTACTGGTTGTCTGCGTGGTGGTGGCGTATTAATTGCGGTTAATCGGGCTCTATTTTCAGCATCTGTCTTGCTGATGAACGCTGATGTGCTTCTGGATCAGATATGTGTGGTGATTAAGGGCTCGTCTGATTCCCTTTGTATCACTGTTTCTTATGTGCCGCCTAATAGCACTTTGAACGTGTATAAAATGCATGTAGACAACATATGCTCATTAGCTGCTTCCTACACCACTGAAAATAATCAATTAATGGTCTTTGGTGATTTTAATCTAAGTGGAGTTTCTGGGTCACAGTTTCCTGGAAATAATTATCTTTTACCTTCCAATTTATCCAATATGACTGAAATGTATGTTATTGATAATTTCTTTGAGCTTGGTCTTATGCAAATTAATAATTGCTTTAATAGTTTAAATAGATTATTGGATTTAGTTTTCATTTCTAATAATATTAATTACAATATCCATGACTCTGGTTTTCCAATTTCAGCAATTAGTGTGCATCATGTACCTCTGGAGTTGAACATTCCTTTTTATAAATATCTAAGTCTTCCTACTGATTCTAAAACGTTTCATTTTAATTTTAAAATTTGCAATTTCAGATTGTTGAATAATGCTATAAAGAGTATTGATTGGGACAATGCATTTAGTCATTTGGACACTTTGGCTTGTTTCAATTCTTTTAAAAATTTGATTTCTAATGTGTGCAATGAAAATATTCCAAAGATT
This sequence comes from Meiosimyza decipiens, assembly GCA_963680825.1. Lineage (NCBI taxonomy): Eukaryota > Metazoa > Arthropoda > Insecta > Diptera > Lauxaniidae > Meiosimyza > Meiosimyza decipiens. The sequence goes on along the minus strand of OY804260.1, from coordinate 36,833,233 downwards.
AAAGGATGTGTTTATAAGTTACCCTGGTATACTAGAGGCCTAAAAAAACTAAAAAACTTACGTTTGGAATGGTCGGTCTTCAAATCCTTGTACAAATTAACCAAAAACTGGTCTGATGAAGCTATGTATATATGTATGTTAATACGTATATATGTGGTAAAAACCGGAACATATATCACCAATTACCAGGTAAAATTGTTCCATTTGTTGTCTCTGGCATGTTTGTTTAAAAAACATTGACCGATTTGCGAAATTTCACATGAATATCGGCTTCTGCTAATGACTGTACGATTCGATCAAATTATGTTCCATTAATTAATAATATCAGTAGAGTAAAAACAAATAAAATTTCAAATCCTTGCAATGAAGCAAAAACTTCGTCGATTAGTGGCAGCAGATATTTAAAATCCAAAACAGTGTTGTGCAAGTAAATTCCTTCCTAGGAATTACTTTGCGCAGTGGAGTCGTATCTGAAAATAAAAGCACTCTTGTCAAAATATTAGAATACTTACCAGTGTTCTGTTACAAAAGTATAACTACTTTATTTTTATGCAAATAAAACACTACTTTTTAAGAACAAACTCTGATTTTATTATTAAATCTTATCTTACTTAACACCTCTTATACAGATAATTATAACAACAAAATACATGATAAAATAATTACTTAGAATACAATAACAAAAATTGGCATCATCAAAAAACGTATTCTACTCAATAAATATTTGGTAGAAATTTCATAATTCTTAACTTTCAAAATAGTGAGGTTGGCTCATTCCCGGGTTGAACACCTGGTTTTTGCTTGCAGTTTTGTTGTTGCAATTAAGTACTTGGCGTTCTCATTCTTGTTAATTCTTAACAAGCAGAATTTGCACATAGCAACTTGAATTTAACAACAAACCAACAAATGTCTAAAATCGTGCTATATTTTTATGGCTATATTATTCTTATTGGATGATTTTAAGCATCATCCCAAAAATATGCCATAATATGTTATTTGTTAAAATAACATATTTTGTGTGGTAAAAATCCAAAACATTCTTCACCCATTTGAATAAGAAAAAATTATGGGTAAGAAGTAGCAATAATTTTTTCTTAATATCACATGATTGCGTAATATATATATACATTCTCTTCTACTATTTTTACTAATAACAACTATTTTATGTAACATAAATATACATATAATTATCTTAAAAAATTTAAGTCTTCATATACGTATGACAGTAATTATTAATCCAATTGCTTAAATAATCCTACCTAATTCATGGTCCTACTGTTCTCCGCTGCTGCTTGTCCCCTTGGTTAAAACTGCTTAGCTTAGATTTTATGGCGTCACTCGACTAGTGACTTCTCCACTTAAGATCTGCTTCGATTCAAGGAGCGATTTTAGTTTTCACCGGCCTGTTGTGACTAAGTGGTCATATGGTCGGCTGCATAACTTATTTGATGCTACCGTTATCCCCAATTTTTGATGAACGGCTTATGTCACAGTTTTCTATCGACAAGGGAGGCGTTATGTTGAAAACTGTCGCCCTCTCTCTTCTTTTGACTCAGTTGTCACAATGAAGGAATTGACAACCATTTTATTTGATAGCTATTTACGCTGGATATTTCGTTTATGGTACATGAAATCTTCTTCAGCTTAGCTTTATTATAGTGTATGCTTTTTCATCTTCCCAATGATTATTTATATATCTTATGCTGCTTCATGTCACTAAGAGAACAGTAAGTATGTATGCTCCCTTGAATCATTAGTGTAGAGTGTTTACTAGCCATCTGCTATATCTACCTCTATTACTGCTCAAATTAGTGCTTCACCGAGAAACAATAAATATCGTTCTCGTTATCGTGACCGAGAACGATAACGAAACGATATTAAAAAAAATATTTCTCGCTTGTTATTATTTATTTATTATTATTTGAGCATCTTAAATTTGATAAGCTTAAGTTACAAAAAGTTTAAAGTCACAGATTGGATGTCAATTAATTGAGTATAAAAGAATTAATAATTTTTTAATAATATAAAACTTAGAAATATATTGAAAAATATAATATGTGTTGTCAGTAAGCGAACTTACAAATACAAAATAAGATTAGGAAGTTTTATTTGGGGGAAGCTGAGGCTTTAACAAAACCGAGAGGGCGAGAACGAGAAAGGTATGGCCGATATTTCGTTCTCGGCGATAATGTAATGTTTATCGCACGATCAACACTTCTTTATCGTACGATAAACATTTAGAGCATTGAACGCGCAATAAAATGTTGCACTGCATTTTAATAAACGTATACACAAGTACATATATATTTATGTATACGCGCATTCATCGACAATAATATTTTTTATCCTGAAAACAAACAAAGAAAAACCAAACCAAATTGTGGGGACTTATATCGCACAATACCATGGTACCAGCAACTCAAAATAGTGCTCCTTCCTCTATATTCTTAGGGCTACCATACCATCATACCCTTCAAAATAAGCATGCTTTATTTTTATTTTTTTGTTTATTCTTGCCAGCGGTGGAGCCATTTTCACAGTTGCATTAAATTTCAATTTGACAAAATAGTTCTACCTAGATAATTGTACTATGCATTTTATATTTTCTCTTTAAAATTCAAAAACTTAGTGTACCATGATTATTACTTGGAAACAAAATAAAATACAACTGCTTACTTATAAAAATATGGATCAGCTGTAAGACAACTTGGTGATTGCTGGTGAACCAGTTGAAAAAAATGTCGCTACAAATTTAAATTACGGGAAAAAACAAGTAGACCTGGTTAGTCCAACACAGGATAATTTCACAAAATCGTTGAAAAGTGTGTATAATTCTTATTTTGAGTACAAATTTGTGAATAAAATAAAATATGGTTGCTGCAAACTGTGTGGATTGGATAAATCAGGAAATTTTATCGTTCAATTAAAAATTATAGCTCATAATACTAGTGGTATTAAATATCACTTGAAAAGAATGCATAAAAAATCAGCACAGGAGATAATTAAATCAAATTTCATCATAGATACCTATTCTGGGTACTATCTTGTGAAATTCGGTACATGGACCCAATTGTCTCCAATAAAGACTCCGTAATATGTAGACGTGATTGTGCAACGTACAGTGCGCGGGAAAGCCGCTAGTTCAGCTAGTTTTATACACATATGTATATAAAAATGTGAACGAGAATTATCGGCGATAACGAGAACGAGACGATAACGATACAGATTAAAAATTTCTCGTACAAGAACGAGTACGAAACGATAAGCTTGGCGCCACTATGAGGACGATACGATAAGTTTTGAATTATCGTATCGGTGAAGCACTAGCTCACTAGCTGTTTTTTTTAGAGGTATAGAGCTTTGAATTAAAATAAAACACAAGAAAATTGTTTTAATGTCCATCAATTTGGCTTTATTGGAAGGACAATTTTATGCCATTAATGTTTGAATATGATTTCGGGCAAGGAATGTCTTTGCTTAAATCGTTGGAACCAACCATGGCTTGCGTGAAAAGGCACTTTGTTCGCAGAAGTAGACGGCGCTTGATTCTGCATTTTCTCATAAATTTTTAAAGCTTTATTTTGTATGGCATTCGTATCAATTGGAATTCTTTTTTGATTTTGGTCTTCTAGCCATATCATTAGAGCCTTTTCCATGTTTTCCATCGTAGCATTTCTTACGTGTGAAGTTGGACTCATACTCGTATGCATTCCAGCTGCTACACTTTTTCTAATTAAGTCTTCGTTTTTCTTTATTGTTCGTATTGTTGCTTCAGACGGTCCAAAATTTCAATTTTTGTTTCCAAAGATATAATTTTTCTCTTAATCTCTGTTTTGTCAATTTCTACTTTTGCCATGATAAAACTAAAGTTTAAAATTAATTAAAAGGTTGTTTTAAAACATAATTCTTATTTAGTTACTTACTTCAAATAATTTACACAATATAATTAATTGTGAAAACTAATACAAAATTATGAAAAATAAAATATTTAAAATGTGTAGGTAAACAATGATGATACTCGTTCTGTTGTATAAAATCAATTAATTCATAGACACATAAAATTTGGCTTTGGACACTTAAAGGGAAATTCCCATTTCTTATCAAAGAACAACATATGCATACATATATAAGTTTATGACAATAGAGCATGTATACGTCTGAAGTGTTACCAGATTTATAATTAAATATGTATAAATAAATTCGCTTGCAGTCAAAATTTGGCATTTTCTAAAAATTTAATTTTTTAAAATTTTGATTTTAAAAACCGTGTAAGATCGAAAACGTGCAGAACGAGTAGCGTGTAAAACGAGGGATAGGTGTATTTTTAATTTGTTATTGGCTTCCAATGTGAGCCTTGGAAAGAATTGACCTAGGTCAAGATTTCCATGAATAACAAATTTACTTATATCAATGCTACTTATGATTTTTCTTGCGCGCTGTAAATAACATTGTTGAGCCTTAAATTTTAGACATGTCCATTTTTTTACTTCATTAATATTCGTAACGTCAAAGATTTTAGGGATTTTTACACTTTCTGAAGAAATTGTATCTACTGTTTCTTTAATCTTATTTTTGGATTCTGATCTTGTGGATACTTTTAAAATATTTTTGTTGGATTTGTGAATTTCTTTTATTCTATCGAAATTTATGCGGGATAGAGCATCAGCTCCATAGTTTTCCTTTCCCCTGATATACTCAATTTCAAAGTTATATTCTTCTAAGTCTAATCTCATTCTAGTTAATTTAGATGAGGGGTTCTTCATTGAGAACAAATACGATAAGGGTTTATGATCGCTTTTTACTAAAAATTTAGTGCCATACAAGTAGGGTCTGAAATGAGTTATAGCCCACTGAATGGCAGCTAGCTTTTGCTTTATTACGGATTTGTTACTTTCGCCTTTTGTGAATGCTCTTGACGCGTAAGCTATTGGTAATTGCTTATCATTATATTCTTGGCTTAATATAGCGCCACAAGAATGCTTACTTGCGTCTGTTGTTATGCAGAATGGTTTTTCAAAATTAGGATATTGCAAAATTAATGGACTCAAAAGTGCATTTTTTAAGAATTTGAATGCATTTTCACATTCCTGTGTCCATACATATTGGACATTTTTCTTGCACAAACGTGTTAAGTGCCGTGAATGTTCAGCAAAGTTTGGAATAAATTTCCTATAATAATTACAAAAAGCTACAAACCTTTTTGCTTCGTCACCGTTGCTTGGTGTTGGATAATTTTGAATTATTTTGAATTTACTGTCATCTGACAAAATTCCCTTTTCAGTACATTTGTGTCCCAGATAGGTCACTTCGTGGCTAAAGAAAGAGCATTTGTCCGGATGAAGTCTTAAATTATATATCCTACAAACTGAAAAAATGTCATGAAGATTTTTTAGCATGTGGTTCTCTGAGCAACCGATTACTACCAAATCATCCATATATAAAAATGCTTGTTGCGGTTCTAAGCCAGCAAAAGCCAGAGACATCATTCTCTGAAAAGAATTTGGTGCCACTTTGATTCCATAAGGAAGCCTTTTAAAGCGAAATGAACCTTTTTCGGTGGAAAAAGAGGTGATATTTCTTGATTTTTCGTCAAGCTCTATTTGATGAAAACCACACATTATGTCAAGACATGAAAAGTATTTTGCCCTACCAAGTTGATCCAGAATGTCGTCAATACGCGGCAAAGGAAATTTATCAGATACCAATTTCTTGTTTATTTGTCTGTAATCGACAACGAGTCTCCATCGTTCTTCAGTCTGTTCAGGGAGAGGCTTTTTGGGTACCAGTAATATAGGGCTATTATATTCGGATGTTGAGGATTCTACAATGCTATCTTGTATTAACTTATCTACTTGTTTGTTAGTTTCATTTTTTTGTGTATGAGGTATTCTGTAGTTTTTTATAAATACAGGATTTTTGTCCTTGAGGTGGAGCATAAGTTAATTAGGCGTTCTTTTATGAACTTCGGCATGTTTTTAGACAGTTTTTCTAAAATTTCTTGTTTGTTATTTTTGTTACTAAATTCTTTTACTATTTCATAATCCGATAATTTTTCAGTTTTTATCTTCGGGTTTCATATTAAGATATTGCCATTTGTGGTATTAATAATTTGGATTAGAGGAAATTTGCTGGTTACAATCGTATTAGCAATAAATATACCTTCATGTATATTTTGGTTAGGTATGAATAAATCGTTTTCGTCAGATTGAACGCAAATTTTTCGTACTACTCCTGATCTTGCTGGTAAAGATATAGCATTTGGATATGGTGTATCGTAGATACGAATAGCAAAATTTTCATAGGCGTTGCGTGGACGTAGGATTAACCAATCTTGATTGTGATTGTAATCTAAAATGCAGTTAAAATTTTTAATAAAATCCATACCTAAGATACCATCAGCTGGTATTGGGAAATGTTTATCCACTATTTGAAAATCATGAGTGATCCGAAAATTTTCAATTATAAGGTTTGCTGCACATTTTCCTAAAGATTTTATTACTCCTTGACCTATACCACTTAATTGTGTTGTGGATTCAGAATTTATATAGTTACTATTTGTAATAGAGTTCACCTTAAAAGTAGAAATATCGGCCCCAGTATGAGATAACTACTGAGCTTTAGATTGAGGTTAAAAATTTTGTTTCGATTTAGTTGATTGTATTCAGGGGAATTTCGTAGTTTTCCGAACCACTTTGTTGATCAATAACTCTTACATTTCGATTAAAATTGTTATGGTTGCGGTTGTTGTTATTATTGCGGTAGTTATATTGTGCATGACCTCGGCCAATTTTTAATCATAGCCTTAACTGCTACTTGGGTAGAGTATTTGTTGGCCATGTCAGATGTCAAGCCATCTGATATGTATGCATTTTCTAAAGATTTTGTCAAATCCTCAATCTCCTTGGTGCAATTGTGTGCAGATTTACTATTTTGTCGAACGTTCATAAGTTTCGCAGATATTACTTCAACAGATTCACCCTTAACAGAATTTTTTAATTTAGTTACTATCTCACCTATACTTGATGCCGTACTAATTAAGTTCCTAGCAGTTCCTTTAAGTTTTGTTTTTATGAGGCTTACAGCTAAATTTTCATGAGAATCTTTAATAGAATCAATAAGCTGTAAAGAATCTAAAAAGCTTCGTAAATGTTCAGGTTTGCCATCAAAGTCAGAAATTAGCTTAGAGGCTAGCCCCAAAAATTCTATACCTGACTGTGCCATTTTTGTTTGTATATTTTCTTTAATGTTAATAATATCTTCCTCTGTATCTGAATTATCGCTATCACTGCTACCTTTTATTTCTTCCTCTTGATTCACTAATGTATCTAATGTTGCAGGAATTTTGATATGAATACTATGCTTTGCAAATATTTTTAAAAGATTGTCTCTTAAATGGGTAAATTGCTGTTTTGCCTTAAGTGATTGTTCTGAAGTGATATTTTTATTACAACAAAGAAGTAATAATTTTCTATTAATACCGAAACGTGTCTTTGGATTGTTTCTTTTGTAATTGGAATGTTTTAATTTAAACATATGTATGATTTTTTGAAATTAGTTTTGTAAATTTCAATTTGATTAAGTATTTAATGCCAAGTTTCGTCCATATGATTATATGCATATACACATACATATAAAAAATACACATTTGATTTAAATTATAGGGATTGTAGCGTTTAAATAAGTAGTGTTAGAATATTTAATATTTTAATTTTTGCGAAAATTAAATTCATACATATAAATTAAGCTTGAATTTAAATGAAGCTTAAAAACCAAAATTTTAATTAATTAATTTCATGAAAAAAAAGAAAGAGATGAAATAAAGATTAAACAACTGCAAAACTATGGTAAGTTTGAAAGAAATAGTATTTTAATCAATTCTAATAACTCAAATCATAATTATACTAAAAAGTTAATTTATGTTACTAAATGCACCACTTTTTTTTTTTTGATTTAGTTTAGTTTCAAATTACCGTTTGATTTATTTTAGTTAGTACAGGCTTACATCTGCTTAGTAACAATTCCCTCGCTGCAGCCTAATTTGCTTAGTAACAACTTCTTCGCTGCATTAATACATAAGTACATCAGGTTAAGCTGAAGGTCATGAGAGAAGCTGCAGTTGGTGTCGTCTTGCTGTATTCTGTTAAACTTCATGTCCGCCAATATTTAGTTTCTGGTTTTAATTTCTTATATAATTTTTAGTTCCATGTTATTAAATTTCTCTTCCATCTATCTAGGCTGATATTCAATTCTTTCTGGTTTTATTTAATTTTAATAGTTCATGTTTTTTTTTTATTTTTCACACATAACTGCATGGTTGTGGTTTTTTTTTTATATAATAAAGGGTGTTTTTTTAGAGGTATAGAGCTTCGAATTGAAATAAAACACAAGAAAATCGTTTTAATGTCCATCAATTTGGCTTTATTGGAAGGATAATTTTATGCCATTAATGTTTAAATATGATTTCGGGCATGTGGCCGCCGCGGCTGGCTCGAATAAAGCCAATTCTACAGGTCCAATTTCGAACCACTTTTTCGAGCATATGGGGCCGTATGTCGGCAATAACGCTACGAATGTTGGCTTATAAGTCCCCTAACGTTTCTGGTTTGTTGGCGTAGACGAGCGACTTCACATATCCCCAAAGAAAATAATCCAATGGTGTCAAATCACACGATCTTGGTGGCCAATTGACAGGTCCATTCCGCGAAATTATGCGCTCATCGAATGTTTCCTTCTTTAAATCGATTGTGACGTGCGCTGTGTGGCATGTAGCGCCGTCTTGTTGGAACCACAACTCATCCACATTCATGCCATCCAAGTCGGTTATCATGGCTCTATACCGGTCTCCATTAACGGTAACTGACTCTCCAGCATTATTTCGGAAGAAGTATGGCCCAATGACTCCACCAGCCCATAGAGCACACCAAACAGTCAGTTTTTGTGGATGTAATGGCGTCTCAAGGGTCTCATGTGGATTCTCTTCACTCCAAATGCGTCAATTTTGCTTGTTGACGTAGCCATTCAACCAAAAATGAGCCTCATCCCTGAACAAAATTTTGCGATGAAAATCAGCATCGAGATCAATCTCATTTTCGGCCCGTACACCAAAATCACGACGCATTGCATGGTCTCGCGGCTTTAATTCTTGCACAAGCTGGATCTTGTAAGGTCGCAAGCCAAGATCTTTGCGCAAAATCTTCCATAAAGTTGATGGACAAAGCTCCAATTGCTGTGCACGGTGGCGAATCGATTCATTCGGGTCCTCTTCAACATTTTGCTCTACAGCGGCAATTGTTTCTTCGGTGCGCACTGTTCGACGTCTCTGCGGATGCGTATTATCACATAGAGTAAACGTAGTGTGAAAACGATCCATGGTTAACCGAATTAATTGCTCTGATGGACGATTATGTCGACCATAAAATGGACGGAGCTTGCGGTAAACTTCGCGAACTGAACCATTATTTTCGAAATAAATTTGCACGATTTGCAAGCGTTGTTCTTTTGTCAACCTGTTCATGATGAAATGGCAAACCAAACTGAACATAAATGACATTAGAGTTGCTAGATTTGACCATAAAATGCCAGTTTTATCTCTATTCAAAAAACAAACCTCTAAAAAAACACCCTTTAGTACAAATATATATTTCGCATAGCTACTTTATTTTTCCCAGCTTTGCATTTAAAGTAAAATTATCTTAAATTATCTTCACATTCATTTCAGCTAAGGTTGCTGTAATTTCGGTTTGTTTTATTGCCTTATGCAAAATAAAGCAATGCAATAACATTCATTAATACAAAGTAGCATTTGCTTTTTTCTTTAATGTCGTGTTGCAGTTGCATTTCGTTCTAAGGACTGTCCCAGAATAAACTTGCACTTTTTACATTTTGTATTACACTCTACCTGGTAATCTTATAGGTCTAAAAACACACAATATTTGTTCAATATAAAGTGACGTTTAATATGATGTATAACACTTGATAATAGCACTTTTAACGACAAAGATGTCTAGCAAGCAACAAAAAGTCCGCAAACTGATTTTGTCCACATACCTGCAAAATTCAGAATTAAAATATTCAGCTATAGCAAAAATAGTTGGTGTATCAGAAAAAACTGTCTTTACGGTTATTTCTAATTATAAGAAGGGTCTACCTGTTTCACGAAAAATAGGTTTAGGCAGAAGACCAGAATTTTCTAACCCAAAGGTAGCGACGAAGGTGAAGCGCCTTTTTAAGCAAAATCCCAACACCTCAGTGCGAGATATGCCGGCTAGAGCAGATACATTAAAATCTACTGTGCAAAAGATAAAGGAGAAAAGTAAGCTAAAGACATACAGAGTTCAAAAAGTACCAGAATGAAAGGTACCTGACTAAATTTGATTGCTGTGCTCTGGACGACGAAACTTACGTCAAAGCAGATTTTAAGCAGCAACCTGGGAACAAATATTACGCATCACCGAAAGAGGAGCATGTGTCTAGTAAATTTAAAGAAAAAAAATTTCGAAATTTCCGAAGGAATATACGGTTTGGCAGGCCACAATCAATTCCAAAATTTATATAGACGAGTGCGTCGAAAAATGTCTTTTACCATTTATTCGTGCACATGAGGGTACCGTGATGTTCTGGCCAGATTTAGCAAACTCTCATTACTCTAAAGCTACGATGGAATGGTATGCAAGTAAAAAGATCAATTTCGTACCAAAAATAGCAAATCCGCCCAACTGCCCACAGCTTCACCCAACTGAAAGATATTGGGCTCTAATGAAATAAGATTTTCGAAGGAGTAGTAAGACTGTAAAAAATCCACAAGACTTCAGACTTAAGTGGAAAAAATCGTACCATACTGTCGATGAAACGACTGGACAAAATTTAATGAAGGGCCTTACGAAAAAAGTAAGAAATTTTTATAAAAAAAAAATTGTTACTTTTAGTTTTTAGTTATTTATATTCTGAACACTAGCCATTATTAATAAAAAACGAAAAAAGAACAGAAAAATTACTGAGTATTTTTTTATAACTAAAAACCAAAGCGCAAGTTTTTTCTGCGACAGTTTTTACTTGATCGAAATACATTGCTTCATGTTTCTTTTATTTTTTTATCATTATTTATTTTTAATTTTTTCATTACCTACTGTTGAGGTAGGTAAGTTATATGCGACCGCGTGTGCTTATTGCGGCAGACGTCGTCTCATATTTCCTAGTTAAAAAACAAGTATTCAGGTTTTTAGCGTTTGTTATTTTGTTTTTTATTTCATTTTGCTGTATCAAATAATCTGAACAAAAATGTTCTAATTCAGAAACGTTGTAGTTTTTTATGTGGGTTAATTAAATAATTTAAGTAAATTATGTAACTTCTTTTTCTTGCTTTTTATTACAACTTCTGTTGTAACAGGCCCTTTGACATCTGAAACTTCAAATGGACCACCCATATGGGAGAAAATTTATTCTTCCTATTTTGATTTTTCATCAAGACTTTATCCCCTTGTTTAAATTTAACGGGGTTCTTTCGCATTTTCTTGCTTTTTTCTCACTAAAACGTAAGTTCTCTGAATTTGAAACTTAAGTACTTTTTATTGGACCTCCGCATTATAGAGCGGTGAACATTTTCGTTTCAAATTTGTTGGCATTTCGAATTCAAAACAGTACGAAGTACGAAAAGGAGTTTACTTAGTAGAAGTATGTGTCGTGTTGTTATGGACATGCATGGCTGCTGACAGCCATTGGTCCCAATTCGAATCATCTTCTTTAGCAAAAATATACAAGTACTCTGCTAGTGGTGGGTGGCTTCTTTTCTAACATCTTGCAGGTATCCGAAAACAATTTTGCAATAAAATTGGTGCCATTGTCCGTAATCAATATTTTCGGGATATTGTACCTGGCAATGATTTCGTCATAAAATTTTTTCGAAACCATACTTGCTTCTGCATCGGGCATTGCAACACATGCCATATATTTTGAAAAGTCATCCTGAAACGTCAGTTTATATTTATTTCCTGATACGGTCTCAGGTAATGGGCCTACCATGTCCATGTATACTTTATCGAAAGGTTTGAGCAGTGTATCTGTTAAAACCATAGGCATTTTTGTGAGTCTAGAGCTCTTGTTGGGTTAATATTTGGCACATTTTTTAATGTACTCTTTTACATCTTTTTGCATCCCTGGCCATCTATACTGCTTCCGTATCCTATGGAGTGTTTTTATTACACCTTGATGCCCGCCTAGTGGTGTGCTTTGAAAATCCCTTAGTACTATTTCTATATTTTTAGGATCTTTCAGTAAGACCACTGTTTTTTCGCGGTTTCTGTCTACTATCGTGTCCTTGTCCACCTCATTTGAAATGTTCACTTTTTTTTTCACAGAATTTTTAGACTTTGATCTGGTTTGTATCACTGATATTCGTTGATTTGATTGTGGAATTCTACTTTAAGCGTCTGCATTTAAGTTTCTTTTCCCAGGCTTGTAAATTATTTCAAAATCGTATTCTGATAGCTTATGTCTGAAGCGTGCCAAACGTGATGTTTGATCCTTAAGGTTTGATATACCACGCAATGGTTGATGGTCGGTGTATATATTAAAATGTCTTCCAAGTAAGTATGCCCTAAAATTTTTAGTTGTTCATATATAGTTGTTCATATTATATTCTTTTTCAATCGTTGAATATCTCTTTTCGGTAGCGCTTAGTGCTCTACTGGCAAACGCTATTGGATTATCTTTACCGACTTCGCCTTGTGATATAATTGCACCAATTGCATCATTACTAGCATCCGTTGTTAACAAAAATTGCTTGGTAAAATCTAGATATGCCAGTACAGGTGGTGACATTATCGCCTTTTTTAATTCCTCAAATTAAATTTGGCATTCCGTTTACCAAACAAACTTTGCATCCTTTCTCAATAGTTTGTTTATTGGTAAGGCTAGTCTCGCCGTATCTTTAATGAATTTCCGGTAAAAATTTACCAGACCTAAAAATGCCTGTACTTCTTTTTTGTTTTTAGATACTGATATGCTTTTCCACTTTCTCTGGGTCTGGTAAGGCTTCATGCTCTGAAAACTTATGTCCTAAATACACAACTTCACAACTCAAAAAACTGCATTTTTTCGTGTTTAATTTAAGAATATGTTGTCTTAATATCGTGAATATTTTACGAAGCCTTTCTTCATGCTCTCGTAAGTTTTACCCGTATATGACAATGTCATCTAAATAAACAAAACATTCTAGACCTTGTAGTCCTGTGAGATATGATTCATAATACGTTGAACTGTTGCAGGGGCCCCCGTCAGACCAAACGGCATTCGGTTGAACTCAAAATGTCCTTGCCCCGTACAAAATGCTGTTTTTCTCTATCGTCTTCATTTACTAATACTTGGTGGTATCCACTTTCAAGATCCAGCGTGGAAAAGTATCTGCCATGTCCTAATTGATCTAAAATTTCATCAATTCGTGGTATGGGGAAAACTTGTTTGATTGTAGCTTCATTTAATTTTCTGAAGTCAATAACATAATTTCCAATTTTTCTCGCCATCTTTACCACTTTTCTTTGGGACAAGTAATAATGGTGATTTCCAAGGTGAGGTGCTTGGTGAAATAATTCCTTCATCCAATAGTTCTCCCACCTGTTTATTAATTTCTATTCTATGAGAATGGGTTAGTCCATACTGCTTTTGATTTATTGGAGGTTGACCCACCAAAGTAGGGATATTAGCTTCAATACTGGAGTATATGATAAGCAACCTCCTTCTTACAAATATATGTCATGGAAGGATGCACATATATTATCCAAGGAAGCCTTCTCTTCATTGCTTATGTGAGAATTTCAATTAATAGACCCAAATAGCTTGTTTAACCTTTCCCTCATATTTTGTTCCGTTATAATATTAATTGCGGTACTTGTTTTTATTTTATTTTTATTATGATTTGAGAATTTCGGTCTGAGATTTTTCTCAATGATAAATTTGTCTTCCGACGAATTTAAAATTGGCACATGTACTATGCCATCTTTCACTTTGGTTAGGGCTTCCCCAAGTAAACTCCTTGTGAAAGTTCTTGTTTGTGTATAACAACTTCTTTAAATGTTGTCTTAACACATAACGGTACTATTTTTACAGGTCGAGCTTCTATTGCTGTTTATGTATTATATAGTATTTTGTTTAAGTCATTCATCGGCTCAAGCGTAATTGCTATTATTTGCTTACGTTTTTCAATGAAAAACGTCAGTTTTTTATCTATTGCATTTATGATAGTTCGGTTCCGCAAATTGTCTCTACCTACTATTCCATCAGCTGGTATTCCATGAACTAGTGACACTATGTGTAACTTTAAACTTAGCTCTGGGTGCTGCTTGTACTGAATAGTAGTTGTACCTAATGTGGTAACCTGTCCGCCAAATACTCCACTTAAATCTTTTCGATTATAATTCTGGGAAATTGCAATCAAAATTGCACCTTTGATCAAACTTGTGTGGGCACCGGAATCTACCAACAAAAAAAAATTTGCCATATTTGGCCTCTTTACAGGGCACTTCTATGAACACGTCATTTTGATTTGTTTGGTAAAAATTCTCGTTATGCCTGCCATACAAGATGTGTCTCCTAGTTTCAGTAACTTTGCTGTTTGCTATGGATTCAATGGTATTCTGCGTATGAATAGTTTTCCCTTCCGTGTGTTATTTTAAGTTATAACTTGAAATTTCAATACCTTACTTTCAGTAGTTAACGTATCAACTACACTTTGTTGTGGTTGCTTTACTGTTACTACTTTATCTAAATTATTATTTGAAACTTTTTTTGTTTCATATTTAGCATATTTGGCCCTAATTTACTAAGCTTTTTGGGTTCCCAGACTATGGGCCGGTCTTGGGCCCCTATTAGATTCCCTGTGACTTTTCATAATCTCTTTTATCAAAACATTTTTCCATTGCATGCCCAATTCTTTTACACCAATGACTTGTATTGGAGGACTGTTGTCCCCGTTGCTGGCATTGAGAATTTAAATTGTTATTGTTATTTACATTTTTCCTTATGTTGGTTGTTGTTTGTGATCATTTTATGCTGGTCATGTGACCGTATTCTGAACATTTGTCACAGAAAGGTGTGTTTTTCCTAACATAACAGTCCTCTCTTGCGTGACCCTTTCTATTACAATATGAAGAAATAATATTTGATTTTCTGTTAAAGGAAATATTTTCCGTGAATCTTCCTGAGTTCTGTTGGAATGATTTATTTTGTCTTTCTTGATATTGCTTATTCGAATTTTGTGACTGTGTGTAGTTTTTATTGAAAATATTTGGACTACGTTGAACGACATTTGATTGATAGTTGTTGATGCCTAACACTGGTTCTGAAGAGATTGCAGAAATTGCTTCTCCAAGTAATTCCTCTAAAGTGATAACATTTTTACTCGACATTAAAATTTTTAAAGTGGGATTCCTTAATCTCAATCTGATAGCTCTTATTACAGAATTTAAGAGTTCCTGTCTATATACTTGATCATCCGGTGTTAAATACCTCCTTCTGAGGTTATCCAAAATGGATGTTTGAAACGATTTCAAACGCCTAGCGTATTCCCAAATCCTCAAAGGCACCTTGAGGAGTGTTACTCAATTCCTCTTATATGACTTCCAAAGGTTTTTCTCTTATGTAGATTTCCTTTAAAATTTGGTATAAGTCTTGCATTTTGTTGAATTGAGTTGCTCTAACCAATCCATAAGCGTTGCCATTCAGATGAAGTATCTCTTTTGAAATTAATTCTTCTTCATCACAAGGATCGGTGGTTCTCTTCACCGACTTGCATGCTTCTATAAACCTATATAAATCTGCCTTAATGGTTAGTGACTCTGCACCGGAAAAATAAGGTACCGTGTCTCGTACTCATTTAGCTATATGGTCGTAACTTCTTGTGTTAACCCAATATCTTGTGTTTTCAGATTGAGGTGCTCGTTGCTCATTGTGTATCTTAGCACTTACTATGTTAATGTTACTAGCTTGAAATCCTTTCAGCTCCCCTGCTGATTGCTGTAGTGCTTGTAGCATGGGTTGCGCTGCACTATCATTTTTAAGGCATCCAGCTTCTCACTGCAACTCTTCAATAGCTCATAATCGATGATGGGCACAAGTTCTTCTGCAAGTTCTAGCAAGAGCGTAATTGAGAGTAACGAGATCGAACTCTGTGTACGTATACAAATGTGAACGCACAACAGCCACTCAGTTCTTCTTCAACAACCAATGAAGCAGGACCTGCGACAGATAATTTCTAGCAAGCGTATTTTTTTGAAGCGATTTATGATACACCCAAAAAAATGTCGACTTCTTTACAATCTATGACTTGCACTTTCAAAATGAATTTAAGAAGCTTTAATGTGACACCTCCCTTCACCTTGAGTGCGGGCTGAATTTTTGTTGAAAAATCGATGAAATTATTTATCCGATTTTAAAAAGTAAAATGTTGTCTCTACATTCCATGTTTGGCACAACATATTTTTGCGAAATAAATACAGAAATTTATTAACTAATGAACATCTAGAGAACTTATTACGAATAAAAGTCTCTAGTTTTGAAACTGATTTTGATAAACTAATAAAATATTCAAAAGCTTAATTAATTTTTAAATTCTGTAACAATAAAACAAATATTTGACAATTTTCTGATACCAAAGTGGCCACTTACTACAACAATACGTTTTTTAATTTGATTACAACCGAATAAGTCTAAGTATTTTGAATATTTAAAATTCATCTAAAATAGGCAAAGCAAATAAAATCTTTCACCGCACGATAACATTTTTTTTTCAGTGTAAAGCATGAATAAGTTATTTTATGCTTACAATGCGTTTTCAGTTCAGTTCACCGCAAGCATTGAAGAAGGCAAGACGTATGTCGCTTGTTTTCATACATATGCTTCTTCTTATTTTTTCTCCATATGGTTGTTGTACCACTACATGGAAGTTGAATTTGTGCATTAATGTTAGTGCCCATCATTGCTCATAATACCTCGCTTCTACTTGAATGTAGAAGTTCTTGTTGAAGTAGTCATGCGTAGGGAAATTGGTTCGGTATTCTTCTATACTGTCATTGCTTAACCAGAATCTCGACCAAACTCTTTCTAATTCTTCAATCCTTTTTGAAAAATATACTATGGTTTCCCTCTGGGCTGGAGTATTATTATAGTTTATCCACATTTTCTGAACCTGTTCTGAAAATTCCAGCTGCTTGGTGGTCAGCTCATCAAATTTGGCTTTTTCTGCCATCGTATTTTTGGAAGTGCGACTTTCGTTAGACAAATCAATAATCACTTTTTGTTGACTTTAATTTTTGGGCTTCATGCTCTTTGCCTAATCGTTTGTTTGCGTTTTCCAAGTCTTGAACGCGATTCTAAAACTCTATTATGGATTGATTCTTCTCGTCCAATTCCTGTCCCACAGGTAATGAAAAATTGTATTTCGATAGATTCCTTTCATCCAGTGAATTTAAAATTTTCCTCTTCTAATTCTTTTATTTGCTCAGCGTTAAAGTTCAGCAGAATGATATGTTGATCGTACCTCTTCTTTAAGGCGCGGAACTCTTTTTCCCAGTTTCTGCTGTTCCTGCGTCGTTGAACTGCCTTTGCTCCACAAAACTCAAAATTTCGTCAAGTACAACGTCCGCTGTTTCGACTTCTGATAAATTATGGAAATCGTCAACTTTTTGTTTTATTAAAATAAGTTGTTCATTATCATTTATTATTTCTTCCAAATATTTCCATAATTTATCGGTAAATCTGTTCAATTCTGCTATCAACTTTTCGTGTGCTTAGTTATTAGTTTGTGAATTGTTCATTACCTTAACCTTTACTCAATGTTAATTTGCTGTTTTTCCAGGCTGTAATTTGTGAATGAACAATCCACTGCACTAATTAATTTTTGTCTCTAAACTTTTAGAATTTTTTGTAAATTGCACGACCTTCCGCAAATATCGCTTGAATTTGCGAGTATACCAAACTCAGTGGTACTAAAAACAAACCTTAAAATAACATATTTTGTGTGGTAAAACTCCACAACAATATATTTTTCTTAACTCTGATTTTTTTTTTAGGATAAAGTGTAATAAAAATAAATAAAATGTATTACTTACCACAGCCTTTTCGCTTACTGTCACTGTATTTTTCCATGTAAAAAAACTTTATTTAATTAATTATTTTAATAAAAATACTAGTACTTCTAATATTTTTATTTCGGATAGCGCCTTAGAACTCCATTCAGTTTGTTCCCATTCAATTCATTGGCGATTTCCACATACATAGATCACTTTTTCAAACTTGCGTATCGTCTATATGCATTTTCATGGTTTCGCGTTGTGCTGCTTTTAATATACATTTTATCATTAAAAATTTAATATTAGCGAAACAAGTTCTTGATTATTAACTATTCAAGTGCGTACAAAAGCAGTTTAAAAGCAATCAAAAAGTCTTAAGACTCCACAACATGAAAATGTAGATAGCGACGTTTTGTTCTACATAGACGAAACATCCTTTTCTATTTATATCGAATAGAGATTGGTTAGATTGGTAGAATGGTTTGTTTTGCATTATATTTTTTGTGCATTCTTCTGCTACTCTTGACCATAATGATATATTCTCGATTTTAATTAACACCTAATTTTATTTACAAAGATCTGATTCAATCTTTCATTAAAGCCGCTCGAGAAAGCTGAAATTTACAGCTGTTCTCTTGAATTCAAACCTTTTCAGGTAACAGGATTTTGATTTTATTGTTTCTGTAACTTTTTTTAATTAGTTTGATATATTCATTTGCCGTCTAACCTTTCGAACATAAGATAAAGGCGTATAATTTTAAAGGGTCTACAAATGTAGGTATCTTTTAGAGGATCCTGAACCACAGAATACTTCGTTTGTGTCTAAGGAAATTATTTGGTATGGTGTTGTGGTCGGACCCAGTTGTTACATGAGACCATACATTCTAAAGGGTGATCCAACATGAGCTTCCTACTTTATTTGCTAAATAAAATACATAAAAATCAATGTATCGATGCAAATCTTTATTTAGAATGATAGTTCAGTTCCTACAACTTAATGATTAAAAATTATTTCGTCCAAATGCTGCCCAAGACTAGTTCTTAAATGTTCAATTCTGTAGGTCCAATATTCGATAACTCTTTCGAGCATATCGACCGGTATTCTTTGAATAACACGAGCTATGTTGGTTTCCAAAGCGTCAATAGTTTCGGGTTTGTCGACATAAACAAGTGATCTAACATTTCCCCAAAAAAGTAATCCAATGGCGTCAAATCACATGATCTTGGTGGCCAATTAACAGGACCATTTTTTGAAATGATGTTTTCATCGAACGTTTCCCTCAATAAAACTATTGTTTGTACAGATGTATGGCATGTTACGCCATCTTGTTGAATCCAAAGGTCAGCTTCATCAATATCCTGAGTTTATAGCAACAAAAAATCTTTGATCATTGCTTTGTAGCGAGCACCATTGACCGTAACACGGGCTGCATCCCCATTTTGGAAGAAATACGGTCCGATGATGCCTCCTCCCCTTAAACCACACCAAACAGTACATTTATTGGAATATATTGGAAGCTCTTGGATTGGTTCTGGTTGTTCATCAGCCCAAATACGGCAATTTCGCTTGTTAACGTAGCCGTTCAACCAGAAATGAGTTGAAAAAATATCCAATATTCAGGTTAAATATGTAAGTCGAAATAATATAAGAAATATTTAAAGAGTTGAAAAAGCCGAAAAATGTTGGAAAATTCGGAGAAAAATAGAATAGAGTGAAATAGTTAAAAGAAGTTGAAAAAATTTTGAAACATGTGAATAAGACTGAAAGAGTCGAAAAATCATGGAAAATGTTGAGAAAAAATTGAAAGAGAGTGAAAAATGTTGAAACAATTGAGAGAGGTTGAAAAAGGTGAATGAGCTTGAAAACGTCGAAATAAGTAAATGGAAAAAGTCAGAAATATAAGAAAAATGTTGAAAGAGGTTGAAACAGGTGCAAATGGCTGATAAAGTCGAAAATATATGAAAAATATTGAAAACGTTGAAATAGGTTGACAAACTCGAAAAAAGTTGAAAATCTCTTAAAGTTGGATGAGGTTGAAAAAGTTTAAATAAATTAAAAGAAGTTGAAAAAGTAGAAAAAATATGCAATATGTAAAAAGATCCAAATCTCGAAAAAAAATTGAATGAGGTTGAAGAAGTCGAAAAAAATAAATTGAAAGAGGTTGAAACATGTGGATCATGTTAAAAAATGTTCAATGAAATTGAATAAGTCGAATATATTTGATCAATATAAAATGCTGGAAAAAGTTGAAACGAAAGTTTAAGCATTTGAAAAGCCGAAAAAGGAGATAAAATATGAGAAATGACGGAAAATTTTGAATACGGTCGAAAAGTCGTAAAAAAATCAAAGATGCTGAAAAAAGTTGAAAGAGGTTGATAACATTGATAGTATAAATTAAAACCGGTTGAAAACATCAAGTTAAAAAATTTTGGTAAATTCAATTAAAGAGGTTAAAAAACTCGAAAAGAAAATGTCGATTACGTTGAAATAGTCAAAAAATATTTTAAAAATATCAAAAATGTTAGGCTTACAACTTTTTGTTTACATGTGAGGTGCCACGCCCACTGATGCAATCCCGCCAAATTCCATTTAATATAAAAGCTTATGTTAATCGACATTTCTGTACCAAATATTATAGCGATCACTCAGATAGTACACTAAATATATCATTCAACGTTTTTTGCTTGTATGGGAGGTGAAACGCCCATTGTTGCAATCCAGTCGGAATTAATTTAATTTCAAAGCTTGCAGTAACTGACACCTATTAAGAAAATTTTTTAGAAACACTCATTTAGTACGCTCAATATAACAATATAAGTTTTTTGCTTGAATGGGAGGTGCCATGTTCACTAATGAGATTCCACCGATATTCATTTAATTTCAAAGTTTATAGTAAGCGACACTTCCACACTAAATCTTAAAAAATTACTCCAATAGCTCATTAAATAAACATTTAACGTTTTTTGCATTTACGGGAAGTGCCATGCCCACTGATGCAATTCCGGCGAAATCCATTTAATTTCAAAGTTTATAGTTACTAACATCCCCTTACCAAATTTTATTAGGATCACTCATATTGCACACTAAATATATCATTAAACGTTTTTTGCTTGTATGGGAGGCATCACGCCCACAGGTACCATTGCTCACACTTTTGGTAGCGAGTTGCCTTATAGCAAGTAAAGGGTTATCCAATACGGGGTCCCTTTTCCAACTGGGTTGTTTTGACAGCTGCCATAAGTCAAATGTATTCAAAACGACTCAATAATCAATAGACTTACTCCTGAACAACGTTTATTAATTGTGGAAACTTACTACCGAAATCAATCATCAGTTAGAAAAATTCTTCAACATCATTTTGAGCGTTCAACTGAGCGCACTAGTCGTAACATCATCACCAAATTTCGAACCAATTTTACACTATTGGACATCCATCATTCAACCAGAGTGATACAGCCCGATGCTTTGAGAATATATCTGCAGTAGCAGAGAGTGTTAGTGAAAACCGTGAACAATCGATTCGTCGCCGATCTCATTCTATGGGCATCTCTTATGGATCATTGTGGCGTGATCTTGGTGTGAAGGCCTACAAAATACAGCTCATACAAAAATTGAAGCCGGCTGATATTGGTTTACGGTTCAATTTCGGCTTATGGGGGTTACAACAACTTCAAATTGATCCATTATTTTATCGAAATATTGTGTTTAACGACGAAGCTCATTTCTGGTTGAACGGCTACGTTAACAAGCGAAATTGCCGTATTTGGGCTGATGAACAACCAGAACCAATCCAAGAGCTTCCAATATATTCCAATAAATGTACTGTTTGGGGAGGAGGCATTATCGGACCGTATTATTTCCAAAATGGGGATGCAGCCCGTGTTACGGTCAATGGTGCTCGCTACAAAGTAATGATCAATGAATTTTCGTTGCAAAAAAATCAGGATATTTGTGTAGCCGAATTCTGGTTTCAACAGGATGGCGCAACATGCCATACAGCTGGAAAAACAATCGCTTTGTTAAGGGAAACCTTCGATAAAACCATCACCTCAAGAAATGGTCCTGTTAATTGGCCACCAAGATCATGTGATTTGACGCCATTGGATTACTTTTTTGGGGAAATGTTAGATCACTTGTTTATGTCGACAAACCCGAAACTATTGACGCTTTGGAAACTAACATAACTATTGGACCCACAGAATGGACCATTTAAGAACTAGTCATTTAATCATTTAAAAGAAATAATTTTTTAACTTTGAGTTGAAGGAACTGAACTATCATTCCAAATAAAGATTTGCATCAATACATTGATTTTTATGTATTTTATTTAACAAATAAAGTAGGAAGCTCATATTTGATCACCATTTGTATATACTATGACTGCGTTGCTTGTCCTCTCCGTGCTGCGCCCTGCAACTAGTTTCACCATTATAACGACTAACCTTGTTATGATGACTGATTCCAGTAGTATTATCTATGAATTCTTATGAAAATCTTATGTGCGGTTTTTAATTATATTGTATTGAAATTATGAAAAAGTGACACGTTAATTTTTTTAAATTCAACCCACTTTTGGTAAATTTTAAGATATTTATGATCTGTTTTAGAAATAAAGTTCAGCCATATCTTTATATATTTATACATTCATACATACAATTTTAGCTCGTTTGAGTGAAGTTGTATTTTTTGCACAGAAATCACCATCCCTTAGCTCTAAGATGCCATCTCCAGTGTGTTCATAGCTTAAACAGAAAAATTTTTACAACTAAAATTACGTTTTCAAAGCAGTGCAGCAACGAAATTTCCATTTTTTAGACATTTTCATCTGGAATGACTCTATAGTAGATTTTATGAAATTGTCAATAGCACTACATGAAGATCGCTTGAATAAATAAATAAGAGAAAAGAAATTATAAAATTTTTGGTCAAATTTTTGAAAGTATTTTATAAGAAAGTGATTACAATATTTTTCTCCAACAATTAGTTCTTGTATTACCTTAAAAAAAATAAAAAAAAATTATTATGATAATTTTTCGACCAAAAACCAAATTTTTTTTTAGGTTTATTTTTTGAAGCAAAACTCATGTTGTGGCATTAACAATTTCAAATTATATATATATATATATATATATATATATATATATATTCACATTCACAGTTAAATGAGTGTCACGCATTTGAAACTTTTGTCTCAAAATCTCAAAGCTGTCCATGGTTTTGAGACAAAAGTTTCAAATGCGTGACACTCATTTAACTGTGAATGCAGTGAGTTTTGAAAAATTTTCAGGGTTGAACATTCAGTGTAAGGTAAAGATTTTGAAAGAAAGTTTCTAGCTTAAGAGAATTTAGCGTTATCTACTGAGTGTACGGCTTCCGGTAGATACTTACCATAATATAAAGGGTGTTTTTTTAGAGGTTTGTTTTTTGAATAGAGATAAAACTGGCATTTTATGGTCAAATCTGGCAATTCTAATGTTGTTTATGTTCAGTTTGGTTTGCCATTTCATCATGAACAGGTTGACAAAAGAACAACGCTTGCAAATTGTGCAAATTTATTTCGAAAATAATGGTTCAGTTCGCGAAGTTTACCGCAAGCTCCGTCCATTTTATGGTCGACATAATCGTCCATCAGAGCAATTAATTCGGTTAACCATGGATCGTTTTCGCACTACGTTTACTCTATGTGATAATACGCATCCGCAGAGACGTCGAACAGTGCGCACCGAAGAAACAATTGCCGCTGTAGAGCAAAATGTTGAAGAGGACCCGAATGAATCGATTCGCCACCGTGCACAGCAATTGGAGCTTTGTCCATCAACTTTATGGAAGATTTTGCGCAAAGATCTTGGCTTGCGACCTTACAAGATCCAGCTTGTGCAAGAATTAAAGCCGCGAGACCATGCAATGCGTCGTGATTTTGGTGTGTGGGCCGAAAATGAGATTGATCTCGATGCTGATTTTCATCGCAAAATTTTGTTCAGTGATGAGGCTCATTTTTGGTTGAATGGCTACGTCAACAAGAAAAAAATTGCCGCATTTGGAGTGAAGAGAATCCACATGAGACCCTTGAGACGCCATTACATCCACAAAAACTGACTGTTTGGTGTGCTCTATGGGCTGGTGGAGTCATTGGGCCATACCTCTTCCGAAATAATGCTGGAGAGTCAGTTACCGTTAATGGAGACCGGTATAGAGCCATGATAACCGACTATTTTGTTCCCGAATTGGATGGCATGAATGTGGATGAGTTGTGGTTCCAACAAGACGGCGCTACATGCCACACAGCGCACGTCACAATCGATTTATTGAAGGAAACATTCGATGAGCGCATAATTTCGCGGAATGGACCTGTCAATTGGCCACCAAGATCGTGTGATTTGACACCATTGGATTATTTTCTTTGGGGATATGTGAAGTCGCTCGTCTACGCCAACAAACCAGAAACGTTAGCGGACTTGGAAGCCAACATTCGTGGCGTTATTGCCGACATACGGCCCCATATGCTCGAAAAAGTGGTTCAAAATTGGACCTGTAGAATTGGCTTTATTCGAGCCAGCCGCGGCGGCCACATGCCCGAAATCATATTTAAACATTAATGGCATAAAATTATCCTTCCAATAAAGCCAAATTGATGGACATTAAAACGATTTTCTTGTGTTTTATTTCAATTTGAAGCTCTATACCTCTAAAAAAAACACCCTTTATTTATGTTTGATAAGAAAATATTTCTAATATGGGAACAACATATGCACATACAGCGTTCACGAAGTTTCAAAGAATTTTTACTTCACTCTTGTGTAAATTACGTCGACAGTAGCTCTGGCCACAGTTTCAGGAGTATGACTAACAATAATGATTTACTGAAATTAACAAAATAAATTTTTATTTGCAATTAAGGCAACTCTTTAAAAAAAAAATCTCGCGTTACAAAAAGTTGTATTTAAACATTTTTTAGATCTAAAACTTTTCCTCAAAATGACTCAATGCACTCTAAATTCATAATTTATTCATTTTTTTTTCTTTTTCTTAAGGTGCCTCGTCGTTATTAATCAACAAAGTAACAATATGTTAAGAATCAATGCAGAGCCTGGATTTTTTACGGAAGTATTTACTGAACTCAAGTCGTGTGGTAAATGCGCAAACATCTCATCTAATAGTGGTATATCATGTGGATCTGCTTGACGCACCGAAGATAGGGGAATAGTAGTTCGACTGTCATTATCAGCGCATCAAATTAATTATCGAAATCAAAACAATTATTATAAAAATGGTGTTGTAAAAATTTTTGAGAGTTAATTTAAATCTTGATATTTTGACCACAAAATTATAATTTTGTTTACATGCGCACAGTTGTTTTAAACTTAAAGATTTTGTGGTTTAGTAGTCAACAACAAAATCAAATAAGATGATTTAGCATGTGGTTCTTAAAGTTACTCTGAAAGCTTTTGATGCATTTACAAATATGCAACAAAATGACACTTGGTGAATGATGGCAAATTCAGATTGAATAGTTAAAAATACTAACCAATCCAAAAATCAGATGAAATCAAATTTTAATAAAAGAGGTAGAAAATTTTTAAACATTAAATTGATATCATGTATGAAAATACAAAGATATGTACGTACAGATTTAAAAACAATTTGTTACTTTAAATGACATTCTCATTAAAAAATATGAATTTTATGCATTTTTTAATTGTAAATATTAAAATCTTGTGAAACAAGCATTTCTATAATTTGAGACATAAATTGGTTTTTTGTCATAAATTCTTATATTATTTTCTCATGAAATGCAATTATTATGTTTTTCTGATCGAATTGCACAATGACATATGCAAGTCATGGATCGGACTGATTCTGATGCTGTTTCTTTAGTTAAACTGTATCATGGTCAATTGTTCATCAAGCCATAAAAATTTCAAAATAGTTTGTTCCCAAATTTTTCAAAACTATTTTTGTTTCTGCACGATTAGTAATGAAAAATAATCTTTAAATAAAAAACGACTTAACTGTTTGAAAAAGCATGAAAAGGATGTATTATGCTTACATATAATATCTGATAGGAAGAATGGGATTGGTGTAATTTGCGGTTGGTTGCGGCTTAAATAAATATATCTCATGCAGCGCCCCAATTTGTTGAGGTAACAGTTATTCGATTCTGCTGAAATTTGGTTCATTTACGGGGCTTACATATTATATTAACAACATTGTTATCCAGAATCTAAGGACTGATTTTGAGGACAAAAACGCATGGAAATATTAGCAATATCCGATACCCAAACAGGGCGAAATGTTGCACTTTACATTAAAATGTTTACGGTGTTTAATTCAGTGCACCAACCTTAATGTAAGCCTCATTAATTACTGAATCTACCCGCTGAAAGCCAAAGTAATGTAAGTCATTATTGAATAATTTTTGCACTTTGACACTCAAAAATATCAGTTTTTGTGTTAAAATGGCGACCAAAAGAATAGACAATTATTTTCATTTTCATTAATCAATAAAAAAACTTGTTCGCTTACAACGGCGCAATGGCTTGCTTGTTTATTTGTTTCATCTACATATTGTATGGTTATTAAGCATAAATGTCAATTTATCATTAAACTTGTTAAACAATTTCCCAATTTTTATTTATTCTAATTTTAGCTCTTATTTGTATATATGTTACCGGCCAGACTAGTTCTTATGATAACCTAGTTTTTCCTAGGCCACACTAGTTGATACGAAGCATGTTAGGATGAACCAGTTTAACCTAAAAAATTGTTGGTCTGTTTAGATAAGTGGGCTGTCTTCGGCCTCTACTCAAGGTTTACATTCTCCAATATGTCCAGCATTGAGTACCCGGTGGCCTTTGGTCGTGGTTCACTGTAGTATATTCATCGCTTGTGTTGAATATAGTATAGTGAATCGCGGCCAAAAGCCGCCGCGAAGCCAGCATTGGTCGTATGTGAGGATGTAAACTCTGAGTCGCGGCCGACGGCCGCTTACTTATCCTTATATAATAAAATTTCAAGAAAATCGGGAGTGAGGCCCTTAAAGTAAAGAGTACCCCTAGTTGATGCTAGGTTAAACTCGTTCATCCTAACGGATGAACGCTTCGGATGAACTAGTTTGGCTTAGAATAAATTTATTTATCCTACAAACTGGTTTGGCCGTTAACATATACATATTTAAATAATTTTAATTTAGTTATTGTAATATATTCAAGAATTTTTCTTTTGAATGCACCTAGCCTCACTCCATTTTGATATATATTAGCGAACTATAAAAAGCTTGGAAGCCTATATAATTCATAGTTCGTTGCCCTCTTGTGGTTCGGGCTTTTTGAGTTCTAAGATTGCTGACTTTTCTGAAGTTATAAAATGTTCCGTCATCTGTTTTTCATTTTGCATATAAATATCGCGTTCACAAAAAGTCTCTAACACTAAGCCGATTGAGTAAAGACGGTACTGAATGACGATTGAAAATAAGCTGAACAAATTTTTTCGTATCCTATACATTGCCTTGAAAGTATACAAAAAGCATCATGTCTTACACTCAGAAAAACCATGTAATTTTAAACAGAAGTTAAAGTTTTTTGGGTTTAAAAATGTCAGACATTTATTATGTTAAAGAAATAACCATTTTTACCCATCCATTTTTATACTGTCATCATGTTAAGTAAACATTTTAAAGTGTGAAAACAATAATTTTTATTCTGTCAAACTTACCTGGCATTTAGTGAAATTAACTTTTCTCATCATGTTAAATCAACATGGAAAATTAAGGACTTACATGCCAAATTTACACGATTTGTCAACTGAAATTTACGTGAGAAAATGTAAAATTTTTAAATAAAATTATCATTCTGTTATATTGTAACAGAAAGTCAATTTCCTAGTTTACCTGCAAATAATTTTTTGAAATAAAAACAAGGGCTTCTTATTTTATTTTATTATTTATGTGAAGTAAAAGTTATATTCAATACATTTTTACATAAAACAAAAAAAGTTAAAGTAAACATTTTTTAAAAGTATTGCTTTTTTTCCATTGCAAAATACATGAACGTGGAGGCGTAGTAATTTCGTTGATTTTAAAAAAATTAAAGCCATTTCATTTCAAAACAAATTTAAAAAGTTAATTACTTATTAATTGCAATATCCTCAATTTCAAATAGAGATAAATTAGTTTTTTTTCATTACTAAGAAAGCCTTTTTTATATACTTTTCCACTGAATTCTACTTTAGAATAAAATTTTTAATTTCTTAGTTAGTATTTTGTTTGGAATAAGTTATTGTATTTAGGAAAAATATTGATCGGTAAGAAATGTAAGAACTGCGAAATTACATCGGGAGAAAGTTTTCGGACGATAAGTTATGTGCAAAAGAATATATATTTTGAAAACATTCACTACACTTAAGTATTTTGCAAGTGAACTTAAATATTTTTGAAAGTGTATGATATGTTTTGAAATGGCCTACGAACATTTTCGAATTGAGCGCAGTAAAATTACAAAGAAAGGATTACTTGCTCGGATTTTTTTAGTTAAATAATTGCTCAAATTAATAACATTTGGATTACATACAGTTTCAGTTCACTTAAAAAATAAAAGTTCAATGAAAACACACAGGTAATGGATATATTTATTTGAGGACTTGATACAATTTGAAAAGAATATCGAAAGACTTTAAGAAGGTAGGTACCTTATAAAGAATTAAATTAACACGTAGAAGCTATGAAGTCCTCTCCAATAACTAAGATCAAATGCTGTAATGTTGAATTTTTCTCGTAAGCTTGTGATTTCGGGAGTTCGTACTTGCGTTGGTAATCATTCTTGGACGAGCAATGAAGAACTGTTGCATTTTGCGCATCCGAGATTGTTGGTTTCCATTTTTGACGCTTACTTCCTGCAGTAATTTTTGATATTGAAGTAACTGAAGGTTTTAAAACTGCATGTAATAGAAGTGTGAGTATACAGTCTTGGGAATCTGAAAATAATATACATATGTGAACTAAGGCTGTTATACGATAAAGATATCACATTTTCACTTAAACATATGTCCTTATTGAACTTTTTGATCAAATTTTTGGAGCACGAATCCTTTTTTTTTTTGTTTTAGGTAGGGAAAAGCGTTTTTTCTTAATAAAAACCATTCATTTAATAGACTCTGTGTACTATCCGGGAACAATTCAAAAAAATATAATTCAATCTACAGTTATTAAATTTAAAAATAATAATAATAATATGGGTATGTATGCATGCAATTGTGTAAGGATCACCACCAAAACATAGCCCATCGAGCGTTTGTGTAACGGTCAATCAATCAAAGTATTTATTTTCCCATGGAATATTTCTGCCCTTCTAAGTTTAAACGTTTGCTTCCATTCTTTTGAAACATTAGTCCCAAGGTTCAGAGCAGAATAAAATACGATACGATTAGAACTTCAAGACAATTGCATATGCACAGTAAAACTTTTAGTTTAATTTTAATACCAAAAAAGTATTTATATAGAACAATGACAAAAAAAGTTTAAATTTTAAACTATTTTGGAGTAAGTAAAGAGAGAGAGAAAAATGGGGAGAGTAATACTTTTTGGTTTTAATTTTAAACTATTTTGGAGTAAGTAAAGAGAGAGCAAGGTTTTAATTTTAAACTATAATTAGAATGAAATAAAATTTTTTTTTGGTTTAAAAAGTATATTTTCCATGTATTAAATAGTGTAGATCTTCTTGGGTGAGTTCGTCGTTTTCTTCGTTCTCCACTTGTTTTAATGACAATTTTAACTTTTTGCTGCTTATATTGCCAAGTTTCGCCAGTTTTGTGTTTTAATTTTTTAGCTTCGCAGCCAAATAACCGCTGTTAAATTCCGGATTGTAAAACAGATCCTAAAATACATGAGTTCACTAAAACGAGTACATACTACGGCGGGCTTTATAGAAAAAAACGTCAGCACAATTTTAAACTTACGGATGGAAAGAGATATATTGTTGACTCAGCCAATGCAATTTTCTCTTCACACTTGGGATGGTTTCCGCAGAGCTTGCGTAAAAAATTTGTGCATTCACGCACTAAGCAACGCCTTGGACTGTCACTTAGGGACTTGTTGTTCTGATATTCCTTTAGGGTACATGATTAATCTTCAATTTTGAAGTAGTCTTCGAGGGCCTTCAAAAAATCATCTTATAGAAAAAGTCAATTATTGTACAAACCTGCTGGAAACTTACCTTGCGGTTTATCACCGATTTTACTTTGACTGGCTGTTTATTTTGTGCGGAGTCTTTTTCGAAACAAGTTTCCACAAAAAAAGCAGCTACAGCCTTTGAATTCCTTCAACATTCCTAAAAAATCGTCAACACGAATTGCAGCACCGTCGCGATCTTGGAGTAAAATATCACTATCGGTTTTAGTGTTCAGCTGTTGCAAAACTGAAACAAATAACACACAGTTGGTAAAATTTTTCATTTTTCTTTTTCGGACAGACTGATTATGATTATTTTAACTTACCTGAATCAAATATTTCATTTATATGAAATTCTTCACTCCCCAGCTCCGCAATTTTTACAAAGTGTACTTTACTGGAAACTTTTACTTTAATAAACATTTTTTAACACGCAATATATTCAATCCTGTGAAGTTTAATTTTTTTTGATAATTATTTCAAAGCACATGTTTGACGATTGAGAGAAATTCGTAATTTAATACTTTGTTGGCATTATTTTGAAACAAAAAGTTTTGAAGTTGGGAATGAGAGAGCATTTTAATACTCTGTTGGCATTATTTTTAAGCCAAAAGTATTGAAGTTGGAAATGAGAGAGCATTGTTAGCAGTTTTTTTAAACTAAAATTATTGAAATTGACTCAGAGAATATTTTATTTCAAAGCTAAAAATGATTAGTTTTTTGAATTTAAAGCGTTAAAAATTTATATTAGTATTGTTTTAAAACCACTTTGGCATTAAAATATTTAAAAAAATTACTTGGCTTAAAAGAAATTCTTGTTTGTGTTAAAATTAGCTCCTACTGGAATAAATTTTAAACTTTTTTGAAATAAATTTTGTGTTTAATACCAAAATAGTTTGAAATCAATACTAAAGGTAATCAAAAGTAAACTAAAATTTTTTACTGTGTGGGTCATTCTATCTATAATGTGCCTATCATTACCCTCATGTTTTTTAAATAGGCTGAAACTTTTTTCAGTGATTGGTCTATCATGAAGAAGATATAAAAAAATTCGATAAAATTTTTTTGACCAATATTATTGCTTAAAACAAAAGTTTCAAATTGTGTTAAAAAAATCTAAATATAACGGAATATTCAAATTTTCTCGCTCTCAATCTCAATGTTTCAATTTACATTGCAAATCATAAATTTTAACTTTAAATGCTTGTAAAATCAAATATGGTAAAAAACATGGATAAAATTTTCAGGGATGGTACTCCTGTATGTTTTAAAAATTTTGAGCCTATAAAAGCTGAAATCGGTGATGGAGTATTTGGGAAATTGATTTGAAAAAGTCAAATTTTTTATCTTTTAGCACATAGAAAACGTTTAGGTCTTCATTTATTCAGATTTGCATTTTTTGTCATCTACTAGTACACAACTACCTAAAAATAACATAAAAACTAATTTGGATTGTGATGGTTTGTTCATATTCATTAATGAATTTTTTTGTTTTACTTACGAGTTTTTTTTAACACAATTTGAAACTTTTTATTTAAGCAATAATATTGGTCAAAAAAATTTTATCGAATTTTTTTATATCTTCTACATGATAGACCAATCACTGAAAAAAATTTCAGCCTATTTAAAAAACATGAGGGTAATGATAGGCCCATTATAGATGGAATGACCCATATATATAATCTGCACATGTACCTGAAGATATATTATCAAGGGTTTTGACAACATTTTCCTCATTATTATACAGTTTCCCCTATTAGGGTTTCAGCATTTTCCACGAATGTCATAATATTGTATAAAAAAATAAATTAGACTTTTTCGTAGAATCAGACACCGCGAAAAAAAATTTTACCAGGTCTTCTGATGGAAAATTGATTTCTATTCCGTCGAACGGCATCTTTCATACTTGGAGGCAAACTGGTCAACTATTATGCTGACTAAGGAATTCCGATGCTCATCCAATAAAGTTGCATTCTTCATATAATATTGAAAAATCCTTTGACCTCTTGCAGTAGCTTGGAGCAATGTTGTTAAGCTTTCAGTTCGAGTGCAACTTGATTCATGGAACTACTGCAGTTTCTCAACCAAGGCAATGGATCATCCCTACTTTGCTTCCAATGAAAAAGTCACGCTCTGAATTTTTTTCTTGCCCCAAGAAACTCAGTTTAAAAAAGATTAGCTTTCATCATCTTTGATTAGATTAAGACTTTCCACGTGCATTTTGCAGTCTATATTAAGCACTGAACTTACTTTTATCTTAAATTAAATTTTCTCATTGTACAAACCTTTCAATTTTTTAAAAATAGCCTTTTCAAATTTATAATAATTTTTTTTTAATTCACCGTTTTCCTTCATAGTTTCTTCAAATACCTCACTTGAAGTTAGCACATAAATTACGTCTTCCGATTCCAGCGTAATTTCCGTTTTTAAATTACTATTTATTTATTTTAGCTCACAGAAAACGTATTGTTTCGGAAAGTACAGATATTTTAATGAGAAAAAAATTACGCGTTGCAGTAAGCCCAAGCCTACATTGTCAACATTAACATGAATATAAGGACTGTCCCAGAAAAAAACTTGCGTTTTGTTTTTAAGCTATAAAAAATACCTACTAATTTTTTTGGTCTTTTTTCCTTTTTTATTAATAATGGCTGTTGTTCAGAATATATATAACTAAAAACTAATTCACATTTTCTTACTTTTTTCTTAAGGCCCTTCATTAAATTTCGACAGTACGGTACGATCTTTTCCACTTAAGTCTTTCCATTCTTTCGAAGATCTTTTTTCATTAGAGCCCAGTATCTTTCAATTGGGTGAAATTTTGGGCAGTTGGGCGAGTTTGCTATGTTTGGTACAAAATTGATCTTTTTACTTGCATACCATTTCGTCTTATCTTTAGAGTAATGAGAGGTTTATAAATCAGGCTTCGGAAATTTCGAAATTTTTTTTCTTTGAATTTACTAGACACATACCCCATCTACGGTGATGTATAATATTCGTGCCCAGGTAGCTGCTTAAAATCTGCTTTGTCGTAAGTTTCGTCGTCCATACCACAGTAATCAAATTTAGTCAGGTACCTTTCATACAATTTTCGAGCTCGCATCTGAGCCATAAACTGCTTTTCATCAGAACGGTCTGGTACTTTTTGAACTCTATATGTCATTAGCTTACTTTTCTTCTTGATCTTTTGTACAGTAGATTTTGATGTACCTGCTCTAGCCGCCATGTCTCGCATTGAGGTGTTGGGATTCTGATTAAAAAGGCGCTTCACCTTCGCCGCTACCATTGTATTAGAAAAATTTTGGTTTTCTATCTGAACGTTTTTTCAGGAATGAGGTAAACCCTTCTTATAGTTAGAAATATCCGTAAAACATTCCTTTCTGATGCACCAACTATTTTCCCTATAACTGGATATTTTAATTCGGGACTTGCTAGACATCTTTGTCGTTAAAAGTGCAATCTTCAAGTGTTATACATCATATTAAACATTATAAATATTGTGTCTTTTTAGACCTATAAAATTATCAGGTAGAGTATAATAAAAATAATAAAAAACGCAAGTTTTTTCTTATATTTGTTTTAAGATTACGCAGTGTAAAATTAGTAACACGATCATAATAAACTGCGGCTCAATAAACCGAATATTTACACTGTAATCTGGAAAGACAGAACTACGCACTATACTAATAATACCCAACCAATATCAACATTAAATTCGGGTAAAACAAATTGCGTTATACTAAACTCTAGTAAATTTAACATGAAATATTGAATTTTAACAACATGAATCAGGGATGGACGATCATGTAAATTTATAAATTTTGTGTGGAAAAATCAACCGTGCTTATTTAACATGAGTGTTGCTTTCGACCACTTTTCCCAACGCTTAACCTCAAATATTTCAGAACTTTGACCTGATGAGTCAATACTTCGAAAAACGACCCTCCTTCAGTTCAACAACATTCATCATCTTATTCATTCACATATCTTTTTGATAAAATATATGACGCTTCGGCGTCACCGTATCAAATAGAGGCACAAATCTGAATTTTCATGAAATTTTTCTTAATATCATAAACATAATTTTTAAGCGACAGCACCTTAAAAAAATTTGAATCACTCTAAGATATAAGTATATCGGCTATTCTTTAAATAACTGCACACCTGGTTTTTTTAACCTACTTATTTGAACATTTTTTATAGCGAAATATCTCTCAGGCTGTAGTAGATACGACAAGAAATTGTTTAATCTATTTTGTTTCAAAATACCTGAACTGTGTAAAAAAAATTTCAATAAAATTGTCGAATCTTCTTTCTTTAGTTAACAAACTTTTCTCAAAATATCTTCAATATAACATCTTCATTTTTTAAATATTTTTTTATATGTTATTCCTCAATCAATCCCTAAGATACGTAAGCTTTCATGTCGAAATTCCCACCATAGCTTTGGAAAATTTGAATTTTTTGATGATGACGCGCACCACATTCTTCAAAATAACTTCTACAGTAATTTTTTCTTTGTAGTATAATTTTCAATCAATCCTAAGAATGTGTCTGCTTTCAAATCGAAATTCTCAACATATCTTTGGAAAATATTATACAATTGGACTAGTGCGCGCCTTCAGAAAAATTTCATATTTTCCAAAGTTATTGCGGGAATTTCAAAATAAAATCAGATACATCCTTAGGATTGATTGAAATATAATACATAAAAAAAAAAAACACAAGATAATAAAAATATTTTGAGAAACATTTTTATAAATAGAAAAATTAATGCTTAAACTAATTTACTTATGATTTTTGTATTTATTTCCACAAAACTAAAGCATTTTTAAACAAAAATGGTTAGTGGTTTTTTATTCTGTTCCTCATAGCTTAATTTTTGAACTATTGAATTATATTACTAATTGAAATTAATTTTTTGAAATCACCCTAGTGCATTTAGTTTAAGTACTAAAACCATTTTGTAATTAATAACTAACTTAATACCTTGTATTAAGCTTAGTGAGTAAGAATTAAATAAAAGAAGCTCTCTTCTAATTCAACCACCAAGTTCATTTATTCTTTGTGCGCGATTTGTTTAGAATTTTTAAACCTGTTTTTTTTAGAAAATAAAATTGTAAAATTTATTTAAATTAATTCAACGAACACTTAACGCGAATAAGTAATTTTTGTGTCTGCAAAAAATATTGCAGAGATTTTCATGGTGCCCGAGCAGGGACAGATTTAATTAATTTTTTAATTTTTCAATTTTATTTCATTGAGAATAAATCTGTGCTTTCTTTCCTCCATTTTTAAAGCTTGTGTTGGGAATGGAAAATATTGAACTTTAAATTAATTTTCCATTTGCTTTTTCGGTTCGCAAAAAGTGTCGAAACAATTATAAATTTTAGCGCAATATTTAATTTCGCGAAAAATTCATCATCATCATCAAGCAAGTTACCGAGGTTTTGCCGCTGCATTTCTGGCATAAGCGAAGGAACCAGTCCTCAGGTACACATATGCAACTAATTACTTAAAGTGCAAGGCTTACCAAGATAAAAAAAGCACTCTGCACAACTTAATTGCATATATCTTTGGCATTAAATAACTATAACATAGCTAAAAGAGAAAGAAATGCATGTTTTATTTCATTTTATACCCTACACGGAGGGTATATTCACTTTGTCATTCCGTTTGTAACGCATAGAAGGGGGCGTGGCAAGTATGGAAAAGGCTATATATTTTTGATCAGCGTCACCAACTGAGTCGATATAGCTGTGTCCGTCTGTCTGTCTGTCTGTGAGTTTGTCTGTGTGTCTGTCTGTTGAAATGAAGTTTATGGGAAAACTGAGCAAGCTTATTCAATGAAATTTGACACACAGGTCACACCTTCTTGCAAGCTGCTAGCATATAAAAATGGGTGAAATCGGTTCACGGCCACGCCTTCCGCTCATGTAAATATACCCAAGTCCATTTTGAAAAAAAGTTGCTGCGATTTTGATGAAAATTGGTGATTTGGTGAAGATGAGAACAAAATTAAGATAAGGCTATGTTCTAAGTTTGCAAAGGCTCTTGAAGGGGCGTGGCACAGCCCTAAATTTTAACTTTTACAACGCCATAGCTCGTAAACCGTGATAGATATTGTGATGAAATTTGTTAAACGAATACAGATCTTATGAATCTTGAATTGCGCATTAAGTGGGCAGAATTGTAAAAGTGGGCGTGGCACTTCTTAACAATTAAAAATTTGGATTTCGTATAACTCCAAAATGGCACATACGATTTTCATTAAAATGGTCAACAATACCAGCTACGTCAATATACTGAAAAATTTTTTTTAAGGGCGTAGCACAGCCAACAATATTTATAAACGTTATAAAAAGAGAACTAACAACGCAATCGTTATGAAATTTAATAAGGTGGATATACTTGATAAAAAGTGTCATCTTGCAAAATGTTGGCACAATTGTGCCGGTGGGTGTGGCACCTCCCATATAAGCGAAATACGTTTAATGCAATAGATAGTGTGCTATGAGAGTAATCTTCATAAAATTTTGTGTAGAGGTGTCGGTTACTATAAGCTTCAGAATTAAATGAAACCTGACAAGATTGCATCAGTGGGCGTGGCACCTCCCTCATTCACATAAAGTTGTAAGTGCTATTTTAAGTGAACTATTGGAGCAATTGATGTGAAATTTGATGAATGTAATTGGGGTATTAGGGACATATGAATCAAAAGCTGGCGAAATAGCAACAGTGGGCGTAGTACCTCCCATACAATTTAAATACCTTAAGTGGTATAACTATCGAAATATACGAGCAATCATACTGAAAATTGGTGTAAGAGGTATGTTTATAAAAAGCTATTTCTGGATCAAAATCGGACTGGATTGCATCAGTGGGTACGTCACCGCCCTTGATTTTAGGAATAATTAAGGCACATATCGCAAACTATACAAGATATTATTCTAAAATTTGGTTTGTTTATCGAACCAAAAGTGGGCGGATTTTGAGAGTAGGAGTGGCATATTTCGCGTTTTTCATTTCTATTCTATTTTTTTCAACATTTCCATATTCTTTTGACATTTTCAATCTTTTACCTTTCTCCTTCATTTTCATCAATTTTTCAGAATTTTTCATATATTTCGACTTATTCAATTTCTTTCAACTTTCTCTAACAGTTTTCATATTTTTTCAACATTTTCAGTTTTTCCCAACACTTTCCAACATTTTTGAACCTTTTCACATTATTTTCGACTTATTTAACCTCTTCAACATTTTCTTAACATTTATTTAAAAAGCTCTTTCAATGCAGTGTAGGCTATTTGAGTTTCGGCCCGGCCGAAGATAACACCTTTACTTTTTTTTTGTTAATTTCTTGCAAATTCTTAATGCAAATCAATTAAGATAAAAAACTCTTCTACTTAAATAATAAAATAAATTAAACAATACGAAATTTTTCGACAGCAGCAGCAGCGATCGAACCGCGAAAAAACTAACAGAAACCTGTTGGAAACTTCACAAAAAAAAAATGATTTTTTCTTATTATTTTTGACTTTTTGGCATATATCAACAAGTGATGTAACTGCCAGGGTTACTACTAACACATTCCAATACATTACCGCGTAAGGAGTTGTTACGCTCGGCTTTAAAAAGAAGGACGAACTCACGAATCGTTAGTGCCAAGCAGTAAGATTCCCCGGCTAGGATCGCGGTTTCCCTAAGCCGCACTTTTGCGTACGCATAGATAAATTTAAGTCACAAGAAAAACACAATATTATTATGTTTCATTGAATTTTACAGAAGAAAGAAAATTTTCTAACTGTTGGCAGAGGAAGAAGAACCCCAGGTCGCTATTTAAAAAAAAAAAAATTATCTTATGCCTACGGCATAATGGTCGGTTGTCTATGGCATCTCCCCTTACTCCTTTGCTTAGCAAAGATTCATCCTAATACTTTTATTGTTAAAATAAGAAGAAACATTTTATTTTGCTTAGGTCAATTCAATTTCAATGTTTTTTTTTGTATTGCTTCTTTTTTTTTGTCTTTAATAAAATAATTAATATAATATAGAATATTGTAATTTACTTTTAATCAATGAAATACAAATTATTTTTGTCTTAGACAAAGTTCAAATTTATAATAATAATAAAGAAAAATAAATAAGATAAAATAAAGTAAAGTTAAATCTACCTTAGCTGTAAAGCACATGCTGATGTAGATGTTGCAGGATCGGGTTGTTTTGCTGTTGTTGATGCTGCTTTTTGTTGCCTTGGTAGTGGCTGCTACCATTGTTTTGTTTTTATAT
Source organism: Meiosimyza decipiens (assembly GCA_963680825.1). Taxonomy (NCBI): domain Eukaryota; kingdom Metazoa; phylum Arthropoda; class Insecta; order Diptera; family Lauxaniidae; genus Meiosimyza; species Meiosimyza decipiens. Next base: position 36,794,724 of record OY804260.1, on the reverse strand, counting down.
TTTTATTGTTGGAATTAATTTAAAATATTTCTTTTTTACTGTACAAAATTTTCAATTCTTTTCAGTACGAGCGTTTTATTGTTCTTCTCAAATAAGTTCTTTCTTTTTTTTTTATTTACACACCGGCACACCGTGTCCTTTTCTTTTTTTTCTGTTTTATGTAAATCAAAGAAAGGGTAATGCAAAGTATACCACGCATATGCATTTTATGGCTTTTCACTTTTTATTTCAGTAAATTTAGTTTCTTTTCTTGCATGCATATGCCAGCGGCTTGTATATAATAAAATTCACTTTTTCGTTTATGTTTTAGGTTTAAACAGCACGCAATGAACCTTTCAGCTTATACAGAGGATTACTTCTGCTCGACCGCTCGCTTCGACAAATTTTCGCAACTGCCTTGCAACACGCGTTCTCAAGCGATTGAAATTTTTCTTTTGTTCAAGTTCCACGCTTATCAACTGTCTCTAATACTTTTCGATTCTTTGTCGGTTGTCAGCATTCTCCTTCTCAACTTACTAATACATTCATACTTATGCTACCTAACGACTAATTCTTATGTCAATCACAATAGCATACATAAAAAGAGCAAGCAACATGACTGTTGCAACTGTCAAAAAAAATTCTTTCTTCGTATGTTCCTTGCAACAGTATTGGAGAGTGACAAAAAAAATGGCAATCGCATGTTCTACTAATTTTCATGCAAAACAGGGTGGAACAGTAAATTCGTTACAGAGTAGCAACTTTTTTCCAATTCTATAGTTTTAACAAATTGCTTGCAACTTTTTTAATAAACTTGTGAAAACAATTACTTTAATTGAAATTTAAGTGAAAATTAATGCTATAATTTGCTGTTTCACTAATTCCTTCCAATTTAAATTTTACGATTAATTTTTTTTTTTTTTAATTTTGCCAAGGCGCATTTTATTGTGAAACAAGCGGTTGCTCTAATAAAATTGCATTTCATTAATATCTAAACTGTGCAATTGGTGTTCCATTTTATAATCTGCTAGTCATCATCAAGTGCGTAACTCAAGAGCTGTACGAGTGCAAAATTTGTTTTTTACTATAACGAATTTAAATCTCAAATTCTCAGTAAGTTGCTTGCTAAATAGCAAATAAATAAATCTGTGCTTTTGTAAATTGAACTCCTTTTTCAAAATTGATTGGCAAGAACACCAAAATTCGTCAAGTGAAGCAATTGAAGAAAGCGTGGTTTCAAATATCCTTCGCATGAAGAAATCAGTTGACGAAAAAACGATTTCTTTTAATCCAACTGAAATTGAATGTCGCTTAGACATTTTAAAGTCATACATGGAACGGGCAATGAACTATCAAAATCAAGTTGAACATATTGAGCACGACGATGATAAGCGGGCTGAAATTGAAGACACATGTGTGATTACGAAATCACTTTTGATGAAGCTCATAGCAAATAAACAAAGAGTGGTTGCTCCTGAGACCTCTTTCTCACTTGAAACTCATCAATCTAAGATTCCTATCATGCGTCTTCCAAAATTCAGTGGGAAATATTCAGACTATAAAAATTTTATAAATTTGTTTGACAATGCTCCCGCTTTGACAGATATCGAAAAACTCAACCATTTGATATCATGTTTGTCTGATGAGGCACTGGGAGCAGTTAAGGCTTTCCAAATTTTGGAAGTGAATTATCCAAAGGCATTAGCGAGTCTGAGAAAGTCTACGACAACAACAGCTTGATATTATTCGATTTGTCAGACATCAATAAGCCATCCGCTTCTGCTCTGCGCTCAATTATTGATACTGCTTCGGCATTTTATGGCTAATTATTGTCAGTTGGCGACGACAAAAAAATTACAAATGCCATTCTAATTTATTTAATGATGTAAAAGGTCCACCCAGTCACAAAACCCAAGTGGAAAGAACAGCTAGATTACGATCAGCTGCCATTATGGAGTGACTGTGAGAAGGCTTTGAATAAGTGATATCAGCATTTGTCAACTGATAGAACATCAAGTTCAAGATCAAAGTCTTATAAACGACCAAATTATGAGTCTGTGCCGATAAAGAAACTTCATTCTCTTGCACAAAAGTAAATCCACACCAAGAAAACAATTGTTCATTCTGTAAATCAAAGGAGTACTCAATACATAACTGTTCTTCTTTCACTTCAATTCCTGTTCGTCAGAGGTTCGAGTTTGCAAAAGAGGTCCTATTGTGCATTAACTGCTTGAAAAAGGGTCATTCAGTTTCGAAATGCAAATCATCTTATTGTCGCGTATGTAATTGCTCGCACAATACTTTGTTGCATCAGTATACAACTGACCTTCCCCAGGCGAGTTCTAGTCAACAAATATACAGCTCTGAGTTAGCCTCGACTTCAAAGGTCTCTTCAAACCAAATATTGGTTTCTAAGGACCAAGTTATACTGGCTACAGCTGTAGTAAAAGTAAAAAGTAAGTCAAGTGAATTTCAGTTAGCTAGAGTCTTGTTGGATTTCGGTTCACAAGTAAACCTTATGACCGAGGAACTTGAACAAAGATTGCAACTAAAAAGGGAAGAGAGGAATTTGAGATTTTTGGATTTTGTGTTCGATTTCAACTTGCCAACCTGATCAGTCTGTACTAAACAATGGAAAATTCCTAAAAATACTAAGCTTGCAGACCCAAGTTTTTTGAAACCACAGAAAATAGATTTGCTATTAAGTAGGTGCCGAAACATTTTTCGAATTGCTCTCAGTAGGACAAATCAAACAGAGTCCGCACATCCCAACTCTTGAAAGACACTTTTTGGCTGGATAGTGTCGGGGAAATATACTCAGTCTGACACCACTCAGTCAAAAATTTGCCACTTAATACGTGAAGAAGAAAATTTCCCAGTTGCCTTTGTAGTTCAAAAATTCTGGGAATTAGAAGAGGTTCCCAAGGAGTCAAAAATAACAAAGTTCACTGATGCGCACCAAATGTGCGAAGACAATTTCATTAAGATAGTGCGACGTTTACCCAATGGTCGCCTTGAGATTTCACTGCCTTTCAAATCCCCTCCAAGCAGCTTAGGCATGTCATTCGAAACAACTAAGAGCCGTTTTCTTGCTCTAGAGAGATGCATGCAAAGTATATGGACTTCATGAAAGAATATCTCAGCTTATGTTAGGTCACATATATTTTTCAGATGATCAAGTAACAAGGGGCCATCATGATTTCATACCACACCAGTTCGTTTTACGATTACAAATCACTTCTACCAAATTAAGGGTAGTCTTTGATGCATCCAGTCGAACATCAACACAAGTATCACTTGATGACACATTACTGGTGGATCCAACAATTCAAGAGGAACTTTTCTCAATTTTAATTCGATTCCGTCTGCATAAATACGCAATTACTGCTGACATTTCAAAAATGTACCGGCAATTTCAAGTTACCGAGGCAGATTGGAAATTCCAACTGTGCAGAGAAAATTCTTCACGACCTATCGAAATTTATGAATTGAATACAGTCACTTACGGTACTTAACCAGCTCCATTTTTAGCGATAAGGTGTTTGTTGCTTTTAAGTAATTTGTGTGAAAATACACTTGCAGTTGGCTCAAAAGTGAAAACGCAGCTCACTGGTGCTGACACTTTCAATGAACTTGAAATTATTACACTACAGGTCTCTCGAATTCTCGAGTCAGCAGGCTTGCAATTGGCCAAGTGGTACTCGAATCATTCTACCTACGCTGGTAGTGAAAACATAGAAAAAGCATTTAAATTCAATGATAGCGACTCCACAAAAGCACAAGGAATACATTGGATTCCGAAATATGACACGTTTACGTTTCACTTGAATAAAAACTTTCACGATCTTCGAGCCACTAAGCGAAATATCCTTTCTGTGGCTGCTCGACTTTTCGATCCTCTCGGACTTTTGTGCCCAATTATAGCCAAAGCCAAAATTTTATTGCAAGAGCTTTAGCTTCGACAATTAGATACCATAACGATTCCACGCTACGTGAATACGCATCCTTATCAGAAATGCCGAATTCATGGATTTGCGGATGCATCTATAAGAGATTATGGTTGTTGCCTTTATGTCCGAAGCCATGAAGTTGATGGTATCTGAACGCAACTGTTAACTACGAAATCTAATCTTAAAACTAAGTCGCTGCCCAGACTTGAGCTATGTGCAGCGCATTTATTAGCAAAACTCTGGAGCAGAGTAAAATTGATGTTAAATTGTGGAACAGAGAGTGTTACTTCCTGGAAAGAAAGAAATTACACTACGTTGGATCAAACCGCATCCATCTCTATTAAATACATTCGTTGCGAATAGAGTTTCTGGAACTCAAGAGTAGTCACACTCCATTTCCTAGCGCCACGTTCCATCCAAACGAAATCCAGCTGATATTGTATCTAGAGGATGTAACGTGGATGAATTAAATAGTTCAATATGGTTTTCGGGTCTACAATTTCTTCTTCAAGAATATTCCGAATGGCCACAAAATAGACATTTTGAAGTTTCGCCATAGCAAGAAACTCTAGAAAAGAAAAAACCAAAAGTGTAATTGAGCAAGAATCAAATTGTATTCTTGAGTTAGCAAACAAAAATTCTGCATGTACTTCATATATGTATCGTTTCGCTAAAAAATTCAGAAACAAGGAAGAAATTAATTCAACAGTTCCAACTGCAAGAGAACTAAGATGGGCGTTTCTAAAAATTGTTAAAATTATTCAAAAAAAATCAATATGCTAATGACCCACAAAAACTTATAAAATCGATTAAGAATATTCATATTCAAAAGTTGAGTCCATTCATTAATGAGGTTAAAGAAGGAAATTGATATTTCTCGCTAATTAGGGTTGGCGGTCGCCTTCTTCATGCACCCACCCCAAACAATGCGATGTTTCCATTAATAACGCCAAAGAACTCAAATATCATACAAACTTATCTACGGTATCTGCATATATTAAATTGCCATGCTGGCGCTAAAGCCTTGGTGGCACTTACAGTAAAACCGTTAGAAACTGTGTAAATTGTTAACGATATAAGCCAAAATTGCTTACCCAAATAATGGGAAATTTACCTTCGGATAGGTTAAAAGCTTTGCGACCATTTTCAATATGTGGCGTAGATTATAGTGGTCCCGTATACGCATCATTAAAAATTCGAGTCGACCACTTGTGAAAATGTACATAGCAGTCTTTGTTTGATTCACTTCCAAAGCTGTGCATTTAGAGTTAGTAAGCAATTTAACTTCTGATTGTTATATTTCTGTCCACAAAAGGTTCATCGGTAGACCAGCGAATTTACTGCGACAACGCAACCAACTTCGTAAGTGCGGACAAGATGCTCAGAGAGAGCAAAGACGCATTCCTGATCCAGAAGTATCACCTACTATTATTCGGTGCCGAAAAAGGGGTCGAGTTTGCTTGCATTCCGCCCAGAGTGCCATACTTCAGCGGGCTGTGGGAAGCCGCTGTCAAATTTGCAAAGCAGCGATTAGTGAGAGCCGCAGGCAGCGCTTTCTTTGCCATGGAAGAGTTCAACAGGGTTGTAATCGAAGTAGAAGCCGTCCTGAACTCGAGGCCAATCGCTCCATTCGGCCAGGATCCCAACGACGGCGAGGCATTGACTCCAGCTCATCTATTAATCGGTGGTCCTCTTCGTTCGCTCCCGCCAGAATCAGGGCTTCACCTATCAGACAGCAATCTAATGTGCTTGAAGCGATACTCCCAAACAGAGCTTTTCGCAAAGCTGGTCCAAAGTTTATGTCAAAAAAGAGACAAGTGGAACAAAGATCAATCCAACCTCACGATAGGAACGCTGGTCATCGTTCACGAGGACAACCTTCCGCCGCAGCAGTGGGCACTCGGTCGAGTAGAAGAAGTGATGTCAGGTCAAGACGGCAAAGTTCGAGTGGCCGATATAAAAATCAGAGCTGGTGTTTTAAAAAGGCCCATCCACAGACTAGCTGCCTTGCCAGTAGCATAATCGCTTGGTGCTTTCAATTTTGCTGGTGTTAATTAATCCAATTTAAATTTATAACTTATTTTTTCTTAAATAAACTCAATGAATTTGAATTATTAAGTTAATTACTAATTGAACTTGATTTTTGAATTATTGAATTATATTACTAATTGAAATTAATTTTTTGAAATCACCCTAGTGCATTTAGTTTTAGTACTAAAACCATTTTGTAATTAATAAATAACTTAATACCTTGTATTAAGCTTAATGAGTAGGAATTAAACAAGAGAAGCTCTCTTCTAATTCAACCAAAAAGCAAGGCAGTTCTTTTATTCTTTGTGCGTGATTTGTTAAGAATTTTTAAATTGGTTTTTTTTTAGAAAATAAAATTTTAAAATTTATTCAATTTAATAAGTATTTGTACGACCAATATATTTGTATAGTATGAATTTGTAGATTTTGGGCTTTTAGGTCAATATATTTTTGATGCAAATAAAACAAATTCTATTTCATCCTTTTACCCAACGTTTACCGAATGGATTTTCGGCTTCCTCAAGGGTATTTATTTGATGATAAAAAACTTAAAATAAAGAACAATTTTTTTTTATAAATTATAAATTATGAACATCACAAACACTTGTCAAGTTACATTTGAATTACATTTAGATTAAATTAAGGTTTTTAATAAATAAAGTTTACACAAAAATTCACAACGAAAAATACAACATTAAATAACTGCACAGTAACTAAGGCTTACAGATAACATTTTTGATACTTAGAAGCAAATATGATAATCACAATAATAAAAGCATTAAAATAAAATCATTAATTTTACTTAATAATATCCTCAAGATCTTTTCTAAAAATATTTCTGTTAGCACTAAAATCTAATTGATTTACAATTCGAGAGGCATCTGTAGATGGGCTCATTGAGAGACCATAATTAGTCCTATGGAAAGATACATAAAAGAAATAGGCCGCTCTAAGATTTCGAGCTAGGAGATTATCTGGAGAAATTATTCAACCATGAATTATACACTTAATGAACATAATGATATTAAACACTCTTCCATTAGTTGACGACACCTTACCCAATAAGTAGTCGTCACGAAGCAAATCTAGAAAAACGTTTCTGAATATTTTCAATACGGTTTATGGACGCTTCGTAAACGGGTCCCAGATAACGCTCGCATACTCCAAAAGAGGTCTAACTGGACTATTAAGAATGAGTTCCTCTTAAGAAGCCGATTTGCGAGTTTTCTTTAGAGATTAAAACTCGAGGTAAGTGTCGAATGAAAACTTTGCATTAAAGTACACAAGGTCTTTGAACTAATCGACTCTGGAAAAATTATCACAACTGTTGAAATTGGTTCATTTTTCCGTGAAAATGTAAGAACTTTACATTTATCAAAATTTAAAGAGAGTTAATTTTTTCATACCAGTGAATCAGAGAGAAAATATCTTATGGAAATTTTTCACAGTCGCTATGATCATTAACCATACGAAAAATTTTTAAGTCATCTGCGCAAAAATTGCAGCTGCAGTTTCTAAATAACTCTGGAATGTCATCAACAAAAAAAATAAATAGTAAGGAACCTAAGTGGCTATCCTGTGGAACACTCGATTTAGCCAGCATTGTTCTAAAACAATGCTCGCCAATTTTGGCCATCAGAGTTCTAAAAGATAGATATGATTCGATCCATTTTAACAGCTGTGAGTGAATATCAATTTTTTCAAGTTTCACCATAAAGTTTGATGTTCCACGCTATCAACAGCTTTAGTAAAATCTTTGTATAAAAAATCCACCTGCGAGCCTTTTTCCATTTCGTTGATACCGAAATTTGAAAAGATAGCTAAGTAGTAGTTGATCTACCACTATAATCACCGTGTTGATGAGTTACAATACAATTTCTCAATTCAGAAAACAAAAGTTATTCACAAGTATATCCAGGACTTTAGCAATAGTTGAGAATGTAACGATAGTTCTGTTATATACAATCATACACTTTCGACCTCACTTAAATATTGGAGAAATACATGCAGTTTTCCATTCATTTAAAACAATGCCACTAGATGAGAGCAATATGTAGGTTAGTAGTGGAATTTTAAAAAAATTTTGGTATTAAACCAAATCCAGCACTTTTGGTGCAGTCACGGATAATAAAGTCTCCAAGACTTGAACATTTGTTATAACTTATCTACCAAAATTAAAAAATTGGAGCAAGTTAGAGATATTAGGTCTGTATCATTCGAAAAAAATAGGTAAATATTTATAAAGTTTTACCACAAAAAGTGTATCATCCGGAAAAAATGTGGTGGTTGAGAGAGAAAAAATGAGAGTAAAAAATCAGGTGATCACTCCCCCTCCAGAAAAAAGTTTGATTTTTCACCCAGACAAATTTACTGTGGGTAAAACTTGAAGACTGTCAAAATCGTAGGCATCGAGACTAAAGACTCACTTTTGACAAGCGAGGGAAAGAAAATTACCTATCTCAATTGTATTTGCCCAATACTTGCCTCATAAAAAATTTTTCAGCTCTCAATTATACCCTACACAGAGGGTATATTCACTTTGTCATTCCGTTTATAACGCATAGAAGGGGGCGTGGCAGACATGGAAAAGTGTATATATTCTTGATCAGCGTCACCACCTGAGTCGATATAGCTGTGTCCGTCTGTCTGTCTGTCTGTCTGTGTGTCTGTCTGTCTGTGTGTCTGTCTGTTGAAATCAAGTTTACGGGAAAACTAAGCAAGCTAATTCAATGAAATTTGGCACAAAGGTCACACTTTCTTGCAAACTGCTAGCATATAAAAATGGATGAAATCGATTCATGGCCACGCCTTCCGCCCATACTCTATGTAAATATACCTAAGTCCATTTTGAAAAAAAGTTGCTGCGATTTTGATGAAACTTGATGATATGGTGAAGATGAGAACAAAATTAAGATTCGGCTAGGTTCTAAGTTTGCAAATGCTCTTTTTCATCATTTTTCATATATTTCGACTTATTCAATTTTTTTCATCTTTCTTTAATGGTTTTCATATTTTTTCAACATTTTCAGTTTTTTCCAACACTTTTCAACATTTTGGAACCTTTTTACATTATTTTCGACTTATTCCACCTCTTCAACTTTTTTTTAACATTTATTTAAAAAGTACTTTCAATGCAGTGTAGGGTATGTGAGTTTCGGCCTGGCCGAAGATAACACCTTTACTAGTTTTTTTTTTCACTTGTTGGAAGATTGTGTTAAGAAGCAGCAACATAACAAAAAGCTTCATATCAAAACATTTTTTGGTAAATGCTCATTTATTCAATTAAATAGATGAGCAAGTTTTGATTGAAAAGGAATCATAAAGATTTATGTCTCCTAAATGATCAACCAGATAATTATTTATTTTTGAAATATTGTTTTTCGATGCGCACAGTTTTAAAATAAGAAATTAGAGATGTTAATTTTGGTAAATTTAAACCTTACGGCAAATCTCATATTTTAATACCACGCAATGGTCTCTAAAATAAAATCTGCGAACAAATATTGTGGCTCAAATCTACTTTCGGATATATGTTGTCATCGGAAATTGAAAATATGGTTTTTTAAAATTCACTTTTAATTTTTTAAGAGAAATAATGAACAAGATCTAGAATTTTGAATGAAATGTTGCCAGACGTTAAATAAACTTTCGTATGACATCTTAATTTTGAAAACCGATCCGGGAATTTCCAACGTATAACGATTTTTTGAAAATCTTTATCGCCGACTTCCAATGTCTATATCGGAGAAAGTAGAAGCGCGTTACCAATTTCTGATTCCACATTCGCTTTTAAAGTAAACTTATGTTCAAGATATAGAAATCAGGTACAAAACTTTTAAGTCGGTCATGAGTTATATCCTATTTATCAATAATATTCTCAAAAAGATTTCACTTAGCTTGCATTCAGAAAGTATTAACCAAACGGTCATGCAACTACGACACAGGTTCTAACTCCTGAACCCTGCCAGTGTTTGCTTACTAAAATACGCGCAACTTTTTTGACAGTTTTCATTTTTACCCATTTTTGTGTATCATCCGAAAATTGTGGTGATTCGACTAGTCAGAGAAATTTCAGCTTTTACTCTCTTGAAAATCTCGATTTGACATTTGTCATTTTTTACCAAAAAATTCGGATGATACAGACCTATTATTAGCATGCACTTGAGAGTTATTGGAATTAAAACTAGATCCGAAGAAATCAACATATAGTTCAACTATATTTTCCGTACTATTGGCTATTACACCATTATATTCCATTGATTTGGGGAGACCGAAAGATTTTCTTTTATTATTTAAAATTATCCAAAAGGACTAAGGATTAAACCTACTACTGCTTTCAATGGAAAAGATATAATTTTTATATAAAAAGTTTAAAGGAAACTCCCGTCTACGTAAAATAAAATGTCTTTATCAGCTGGCAAACCTGTCTCTTTAAATTGCAGGTGGGCTTTATTATGTAAGTTTTTAAGGTTTATTGGTATTTTATTGGACCAAGTATGTTTGAACATGACCTTTTTATTTTTGACCGGAACATGCATACATAGGCATTTCCTTAAATATAGAATACATGTTACATACATATATCCTTACCTTTGAGTAACAAACCCCAATCGATCGATACAAAATAGTTTTTTAGCAAATCATAAGAAAGAGTGCTAACAACTTTTGAGCAACTTTCAAAAATGTAGAAAAAGAAGTCTAAAATAAGCGCTCGCGAAATTCCTATTTAAATCATTAATGTTGAAAACAAGATCTAAAATCAGTATTTATTTGAGAGAAATTTAACGCATACAGTGAATCACAAAGGGTACAATCGATGATACTTTTTAGACCAAATGACACTAAGATATTTTCCTCAGAGCAATAGTTCCATTCAATATGACCCAGGTTAAAATCCCCTAGCACGCACGGCACCTGGTTAGGATAGAGATAGAAGCGACGTGATTAATATTAAAAATGTGATCATTAAATACACTTAATCTACTAGAAGGAGGAATATAAAATAGTGTAAATACAATTTTATTTTTACCAAAAGCGTTATCGGTAGTTAGAGTTACTTTGCGGTAAACCATATAACTCGAATCAAGCACTCATTGGATAAGAAATGAGGCGTTAGCCATGTTTCAACTAATATTATTATGTCGAAGTCGTGTGAAGAAGTTGCAGCATGAAATTGGCAAGTTTTAGTGCGATATTATGTTTTCTGTTGATCTTCTGTCTCTTTTGTAAAAAAGGTACACCCACGAACTCAAACATCGGCAGACCATAGCGTTGGATTAAAAACTTTAGAATAATCGCTAACAGCAATGATAAGCTTGAAATTAACTCTTTTAAGCGTTTACTCATCGGTGTTTCTCTTCACTAAGCGATATCAACTAATATTTTCCTTCGGAATGCTAGTATGCGAGGAAATGTAAGTAATTACGTTCTCTGCGGCTACCGGTGTTTTGAACGAAGAGAGATGTAGTTCTTTTTTAGGCACGGCTACGTCAAGCTCATTGTTGACATTGCTACCAACAACAACTTGCTGTTTATTTTGATTTTGTTTCTTGCTCTTAATTTTTCTCCGCTTATTATTATTGACCATTCTCCAGTTTCAGTAGTTGGCAAATGAGATGAAGGAGCATCACCCAGAACAACGTTAGTAGCAGCAGCAGCAATAGCAGGCGATAACTGCGGAACAAATCACTGAGCCGAAATAGATAATGCAGCAGGCGAAGAAGACAAAGAAAGTGCAGTAACGTTAGCAACAACAGCATCGGCAGCAAGACTAGAGCTTGAGCATGGTCGATCAGACAAAGCAACAGGTTGAGAGTTTTTGTCATTATCAACATCAGATGAAAGAGGGGTAACAGACTATGCACTTGATCAAGTACTTACAGGGTTCAATGACATCCCCTGATTTGGCCTTGGAGAAAGCAATTCAAAGAGTTTTACTTTCAGCTCAGAAACTTCTACTTTTATACCCTACACAGAGGGTATATTCACTTTGTTATTCCGTCTGTCTGTCCGTCTGTTGAAATCACGTTTAAGGGAAAACTAAGCAAGTTAATTGAATGAAAGATGGCACACAGGTCACACCTTCTTGCAAGCTGCTAGCATATAAAAATGGGTGAAATCGGTTCACGGCCACGCCTTCCGCTTATGTAAATATACACAAGTCTATTTTGAAAAATTATGCTGCGATTTTGATGAAACTTGGTGATTTGGTGAAGATGAGAACAAAATTAAGATTTAGCTAGGTTTTAAGTTTACAAAGGCTCTTAAAGTGGCGTGGCACAGCCCTAAATTTTAACTTTTATAACGCCATAGCTAGTAAGCCGTGCAAGATGTTGTGATGAAATTTAGTATACGAACACAGACATTATAAATCTTGAATTGAAAAGTGGGCATGGCACTTTTATAACAATTGAAAATTTAGATTTCGTATATCTCCAAATCGGCAAATACGATTTTCATAAAAATTTTCGCGATGATACCACTGAAAGTAGTCATCCATACAAACTTCGTCAATGTACTGGAAAATTGTGTTGAAGGGCGTGGCACAGCCTAAACGTTATAAAATGAGAAATAACAACGCAATCGCTAAAATTTTTGCAAAATTTTGGCACAATAGTGCCGGTCTGTGTGCCACCTCCCATATAAGCGAAATACGTTTAATGCTATAGATAGTGTGCTATGAGAGTAATCTTCAAAATATTTTGTGTAGAGGTGTCAGTTACCATAAGCTTTCTTATTAAATGAAACATGACAAGATTGAATCAGTAGGCGTGGCACCTCCGTCATTAACATAAAGATGTATGTGCTATTTTTGATCTGAAATTTGATGTAAGTGGTTTACTGGATATTAGGTACATATGAATCAAAAGCTGGAGAAATAGCAAAAGTGAGCGTGGCACCTCCCATACAATTAAAATAGCTTAAGTGGCATATCTATCGAAATATATGAGCAATCATACTGAAATTCGGTGCAAGAGGTTTGTTTATAAAAAGTTGATTCTGGATCAAAATCGGACTGAATTGCACTATTTGGTTGAACCACCCTAAATTTTAAGAATATTTACGGCACATATCGCAAACTATACAAGCTTTTGTGAAAAATTTGGTTTGTTTATTGAATCAAAAGTGAGCGGATTTGGAGAAGTAGGCTTGACATATTTCGTGTTTTTCATTTCTTTTTTATTTTTTTCAATATTTCCCCTTCAATTTCAATTCAATTTATTTTAATTTTGGTTGTACAGTAAGACTGAGTCTTTTATAGTACGCTAACAAAAGTATATAACTTCATACAGAATATAATTTAAAATAAAAAAATTAGCTAGTACAAAATAAACTTATAAAAATTAATAAAAAATAAACTTATATAAATAAATAAATATTAAGACTCAAAAAGAAAATAAGGGAAAAGAATATAGAGTAGAATAAGGTATAGAGAAGTAAAGTTATACAAAGGTAGACCTAATCAGTAATTGAGTAGTAATCAAAAATAGAACGTCTGAAGCAGTTTAATGAAGTTTCCTGTTTTAAATGGTTAGGAAGAGAGTTCCATAGTCTAATGGTGCTTATAAAAAAGAACCTACTGCTGCTGAGATGCTGTGTCTAGGAATAATGATATTAAGTGACCTAACAGAAAGAGAAAATTGCAGTTTATTAAATAGGTAGCCAGGGATTTTGCTGTAAATAAGTTTGTGCAAAAGTATCAATCTACGTACATTTAAGTATTCTACCAAGCCGCAACTGAGTATATCTCTACTTTTATTAGAGATATGATCAAAACGACTAACACCATAGACATATCTCGCCGCATTATTGAACGCAACTAATAATTTATGTTGCGACTGAGAGTCCAACCTACATAATCAGTTGTTTTACGAATCGGCGTTTAGTTTCAGTTGGGGTAAAATCAGTGGATGTCCGGAGGTAGCGTAAGATACCGTAGACTTTGCCTACAGTACTGTTTATATGGTCAGAGCAAGTGAACTTGGAATTAAATACATAGCCCAGATTTTTCACCTTATTCACAAAATCCAATTTGGCTGTTCCAATAAATAAAGGAGGAATATCCATTGCACAAGGAACACTCCTTGCAATTGGCAGAACTTTAGATTTTAAGAGATTAATTAGGAGCAGGTTGGAGGCAGCCCATTTATTGAGTGCATTCAAGTCACAGTTAACTCTGTAAGATAGGTCCTCAACAAGTCCAATCGGTCGGGAAAGGTATAGTTGGATATCATCAGCATAAGCATGTACAGTAGAATTAAGGGTAACAGAAAATATGTCATTGATAAAAAGGGAAAATAGAAGGGGACCCAAAATTTATCCTTGTGTAACACCCGAATTAATAAGTTTGAAGGACGAAAATGTGGTTCCAACCTTAACACGTTGCATTCTACCACTTAAATAACTCCTTAACAATCTGATAGAATTAGGGCTGAATTTAAAGAAGAATTTAAGTTTATTACACAGCAAGGAATGATTAACTGAGTCAAAAGCCCTAGAGAAATCAATTAAGCAAAGGAATGTTAAGAAATCCTGGTCAAAACTAACCCTTATGTCATCTAAAATTTTCACAACCGCCGTCGAGCAACTGTGACCAGTTCGAAAACCAGACTGAAGTGGAGATAAAAGATTATTAGTATCCACATAATTAGTGATTTGTTCCGACATCAACCTTTCAAGAACTTTTCCTAAAGCTGGCAAGATGCTAATGGGATGAAAATCAATCAATTCAGAGGCAGAAGAAGTTTTAGCAATGGGTATCACAGTTGCAATTTTCCACAATTTAGGGAACTGCGAGCAGGTGAAGCAGTGATTTATAATATGCGTGAAGGGTGAAATGACAAAGCGTAAAATTAATTTTATAAACTTTATGGGTAGTCCATCAACACCAACCGCATTAGAGCTTATCTTTGAAATACACTTCACAACATCATTCTCAGTTACCGATGTAAATTGAAATGGCGGAAATTCTGAGTTGTTCACTATTCTTGGGTATTCAAATAAATTATTAGACAGGGAAAAATTATTATCAGCCAAGAAAAAATCATTTAGTCTATCCGGGTCCAGATTACAGTTAACTGACTCTTTACCAAAAACTCTATATCTTTTAATGTTCGCCCAC
This sequence comes from Meiosimyza decipiens, assembly GCA_963680825.1. NCBI lineage: Eukaryota > Metazoa > Arthropoda > Insecta > Diptera > Lauxaniidae > Meiosimyza > Meiosimyza decipiens. Next base: position 36,779,643 of record OY804260.1, on the reverse strand, counting down.
AATTGTTTGGAATTCATTTTAGCATTTAATTTCGAGTGAAAAAAATTAATTTTTTCTTGTTTTAAAAGTGCAGTTGTAGCATTTCTAGCGATTCTAAAGTTAGTCCTTTTTCTGTCTGAACGGCTTCTTTTCCATCCAATGAAGTTTGATGACATGTAAAACACGATTTGTAAACCATGGACAGCAATGGTTAGAAACAGTTATAGTACGAATAGGAACATGACGCTGAAAGGCAATATTTAAATTTCTCATCAGCACACTAAGCTTTTCATTAGCAGAATCACAAAACCAGCAGTCATTCCAACACACGCCCGACAAATCAGCATATAAGGCATTCATATCGATTAATCTGTAATCATGATATGAGAAACTAGAAGGAGAATTTCTACCAAGATTGATATTAAGGCTACAAAAAATCAAATCATGGTCTGACAGAAAGGACATTTGATCAAATTTCAATAGACGAGAAATATCAGAAACTAAAAACACATCCAACAGACTAGGTTCACATCCATGCGCATGACGAGTAGGGGTACAACAATTACATACTTTTAAGCCACATGACGTAATATGAAAGTGAAAATTCTCAGCAGTAGGATCATTTAGCAACAAATTCACATTGAAATCACCAGATACAATAACAAAATCATAAGTAATTAACCTACTGGTAATCTCAGTCAAAAAAGGACAACAGTATTTTTACACTACTGTCAGAGATTTCAATATTCAGAAATTCGCAAGATTCATTGGAATTACTGATAAGTTTAACATTCAGACACGACAGCAACGCCACCACCTCTTCTACCAACTCTGTCATTACGGAAAATTTTATAACCATCAAGATTATAAAAATGATCCGGAATCTCCCCATTAAACCACGTTTCACTGACACAGACAACATCAGCAGGGGAATTTTGAAAAATATAGCGTACATAGTCTAACTTTAAGCCATTCATACTTCTGGCATTAAAATGAACTACATTAAAACCATGATAATGCTCGCAAAGAATATTTACCAGAGTTTTGTAATTGTCAATAGCACCATTAGCAACATAGGAACTAGAAGGAAGCGACAAAATCGATTATTCTTAAAACAGCTAGAAACGTTAAAAATTTTGAAATAAGAATTGAGTAAGGAAGTGAGTTAAAATAGATAGATGTAAGTATGACGTACAAGTAAAAATGGAAAGGAAAATATAGAGAAAGCATAATATAAAAGAAGATAATATAAAGTAAATAATTTAGCACTAAAAAATAACATAACATAATGGCAAAAGTAAAATTATACATTTTTTTTTTAATCACCCTAATTAAATATTCATTCCCGCCACATGATCAACGCTCTCAATATCACATACCAGTTTATCTTCGGTCTCACCATTCGCTCTTACATAAACAAACCCACGCTTGGAGAAAACAGCTGGCAAACGCTTCTCACGCTTTTTAAAACTTTCGTATGTTAAAACTGCATGATTAGCTTTAGTAAGGCTCTCATGTAGGTAGAATGGCTCTCTGCCACCACAGTTAATATCACTCACCATGAATTACCGTTTGTTGTTTTTTGTAAATATCGCAACAGCTTTGAATAAGTTGTTGCGATCAAACGCCGATGCTAGCTTCACAATGACCGCTGGCTTGTTGTTTATTGCTCTTGCCCTAAAAATGTCTCTTAGGTTAGGAGTTTGTAATTTTATGCAAGAGAAAATCTTATTAAAGAGGTCTGGCAGTCTCTCATTATTTTGAAATGGTATCTCATTTATTATTAAGTCCGTTGACACCGCAGCGTTTTCAAATTTCGTAACTTTTCCTCTTAAGTCTTCAAACTCTTCGGTGAATTTTGGAGGAACGGAAGCACTAGACGGAGAAGCATCACAGTTATGTGCCTCAACTTGTGCTCTCAAAGCATTCATCTCTTCTCTGATGACACCAATTTCGCCACAAACAGATTCAACTGCAACCACTCTCTACACAACATCACTTAAATTGGTTTTTATGTTGCTCAGTTCAGCCGACACTTCACCAAACCTTTCATTAGCCTGCTCTCACAGGTTGCAATGGCCTCACGGAGCTCAGTCATTCGACATTTTCTTTATTCTTTCAACATTTTCTTCATTTTCATAAATTTTTCAGCATTTTTCATAAATTTTGACTTATTCAATTTCTTTCAACTTTCTTCGATGGTTTTCATATTTTTTCAACATTTTCAGTTTTTTCCAACACTTTTCTACATTTTTGAACCGTTTTACATTATTTTCGACTTATTCAACCTCTTCAACATTTTTGTAACATTTATTTAAAAAGTACTTTCAAAGCAGTGTAGGGTACATATGTGAGTTTCGGCCTGGCGAAGATAACCCCTTTACTAGTTAATTTCGACATTGTTGATATTAGATTTGACGCTTTTTTAGGCAATTAGACCAACCAAATCCGATGTTTGGGTAACTTTGAAGCATGATTTATGATAATGTAGATTGAAAATATTATAATTTATGATACTGTCTTCCGCGAGAAATTCGGATTTAGAACAACTATCACAAGATCTTAATTGCAAAATTGTAGTCGACCGATTAGTTACGCAGTCAAGTAAGAACTGGCTGCATCATCATCTTGATGATCTGTTGAATTTGTAATCTGTCGAAAGAAAAAAATTTTGGTAGTTTAATAAAAATATTAAGTCAATTGTTATCTTTGTAAAATACGCAAAATCAATCTAATTAAGCTCCTTGTTGGCGGAACATAAGCTCGATAACTATAAATTCAAAAGGAAATAATGAACAGTTTCGAAAAAAACTATGAATAGCTGCAAAGCAAATAAAAATAAATTATAAAAATTTGTAAGACAAACCAAATCCAATATGTAAATCAGTATCTGCTTTAAGGGCGGAATAATTGTTTAAAAAGTTTGACACAAAAGAACAATTCGTTTGATTTTTCTCTTACGGCGCTTGAAATTGATACATTATGTAAGTGCTAATGTTTTCTTTAACATTTTATTATGATACACAACTTGGGGTGGAAGAACAACGTGGTCGAAGTTATTTGCTTACAATTAGAGGTATTAGAAAGAGCTGTAAACAGTAGCACCACTGCGCAACTTTTCGACGAAACAATGTATAAGTAAATCACTTCTACAGAACGTGCAAGCCACCTCCTAATTAAATTCGCGTGTACATTGTAGATATCGACAAAAAGAAGGTTCTTGTAATGGTGGCCGATGTGACAGCATGTATGAAATCCGCTATGAAATCGCTTCGAGTACTCTATCCGAACATGGTTCACGTCAAATGTGCCGCTCATGCACTACACCGAGTTGCAGAGCATATCCGCGTTAAATTCAAAAACCCAAACAAGCTGGTATCAAACGTGAAGAGCATATTTGAAACAAACAAACAACAAAGGCGAAAAAATTTAAAACATTTCCATCAGTGATTCAATTTTATCGAATTATTTTATCTAATGTAATTATAGGCTCCAATTCGAAGACTGCAATTCAAAACAATGTTTCTCAAACGTGGTTGTCTCCACAATCGATTACAGCCCGCTGAGGTTCCTGGATCGATGCAGCCGATTATTACGCTGATCATTTCGAAGATATTAATTGTTTTCTGGACAATCTCGATGAAGAAGAATCAATATGTATTGACAAAGCCCGTGAAACAATTCAATTGCCAAATCTAAAAATGAGTTTGCGTTCATCAAATGTCATTTTGGAATCATACCTCTGACATTCGCAAAGCTTGAATAAAGGAACAAATCTCTGACAGTTGCCTTTTAAGCATTTGAATCAATCTGCCATAGACTTGAGGCAGTTACAAGAAATCCACAATTCCTGAGGAAATTTAATAATGTTGTCGATCGGAAGCATTCATATATGCACCTATAGCATCATGTCAAGTTGAATGTACATTTTCTGCGTATAAAAGAGTCTTGGAAAATTGCCGACGATCATTTTTGTTTGAAAATTTAAGAAAACATGTCCTGTATGCTCAACACATCATTCATTAAATGATCGACAATGTCTCTAACCACGTGACACGAGGTCCATAGTGATAAAATCAATATTTAAACTGGTGAAAACTTAAAATTATTTGATGATTTTTGATGATCATTATGTGATTACCTTTACCTTTCGTTATGCAGTCAAATCAGCTATTCGCAGTACTGCTAATGTTCAGTTAGCTCAGCAAAATTTGGACACCAATTCTATCGCTAAATGAAAGTGATTCGAATATTTCAATTTCCAATATTGAATATGAAAATACCAGGACAGGTGCTTTTAAGTCAGAAGTGAAAATGATGTGGCCCAGCTCTGTTGATCGATTCTATACTGCGAAATTCAAAATGGGATAAAGTACAACTCCATGAGACCGCCTGTTACATTGGTACTGCTGGTGAGAAACAAAACCAGCACAAAACCGACTTGATATATATCAGGGGTAACCAAACGGTAGAATGTGGTCTACTAGTCGACTGCGTATCATTTTCTAGTCACCCGCTTGTCTGATGCGTCGAAGAAACAATTAATTCATTCGGTTTCAGAAAATAAAATTTTTTAGTGTTTAATTAATAAAAGTGTATCCACTTTCTTTGCTTTCATGTAAATTATTTCATATTTAACATAAGAAATGTAAATACGAAACCACCTTTGTGCACTACAAAATATTGACAAAGCAAAGAATTTTTGAATGCCGCCACTAAGCAACCATTACGCAGAAAATCGGCAACCAGCGCATCGCTAACGTAGTTGAAAAGAATTAATTTTCTGCGTTTTTATCTATTTTAATAGACGTTTGATCAATTCGTTTAAGTTTCAGATATAATTACTTTGATTTAATTTTATTATTGATAAATTCAATTTGTTTTAGCTCAATAATTTTTCCCACAATGAGCTATTCGACCACAAATTCCAAAAAACAGAAAATATATCCCTATCATGATGAATTGGAAGCAGTGGCGTCAGTTGGATGGGACTGGGGAGGGTGCTGGCCTCTTCCAAGGATCCAACACTAGATATTGTTCAAAACATCAATTTAATAAAAACCATTTTATAGTGGTGGAATTATAATTCTCTACATCCCTCACCCCCTTCCCCTCCCAATGTCTTAGTGAAGTGACGCCACTGAGGCGAAGAGAATTTTATTTTGTGATGAAGAATGATAAATGTATTTGATTTATTTGTCTTTCAAGCATAGCAATTCATAAAAGGGCCAATGTTTAAAGACATTTCAGAACAGTCCAAAAACAATATGAAAATAATTATCCACTTAGAAATAAGACGCGGAAAGGAAAAGTCGAAGAACTAATGACTGAGTTATCCAAGAAACTATAATTTCTTATGATATCGAGTACAAAGTCTAAGACAGCCACCATAACTTCATTTAAGGCCGCAGAAATTTTATTGTAACAAAAAAAGCAATTTGAAGACTTTGAAATAAAGAAAAAGAGTTTTATAAAGGTTGGAGAATTGCTGTTACGAAATTTTAAAAATAAATTCGAAATAATTTCTTCCATTAAAGAATTTTAGTCATATATATTTAATTTAAATTTAAACTTATTCCCGACTTTAAATTATTATTTTAAGGTTAGTAGATCTCCGCCAGCAATTTCAAAAGCAGGTTGCCCGCATTGGTTAAAACTTTGGCCACCCATGATGTACATAAATGTCAAAGTAAGCTGTCTGAAAACGTGCATGGTTTTTTTGATGCAATTATCGGTCTCTTCGTGATTTGGAAATCTGTTGGAAAAACTTCCTTCCAATATTTTACAACTTCCACAAAAGTTGCTGAACAACAGGCAGTTTTCAGAAAGCATTTCTCATTCAGACAATATAAGCCCTTGAAATCTGCCAATAATGTCTTAAAATTTTAGTTGCCTGTCGACTTCTAATCAACTTATGTATGGAAGATACAATCGTACGTTAGAAAGCCAAAAAATAAACAGCCTGAAAACAACATAAGGAGCATTGTATTGGACTTGACAGAAGGTTCGAAGAGAAAAAGTGTCATAAGATAATTTATTTTCGTCTTAAAATTTGACATAAATAACTCCTAGAAAGGAAACTGACATATGTGGGAAGCAATAAAATATTTGTCACACCCAATTTTCTAAGAAGGTCTTTTATAATCGAATAATTCAACATTTGCTTTCAATGAAATCACAACTTTAGCTTCACACATCGGCAATTAAAATAAAGACACTGTTTTGATAAGTACGATGCACAAGACAGTAGAAGTCAATGTCAATGGAGTGAAATAGAGGCTGAGACTTTATCTTATTACAATTCATCAAAAACCTTGTAATTTTTAGACATTATTAAGAGTGCTATTTTCAGTTTCTTTATCCTCTCTAACCAGTACTTCAACACACTTACCTTGCAAGGGTGGAATTTGCTGCTGTTGCGACATCCAAACCGAAAATAAGTAAGTTTTCTGCGACAAATTTATTTGCAAACCAAACTGAAAAATAATTTCTTGATATTGTGTGAGAGTTATAACTATTACCTAATTTATTCAAAATAACTACCAAAGGAATGTTTGGTATTTTGTCTCTAATCGATGAGTAATATTTGAAACTTTTTATTTCTCTCCCTCCCATTTTATATTAGATGCTTGGTTTTTTGAAAATATACTTATTTTATGAAAAACCCACATTTGCTGACGACTCAAGTTGATTTGCTGTACCGTTCAAAAGTTATAAAGAAAATATGAAAAAATTTACCAAAGTGGTCCACATCTAACAATAACAACTTAATTCAATATAGGAACGTGTTATGAGTCCCTTAATTCATCGTACCCAGCGCGGAACGCTCCTGCCAACTAGCGGCTCCAGACGGTTCTTAACCCGCCGCGTTGGGTCGAAGGGAATAACAATAAATTTCACTTCCGGCGGAAGTCGGAAGTAAGTAGTTCTGTACGCCAGAAACTATCTTGCCAAACCACACAATCAACTGAAAAAAAGAACTAAAAAAAACTAAAAACAAAACCGAATCATAACCAATACTAAACTGAATATTTATCCTAAAGGGATTAGTTCTTGTATAGCCGTTAGGAAAATAAAAGAAAAGAACACAAAAAAAACTCCTACCACACAAACACGGAATTCGGTGTAAATTTCCGGCGTCCCACCCATCCAGTACTGCCATCGTAAAACTTCATGACAGTACCCGTATCAAGTCACCGCTCCTTTACCTATTCCTCGGTCATTTGGTCCACCACCCTTCTTCGGCTAAATTACCACAGTAGGTACATTATTATGTTCAACGCAATAAAACAAAAAAAATTTTTTTTTCAATTTCAGAACAGACTGCGGTCACACTACCATCAAAAGTAATAGGATTCCAACAACCGGGCGTCATAACTCCCAACGAAAATTTTTACCACGCGATGCAGAACAAAATTTTGATCGAAAACAAATATTGACTTTTAGCTGTAACAAATTATTATTATTGGATATAAGTATATAAAGCTTAAATTAAAAGTATAGATTCAAAATTATAAATTGGATTACAAAAAAAAAACATAACAAAATCGACAATTTCCGAATTCAGATTTGTTAGTATACGTACGAAAAGAGGCTATTAAAATTATTGCCTCGACACAAATTTATTTGAACAAAATAAACTTGTCACTAAACACATTACAATCTTTATTTCGGAAATTATTAAAATAAATGGGTAATAAGTATATTAAATGATATATATAAAATTATGCCTAAGATAAAAGAAATGAAATCAAGACGAATCACTACGCGCAGGCCACAAAACGTTAAATTTAAATGAATTAAAATATTAAAACAAATTATTAAATTTAATTATTCCTCACGCCCAATCCTAAAAGAGCTCTTTTGAGATTTTCTTTTACTTTTTTTAAATAGGGCTGAAAGCTATTAGTTTACGAATTTAAATTCCACTTTTTTTTTCTTTCCTTAGGGGCAAAACAAATTATAATGTAAGGTTAAGAATAATAATGTATTAGACTAATTTGTTTGATTTGGAATCAATTGATCCCACGGTATCCTGTTTTGCTGCAAAACTACTCTGAGTGCTCTCTTCAATTTTGTACCAAAGTACCATACTTCCCTTTCATTTATTCTGCACTCTGCCTAAATTTGGATTTTGATTCCACATTCACATGAGAGGAACATTAATTTGCAGGAATCCTGCTTTCAACACCTTTTTACTTTTTTTTCTTTAGACCCGAAGCTCTTCACAGGGTATTTCGTATTCTCGATTTGTATATATAAATAAAAATAGTGGCAATTGTGACTGACCTTTTTCTATGTAAATTTTTTTGTGGTGATTTCGCATATGTATCAGTCAAAATTGCCAATACAATTTTTGTGCTTGGTCACAATTTATCGAAAATCCTTTATATGATTACAGGCCCGATCACTACCTGTTTTTTTTTTTTGTCTCAGAGTAAAGCACTTTTTCCTAAAAACTGATCCTTCACTTCAGATTCTGATATCCTGCACCTTAGGCTTCTTTATCCTGCTATCCCCGACTGGGTTTCCATGGCACCCACTAAATTTTCTTTACTTTTTTCTTTAATTTCACAACACAAAATTTTTCGGTACCTTACACTTTTTCAAAATTTTTAACTTTTAAATAAAACGGTCCAAAATCCTTCTAGACCACGGGATCGCGCGACTTCTTCCAATGCAGTTAGTTTTTACTTTGATCAGAACCTCACTAAATTTTCTGTTGCCAAGCATGACGAAAATTCTCGAATTCTCGTTTACAGTTTGAACAAAGCTATTTGCAACAAATAAACATAGTACATAAGGTTTATTTTCTGCTTTTACGAAACATAATTTAGTAACTTTACTAATACATGTTACTAACTTTCAAGTCGTATATCCGTCTCATTTTAAGTTTCGATCCAAATTTGTTGCGATCGATTAAGTGGCTACATGTTGCATAGGTATCGCCCGCGACCAGCCGCACGGTTGCATCAACATTTGATCTATTACCTTTATTTTATTAATCTGCACAATGAAACTGAAACACATTATGACATTACATAAAGAGAGGTAAAAAGCATGATGGCCGCCTCCATAAATCAACCATCAATCGACTAGCAAAGACAAAAGCTTTCAAAACCAAAACAGATCACATCTCTAATTGTTCCATTTTATTAATTCCTACTCTCCTCAAATTTGCATGTGCAGCAACTGTCATTTGACACTTGCCAGACCGAACAACAGCAACCGCATGGGATGTCAACTTTATTCTTTTGCTGATATTTTATTATTGGTGAGAAAAATAAAACTAATTATTCCCTACAAAAAAAAAATCTATTTTATGAACTTTTATGAACAGAAGCTGCTGATGGTCAAAGAAGAGGCCAGGATTTTATCCATTCATACTCATGTGAGTCAAAATTTTTTTGCCTCGTGCATGTAATAAAAAATGTATTCCTTATTGGTGCATAGATCACTGCTGATAAAACATGCTTCCCCAAATAATTTTACTACCACTTTGCTGACATTTCAAACACTATCGACTTGACTGTAGAAAATTGAATCTTCACGGGATCACAATCTTTTCGTTGTGACCAAAAACGGTCTTGGCTGTGACGACTAGTGCCGCAGCAAAAATTATATTTCTGCCACCATGCAACAAAACACTGCGTTGGCCAGGACAGTCCTACGACAGTCTGCAGTTTGCGCAGTATGCAAGGGAAACATGTCAATGAACACAAGGAAAATTCACAAATAAAAACGGTATTTCTGACCCGTGCTATGGATTAGCATAAGTGCACTATGAAAAGTTTAACAGACTTATAGACGTACACGCAAGTTACCTTCGTTCTTTCTGAGCCCTGAGTCTGTTGTGAAATTGTTTTTCTAGCAACACTAAATAAGTTTTGAGATCGCAGTTTTTTTTTTCTATTATCTTTCTTTTCTTCTATCCTATGGCTCTAAAGCGTCTGTTTTTGGGTGCCCAACGTAGGCTTCCGCCCACACCCTGAGGTCAGAAGACTCATGCTAACCGGCTTAGCTAGACAGGCATTCTGCTTGCAGTCATCAATATTTTAATTTGTTTTAAAAATGTTTTGATTTTTTTTGTTTTCATTTCAGAATCCTTCGGTTTGTTTTTATGCGCTGTTTTTTCATCGTTTTTATCGCAGGATCTTATCTGACGGGACGTATTAGTAACACTTGATTATTTCCTTTAGATTGATACAGTGGAATCCAGATAATTCGCAATCGCAAGGGACCAGCAATTTTTTACGAATTACAAGGGTTTCCGATTTAACGAGGTTGAAATAAGGACAGTACGAATTAACGAGATTTCGATTTAATGAGGTTAAAATAAGAGTAATACGAATTAACAGGTTTTTTTTTATTTATTTAGCAAATAGTAAAGTCACTCTTTCTTTACTGTGTTTACCACCATGGCACCTTTCATTTTTGAAGCAAAATGGCAGGCATTTATAAAATAAGCCAGTATCATCTGCGTTGAAAATATCCTTGGCATTAAAATCCTTTATAAGATGATTTAATTTGTCTTTCCATTCTAAACAAACACCTTCATTAACTTCAAAACTTTCACCGCAAATTTTTTTAAATTTTACATTGTTCCGTTTTTTAAAACGATCGAGCCAACCGCTGCTTGCTTTGAAATTATTCACGTTCAATTATCTATCAAAAAACAGTGCTTTTTCCATTAGTAATGGGCCTCCAACAGGAATATTAGACTGTCGGCACTGAGTAAACCATACAAGTAGAGACTTTTCTATTTCCAGATTGGATTAGAAATTTTCTTTTCTGTAGGATTGAAGTAATCGTTGATGGAGCGATTTCAAATTATTCAGCCAATTCAATTTTTTTGCTCCATTATCAATGGCTGAAATGAGTTTTTGCTTTTGCAACACTAATAAAGTCTTATGAGTACGTTTGTTTGCCATTTTCACGTCACACTATGTTTTTCACGCACCTCTGGTAAAGCAACGAACAAACTGACCACTAAAATCACAACAAATTCGATCAAATAAAGTGAACGATAAACGTAGTCGTAGCTGCCAACTATGATTTATTTTTTTTTTGCAAACCATAGTTCCATAGAATTTTGATTTGCATTACGAATTATAAGAGGTTATCAGATCCAATTACGATTTATAAGAGGTTAAACAGACTTTATTGAAAAAAAAAATACGAATTATCGAGGGGACCAAAATGTATGCAATTTTTACGAGTTAAAGCGGGTTTCTCAAGGGACCAACAGTTTGTTACGAATTATTGAGATTTTCGAATTAACGGTGTATGAATTATCGGGATTCCACTGTACTTTGTTTAAAAATTTTCTTTTCATTTTCTGTTTCAGATACGACAATCGCTTCCAGCTTTCTTGACTTGCAGTAGGAGATGACATCACCATTTTTCACAAGGAAAACTTCACTTCTCATGTAACGAATGGTGAATATTACTTTTCGATTAGTTGGAAGTTCTTTTTCACTTCACTTCTCATGTAACGAATGGTGATTATTACTTTTCGATTAGTTGGAAGTTCTTTTTTTTCTCAGTTTGGTTTTTATCTAGACATACATATTTATAGATTTTTATCGAGGCAATTTTTATTGCCCCATTCTGACGGTTAGATTCTTACTGCTTCAAGTCTTTTGTGTGGAAAATTCCGATTGGTTTCCCTGCCAGATTTTCGAGTTCGTACATATTATTCCCGATGGGACGTACGACTCGGCATTTAACAAATTTTTTACAAAATTTTGCGTTTAAACCTTTTTTAAGATCACTTGCAACGAAATTTTTTTTGAATATTTCCTGTCCCGGAGTAAAATTCACTTCTCGGCTTCGTTTGTTATAGTATCGTGCGCTTCGCTCATAAGCTTGGTGAAGATTTTTGCCAACCTTTTCGTGAATTAACGCAATTCTATCTTGGTTGCTCAAAATATTTAGATTTTGTTCATCCAAGGCTATCAGTTTTCGTGACAGTTTGTAATCAGCCCCGCTCGTAAACATTTGATGTCCAAATAGCGCGAAGAAAGGGGTAACTCCAGTGGCTGCACGCACATTCTATTTCGGTTAAATACAGGTCCCAATCTCTGTGGTCCTGTTGCATGTAAGATCGTATCGCCGTGAGTATGGACTGATTCACTCTCTCTGCAGCATTTGACTGCGGCGCATAGAAAGCCGTTTTGAGATGAATTATTTTGTATTGATCGATCATTCTTTTAAATTCTTTTGCAACAAATTGCTTGCCATTGTCCGAATGTATAATTTCGGGCACGCCAAATTTGTGAAAAAGTTCACGAGTCAAGAGCTCTACTACTTTTGCGGCCGTCGCCTCACGCATTGCTTTTAATAAAGTGAACTTAGTGAAGTGGTCCATCACTATAAAAATGTAGGCATTGCCACCTTTAGATCTCTTATACTTGCCGAGAAAATCTAAGTATATTTTTTGGAATGGACGCTCCGTAACCACTTCTAGGCCGATTTCAGGTTTTAGTTCTTGATTTGTGCGTTTAGACTCTCTGCAAATGGTACAATTTTGAACAAAGTTTCTGACGTGAACAGTCATTCGCGGCCAGTAGTACCATTGACGTAGCCTGTGCAAAGTTTTGGCTACACCGCCGTGAGCAACTATCTCAGGGCTGTGCGCCTTTTCAATCAAAGTTGATGTTAAAGACTCTGGAACCCAAAGTTTCCATCTCAGTTCGTCGACGTCTGATTCGCAGCGTGTTCTTTTAAATAAAATTCCATTTTCAATTTTTAAATCCGGCAACTTTTCAGAATTTCTCCTATGGTCTTTATTAGGTCCAGGTACTCTGGGGATTCAAATTCTAAAGTTTCGAAGTCCAGCCATGGAGTATTTGAAGCGTCGATCTCTTCTACAAATCGTGATAGCGTGTCCGCTACTACATTTTCCGATCCTTTCCGGTGCTCTATCTGAAAGTCGTATGCTTGTAATTGAAGTGACCATCTTGCTAGTCGGCCCGATAGATCCTTCAAGGACATGAGACATTTCAGGCTGGCATGATCTGTCACTACCGTGAAAGGCATCATCTCTATTTACGGCCGCAATCTTTTTACTGCTAGAACAGCTGCAAGCATTCTTTTTCTGTAACGCTATAATTGCGTTGACAACTGTTCAGCTTCTGAGAAAAATAAGCTATCGACCTCTCATTTCCCTCGCGATTCTTTTGGTACAGCACCGCACCTACGCCAATCTCTGACGCATCGCACTGTACCCAGAATCGCGAGGAAAAATCTGGATGCTGCAGTACAGGAGCTGTTGTGAGGGCGTACTTCAAGCTATCAAATGCCACGATGGCTTCAGGCGTCATTGAAAATTTTACTCCCTTTCTCAGAGTGTCACTGAGCGGAGCTGATATGGCTGCAAAATTCTGGATGAACCTACGATACCATCCTGCTGTGCCCAAAAAACTTCGAACCTCTCTCGGAGATTTTGGTATCATTATGTATGGCTGAGACTTTATCCGGGTTGGTTTTGAGGATTCCTCCGCCCACTATGAACCCTAAATACTTTAATTCCTTGAAGCAGAATCTAGACTTTTCGAACCCTATGGTTAAATTTGCTTTTCGCAGTCATTCTGCTACCTCTCTCAAAACTTCTAGATGGGAATTAAAATCTGGAGCTATAATTACGAGATCATCCAAATATACAAATACATTGGATTTAAGCCACTGCGGTATGACTTTATCCATTAAATGACAAAGCCTCTGAGCAGCATTGCACAACCCGAAAGGCATGACAGCAAATTGATACAGTGACCTTCTGGACACTGTGAATGCTGTGTACGCTTTGCTACTATCTTCAAGGCCTATCTGCCAAAATGCAAACTTGAGGTCGACGCTACTTATATAATGAGTACAGTCGATTCTACTCAATATACCCTCAATATTTTGCAATGGGTATGCGTCATTTATTGTTCGTTCATTAAGCTTCCTAGCATCCAAGCAGAACCTGTTTTTATCGGGCGTACGAACAAGCGTCACCCTGTTGCTCCAAGGACTTTCGCTCTCTTCTATTACGCCGAGCTCCAACATTTTGTCGACTTCAGCGTAAACAAGATCTTGCACCGCCGGGGACATCGGAAAGTGTCGCTCTTTCACTGGATTTGCTCCTTCAATAAGCTGAATTGCATGGGTCTCGAGATGTGTTTTACCTAAACCATTCTCTTCGTACGTACGAAACTGCCTTTGAACTTCATTTAGTCGTTCCTGTTGCTCTGCACTCAAACAATGTTGTTCAGGTGCTGCAGCCATTTCTTCATCCAAATTTTTAAAATCTTGTGCAATCTTTTCGGTATTAATTTAATCCACAGCAATTACGTCCAAAGCCAGCTCGAACTCTCTCCAGAAGTCGATACCTAAATATACATCTTGATCCAAGTTTGAACATAAATAAAAATTCATAAATTTTGTTGTTTCCTTATATTTTACTGGAATATTGATTTTTCCAATGATAATGTGTTTTTTTCCGCCTCCTGTTTTGACCTTTGAAAAATATCTATCAATATTTGCGCCAATTTTAACTACAAGTTCTCGGCATCCGCGCCCAAGAATAGAGAAGAAGCTCCTGTGTCTAACAGACCTCTTATTCGTACGTTTCCCATTTGCACATCGGCATACGGCCGTTGATCTTCATCATCCACCTTGTTGACTGCTTCAGCTACAAATCTTCTTATACGCTTACGTTTCGCAAAGTTTAAACGCGCCTTCTTAACCTTTTTCGATACTTCACGCATTCCGCTCAGTATATTTTTGTTAAAAATACGATCTCTTGCACTATAGTATTCTTGAATCCTTTTCTCTATATGTTTATCTGGTCTCTGCGTTTGTGTTGTTTTATTTTTGTTGCAATTGTAAATGCTTTTTAAAATTTAATTTTCTTTTTTTCTGCATGCCCGGTCTCTGGATCATCATTATTTTTTTCATCAACACCAAGACTTACAGTTTTCCGCGGGGTTCTGCTTGGAGCGAGGAGCGGGGGATTCCCCCCGCCGAGATCACGTTCCTGTTCGAGTTTCCCAATATACATGTCGGGCATTTTGGTGTGATTACATCTGGTGCACCGCATTTGTAGCAGAAAATTGTCCGCTGCAAGGAGGTGCAACCCATGAAGTCATGACCTGGTTGTTTGCAGTTCCAGCACTCCAACACACGTTTCGTCTGTGCCTGATGCTGTTGCTCTGGTAATTTTTTCGTATTCAAACTCTGCTGATGTGGGTATGAATTTTGCTGGTACACATTTGTACGACGCATCGCGTGTATTTCTTCAACTGGTTCATCTTCGACAAGATTATGCTGACTCTCCATTTCTTCAACGTTCAATTCGTTAATTTTGTGAATTCTTTGCTGGCGTAAGTATTTGTCATTCGGCTGGTATATCCCACGTACATCGCGTCTGCTATAATATTTTTCGGCCTCGACGCATTCGCTGTGCAGTTGATCAACTGTATATATGACCATGGGATACACCAGTCGAGCCAATGCATCTCTCAAATTTTGCTTTACGATTTTAATTATCTCATAGTCGCTCACCGGCCTTTCCAATTTGGACCGAATTTTTGAAAGCGCACGAAAATATGCATCCTCCGATTCACCTGGTTGTTGTTTACGTTCGTACAGATCACGCATAATTTCGAAATCTGTACGGCTATTTCTATACTGGCGTTGAAGGGCATGTTTCAGGGTTGGCCAGTCCAAAGAATTATTATTCTTCACATATAGCCAATACCATTCGCGTGCATCTCCAGCCAACAAAAGATGAAACTCAGCCTTCACCAATTCCGAAGGGTATTCATAGTGTGCTTGAAGATGCTCAAAACGGAAAACGAAGTCTTCGACAGATAAATGGTCCGCGTGGCTGTCAAACATCAAACCCCACTTGTCGACCTTTATCGGATTTGCAAAGTTTGACCAGTGTTGTCGCAGTAGAGCATTATTTTGTGACGTTGGAGGTAGACGAGCAGTACTTTCTGCGTAGTAGTTTTGCTACGCAGCATTTATCCTTGCACTGTCCTGAGCTATTGGTGAATTATTTTGAAAATAACTTTGTTGAGTTGGCTGTGGTTGCCGGCTTATAGGAGTCAGTTGCTGATTCGGCTGATGGCTTATTTGGTACTGCGTTTGATTTGGTGGCTGGCTTTTATATGGCATAATATTCTGGTGATAAGTATTTGGCGTGATATGACTTGCATTTACTTGATTAATTATTCCTCTTTCAGAGTCCTCTGTTGGCTGCGTTGGAAAATGAGATTCTGTACTTAGTCTGCCGTCAGCATAAGCACTCCTTTCTCTCAAAGGTTCTGATGGAAAATTTACGTTTGGACCTAAGTTTTGGGTAAGACTTAAATTTTTCATAAAATCCGACATACTTGTTTGGACAGCATTTAAAATTTTGGCCTCAATAGATTTTTCGAGCATAACCCTGGATTTTTCCGTTTCGTTTCTTACAAAATTCGCGATATTTTCCGTGGTTACTGTAGTATATGGGCCTATTTTTCTACCTGGATCTTTCAACTGTTTTGGCGCCTTGTTTAGAGGCGGCGGGTAGAATATATTGGGTGGAAAATTGGCTGAGTCTTGAACATTAGTTACAGTGACTTCCCCAAATAATTTTACTTTTATTCAGGATGTTCCAGAAGTGAACGCATTCAAATGAAGCCTACCACGTTGCTGACATTTCAAACACTATCGACTTGACTGTAGAAAATTGAATCTTCACGGGATCACAATCTTTTCGTTGTGACCAAAAACGGTCTTGGCTGTCACGTCTAGTGCCGTAGCAAAAATTATATTTCTGCCACCATGCAACAAACGTTGCGTAAAACTAGCTACAAACCTCTTCTATTAAAAGTTAAGGCTTTCATGCTGCTTTGACTGTTAATGCAATGTAGGACACTTAGTGTTTGGCAAGGCCAAAGATAACACCATTGACTTTTTCAATAAGAGATGGAAACCTAATTTTTGAGGTCCGGTGCGAACACAAAATTTTGGAAAAAGCCTGGGCCTGCACGAATATTTTTCTGCTGCGATTCATTACACTTTGTTCAACACGGAGTTTGCTAATATCGTTGGATACAGTAAGCCACGACCAAAGCCCACCGCGAAACCCTTGCTGGAAATATTGGAGGATGTAAGCCTTGAGTCGCAGCCAAAGGCCGCCCTCTCATCCTACTAGACCAAAAATTTTTCTAGGCAAAACTGCAATCGATCTTTTCTTCTTTCTTTTTAACCTTGTGCCTTTTCCACAATTTTAAAAATTGACGATAAACCAACAGGCTAGAGAGTCGGTTCATCGTCAGTTTTTAATTGGTACAACATTAGTTGTACAAATTAAATAAGTTGCAATGAATAGCTGCCCGTACAATGTACATTAGGTGGCTGTTATTTTTGAAACTGTTGATATCATTGGGAACACCCTCTAGAAATGTGAGTTTACACAAGAAACCAACATATATCAAATTTCAAGTCGATCGGGGTAGACTTAGAGGTTCTGACTTGAGCTTGAAATTAGCAAAATAGGCATTTTTCTGCAAGTAAAATCATTTAATGTAAAAAAAATTTGTTACGATTTTTTAATATTCCAAACATTATTGCAATTACGGGACTAGATCTTTACGTTTTCAAAACTTATTAGATGATCTGAATCGTTCCATAAATAATGATTTTACTGTGTTTTTAAAGTGGAAATTCAAAAAAAAAAGAAAACTTCGATTTTCTAAAATATTTCATAGTAGTACTTATTTCACATGTACTGAGTTACACTCGCTCGTTGTCTTGTCTTGTTCCTTGCCGACATCACATCTATGAATTATTTTTGCGATCTGTATTTGAATCGAAAATAGGTGATCAGGTGTTACCGTTCCAATATTTGACAGAGTTAAGGCCAAGTGGAACGCAATGGATAAAAAAACTACAAAGCTGGTATAGAGGATGATCATGGGGCGAAACAGTCAAATTACACAAAATCTGAAATTATCGAATTCTGTACGAATGAGTTGGCAAAAAATCACACTCGAGACGATTACGAGGTATTATTGGAGCTTACTCTGATTTTTTTTGGAATGGTTTCGAAAGAAATAGTTCGATCATGGTAGAATTATAGAAGGTAAAAGCAAATTGTCAAAATTTGAAAATGTGACACAGAGAGAGTCCACAGCGATTGTCAAAATCATAATCACAACAAAACAAAAAAAATTTTACAATATGGCAAAAGCCATGGCTTCTGCCATCAAATTGCGCTTGGAGCAAATATGTATATTAAAAAATACTTAAAGGAAGGAAAAGTCATGCCGCGAAGATCGAGAAAAGCTGGAACAAATTTGCAACCAACATTCCGACACAGCGGAATCCTCAGGAATTTCATTCGCCAGAAGAAATGGATAATGCAACTAATTACGGACTCGAATTCACAGGACGAATTGTAAACCCATATATACATCAACAAGCAGAGCTGCTTAGAATGTGTCAATAAATAAACAACCTATGGCACGCAAGAAGACTAGCCAAAATCCAGCGCAACACCAACAGACACCAGCAGCGCAACACCAATGAACACTCGCAGCGCAACACCAACGAACCACCCGCAGCGCAACACCAACGGGAATCTACCCGTTCGTCAGTTAAGGAACAGCAATCTGATGCAGATCGTCGTAAACAGCGCATGCTACTTCAATTTCGAACCTAGTTTCAATTAATGCAGACTACAGGTAAGAACGCTTTGGTGCACCATGCCAGGACTTTTAGTGCCTTATGTTTCTTTTCCACAGATTTTCTAGTAACGCGTTTACCTTTTGGACGCTTAATAAAGAAATTTTGATTAATACTGGCCGTGGTATTGAGGTGAACCGTATTTCAGGAGTTGCCCTCGAGACCTTGCAAGAAAGTGCAGAACTATATGTTGTGCAACAGTTACAGGATGCCTACACATTGACGCTGCATCGTGGACAAGTGAATCTACAGGTTAAGGACATGGAAATATTAATATTTTTGCGCTGATATATATGTAGAAATGGTTATAAATAAGTTTTAATTATGTTTATTTTTAAGTTAAAGTATTAAGTAATATTAAATTACAAATCAAAAGTTAAAGTATTTTAGTAATACCAAATTACAAATCAAAAAACTATTTCACTTAAACAACTGAGATTGACGACTGCTACCACTGACTGCGACTGATTATTGTTGACATCTGTCTCAGATGACAACTCATCATCTTCGCTACCATTACGCCACGGTTTCATAAAATCCACTGCCGTTGATGTTTTTGATGGACCTTCAAAATCTGCTGCTTTTTGCACATCGAAGCGACCGTTTCGCTTAACTTTTGTGATTTTGGATGGACCTAGATATTCACTGGCCAATTTTTTCCCTGCAACAAACTGAGTTCTTTTTATTGCCACAAGGTCATTTAAGCTGTATCCAAACTCCTCTTTTCTGTTCTTGTCAAAGCTTTTCTTGTATAGTTGCTGCGCTTTGGCAATCTGCACTTTGGCTGCAAAAAGTTCAACAAATCACTGTCCACTTCGCTTCGCATTTTGACTCCGAACATAATTTCGAAAGGTGTGAACTTCGTTGAGCTGTGTACATGTGAGTTGATTGTTCCTACTCACATATTTAAACCATTGAGACGGATTATCAGCTGACAGCTTTGCAATAACAGACAGAATGGATCTATTAACTCGCTCCACCTGACCGTTTCCTCTTGCTACTCCAGTAGTCACCATTATGTGTTCTACATTGTTGTCCTTGCAGAACTCAGCAAATAAGTTTGATGTAAACGCTGCTCCTTTGTCGCTGATGATACGACTTGGACTACCAAATACATCAGACCAAATCTGCAATTTCCGTAATACTTCGTCGCTTCCCGAAGATTTTGTGGGATATAACCACACGAACTTAGAAAAACCATCTACTACTACAAAAATATATTTGTACTGCTTAGACGTACTGTCCATCGGACCCAAATGGTTAACATGTAGGGTATCTAATGGACAATCACCCTTTTCAATACAATGCAAAAATCCTTCTTTTTTGCCTAACTTTTTATTGTAAATTATGCACCTAATACAGTTGTTAATTATTTGGCTAACTTTGCCTTCTAGATGTGGTATAAAATATTTCTGCTGAATGCTATGCATCGACTTCTGTATTCCAAAGTGGCCAACTTCGTGAGCGTTCTTGATAATCTCTGTTTCCATCCTCTTTGGCACCAACAACAAATCATTTCTGGTTACTGTTTTGTACACCAAATCTCCTTTAATTTTGAAATCTTCGTAAGGATATTTCTTCAGAATTTCTTTAACAGCTCTTATGTGGTCATCTTTTTGCTGCGCTAGTTTAAATCTTGCTGAAATCTCTGAAGTGATGGTCATAACGCATGGATACCGACTTAGGGCATCAACGTGTTTTAATCTGCTGCTGTTTCGATGCTCCACTTCGAAGTTAAAATCTTGTAAATATAAAATCCATTGACTGACTGCTCGAGGAATATCTTTCTTAGTAGTCGTACACTTAAAAGCAGCACAATCAGTTACTAACTTGAATTCAGTTCCCAGCAAATAATAGCGAAACTTTTTTAAAGCGAGAAATGCTGCTTTCACCTCGAGTATGTAGCAGTGTTGCACCGCCTCCTGCGGAGATGTTTTTTTACTCCAAAAGAACACTGGATGCCATTGGTTCTCAAATTGCTGCAGCAACATTGCGCCAAAACCCTCTTTTGAAGCGTCTGTATGAACTTCTATACTTGCATGCCTATTATAAATACTTAAAACTGGTACATTTGTCAATGCTGTTTTCAGCTGTTCAATAGCGTTTCGCTCACTATCTTGCATCATAAATTTTACGTTTTTCCTTAAAAGATTGGTTAAAGGACGTGCAATTACAGCGTAATTTCTGATAAATTTTCTGAAATATCCAGACAACCCCAAAAATGACTGAACAGCTTTAAAATTTGTTGGCATTGGAAACTTCTTGACGGCCTTTATTTTCTCATGACCTGGCCAAATTTTACCTCCTTCAACTGTATGACCCAAAAAGTCAATTTTATTTCTTAAAAAACTGCATTTCTTCCATTTGATCTTCAAATTATGCCTTGCTGTTGTTTCAAAAACTTGGACTAATTTTTCGATGCCCTCCTCTTCTGTATCGCTATATATAACAATATCGTCCATATATAGCTCCATTACATTATTGCTTATCAAACTTTGAAAAATATAATTTAAATATCGCATGAAAACTGCTGGCGAATTACAAAATCCGAATGGCGCTCGATTGAATTCGTATAGCCCTTCCTTTGTAATAAACGCTGTATACTTTTTACTACAATCTTCAATTGGCACATGAAAAAAACCATTTTCAAGGTCCATAGCCGAAAAATATTTTGCACTTTGCAACTTTTCCAGCACATCATCAACTAACGGAACTGGGAAACAGTCTTTCAGTACCATATTATTAAGTTGACGAAAATCAATGCAAACTCTGAATGACCCATCTTTTTTCCCTGTTACAACTCTGCTTGCATATTCGGATGTAGATTTCCGATCCCTTTCTCCAACCATTCTTCAATTTGCTTTTTTACTAGATCTTGCTGGACCGGTGGTAAGCGACTTGGCGCTTGAAGAAAAGGTTTTATATTATCTGGAGTGATTTTCATTTCAACTGGACAATTAACTTCAAAATGTAATGGCTTAAATGATTTTATCATATTTTCAACAGCGTGCTTATATTGACACGGAACTTCAACATTTACATCTTCGACGACGTTATATACGTTAGCCTGCAACCAATCGTTTTCATTTTGTGTTGACAATGGTTTAAATTTTATGCCTAAGGTGTCGGAAATAAATATAAAATTCTTAATAAAATCATACCCAAGTAAAATGTTGTATTTCAGGTCGTTATCCAGCACCACGAGAAACTTGTGTGTTATTTCCATGTCGTCAACTTCAACTTGTGCTGTAAAAAAACCGATGACCCTTGTTGCTACGTTTCCGAGTCCGTATAAAATAACATTGTTGCTTTTAAGTTCAATGTCTCTAAAGTTATTGTCATAAACACTTTTTTGTATGATAGTCACATCCGACCCTGTATCCACCAAGCATTCTATGTCAACACCGTTCAACCGAATTGTTTTTAAACGCCGTTCTACCACCATATTTACATTTTTTGTCTCACTTTGTTTGTAAGAACAATTTCGCGAAATATGTCCACTTTGATTGCATTTAAAACACTTTGTTTCTTGTTTACATTCCGGTCTTTTATGCTCTACCGAACCGCAATTATAGCAATGCTCTTTTTTTATATTTAATCTTTCACTTCTACTTGTTCTGCTGTCAAAGCTTTTATTTGGTTTGATCGGCACTTCAATTTTATTTACCCTTTCAAATATTTCATATTGCTCTCTTAATTCAGCAAATGATTTGGCATTGTACAACATATACTTTAATTCACTTTTCACTTTCAGTCCGTCCACAGTGTAACGAATTACCGAATTTTCTTCAATGTTACCGAGAGCGGCGATTTGTTTCATTTTCGAAACGTACTCATGAAAGCTCTCATCATATCTTTTTTTCCTTTCACTCAACTGCTTATGCAGCTCTGCACTGTTGTACTCTTTGTGAAATTCACTCGTCAAAACACAGCGGAGGGTTTTAAAATCGCTCACGAGAACCGATTCTAAAAATAACTGAGCGGTTTTTGTCATTTTGTTACGAGCGTGCACAAATTTTTGCTTTTCATTTAGCCCATAGGCATCTGCATTAAGCTCAAAATTTGCAAACCATTTTTTTATTGGAATGGATTCACCATCACAGTCTGGTACAATTTTTTCAAAATTTTCTATAGACACACCCGTTTTATTGTTGCTGTTATCGTCTCTCGTTAATTTGAGCGTAAGTAATTTTAAAACTTCACTTAAACTGTTTGGCTCTGTACCATCGACCACGCTCCCAACTGTACCGCCGACCACATCACCGACGTTGTCGCCAACTGTTATACCGACAGCCTTTCCAGCTTCAATTTTACTGTTGCTAACGCTACTTTCGCGATTGAGCGGCATTTTCTCTTTTAAAAAAAATTCCACTGCCCGAGTTTGCGACCGAGTGCAATAAACCGTTTTTGCACTTGTTTTTTTGCAAATTTTTTGCCCTCGCATTAATGGTAACGACTGTACTTTTTATTTTTTTTGTTTTTGTAACAATTCGACACACGAAAATCTTTGCAGGCAGTTATAGCAAAATCAAAATTTTTATCGCTTGGTAAAAATATTATTTTTGACACTAACAAACTTATGTATTCACAAGTGAATATTTTCTCCACGTTTGCAAATTCTTTTGTGTTACTTTCACACACACGCTTTATTCTTTGTGCAGCAAAAATCTACAATTCTTTATCTGTTTCGCTTTAAACACTTTTTTTTTGCAGCAACTCAACTTTTTGCAAATTTGTTTTATCCCGGTTGAGCCTCCAAATGTAGAAATGGTTATAAATAAGTTTTAAATTATGTTTATTTTTAAGTTAAAGTATTAAGAATATTAGTTTTTAGCGACTGATAATTTATTATATTAAGAATTATTACATTGAACTTGCAGTCATTTTGCAAAAACCAATATGATCGTAAAATTTTACTTAATTGATCAATGCTTTTTATTCAACAAACATGACAAAGATAACAAATGGAACAATTTAACCTGGTAATTGGTGGTTAAAGTATTAAGTAATATTAAATTACAAATCAAAAGTTAAAGTATTTTAGTAATACCAAATTACAAATCAAAAAACTATTTCACTTAAACGACTGAGATTGACGACTGCTACCACTTACTGCGACTGATTATTGTTGACTACTGTTTTCCTCACGACCGCTTCCGACGACTGACTTTTTACCACACCTTGACTACTGAACTTGACGACTCACTTCAACTGCTATCGACACCGGCTGACAATTAATACTGCTGACTGCTGCTGACTGCGGATAGCTGATTAGGGTTTACCTTTTACATATATAACGCTTTTTTTCTTGTTTGATTCTGAATGCTATTTTATTTTTGCAAAACTTGACTGCACATTGAACATTTATTTGAATGCAAGTATTCATATTACAATAAAAATTTTTGAGGAATAATTTAAAAATCGTTTTGGAGTTGCAGATGGCATCAGTCTGCACTTTTTAGTTCCAGCAGCATTAATGAAATCTACTTGGTCGAAATGCTTATGGCAAACACGGCCACAAGTCCTCTAATCCTGGCCACAGCTTTCGATCCACCGTCCACGTCTTCCTTCATACATAGGAACAGCAAATAAGTAAATATTTTCCTTCGACGCAACCACGCGGCATAATTCGCAAAAATTCGGCATATTATTTTAATTAAACAAACACTTTATAAGAAATACTAACACTTTTGAAACAAAATTCACATGCGAAACATAAATGTTGAAAAAATTTTGACGTTTTGTTTTGCTCGATTTTGACTTATTCTGTGGACGGAAAATAAGAGAAAGAGGCAACAATTTTTAGTGCAGCAACCATGTTAGTTAAATCATGAGTTCGATTTCCACAGCCCGGACCTATGCACCACGCACGTTGAATGTCTAATGCCATTTATTCCTTAAGAATTTCTATTTTAAGAGACGAATTCAAGCTAACAGTACGTGAAGGACTGAGCGACATTTGCATGTTTATAGTACGATTCTACGTTAAGGTGTGGTTTCGTTCAACTGCTGCCGCTGAAGCGGCAAATCAATACTTGGTATATCTACAAGAGATGTATAGTTACCAAAAGATTGATAAAAAATTATCAACTGCAGGTGTTGGCAAAATATGTAATCACCTTTGGTACTTATCGGGAGAAACCATTGCGTTGTCATTCTTTGACGAAAATGTTTCAAGTACAGAAAAATGATAGAACAGCTAAATGTATCTGTGGACTGCGATGTCGAGCCATGCAAGCGTGCACAATTGAAAGTGACTGACGTAGTGACATTTGTAAGCAAAAGATTGTCAGATTTCAATATGCCTCATACTTGAACCTTTTTTGAACTTTTCGCCATTTCCAAAGAATTTTGAAAGAGAGATCCCGATATTTGGGAGCTGAAGATTTTAAGAACAGAATGGAAATTGTTTGCAAAATGAAAGTCGTTAACAAAATTGACGCCAAATGAAGACGAAATGCAAAATTTAATGCAAGTCGTGAAAGAATATACTTCAAAACTTCCATTGCATTCAAAGAAATCTTTGATCAGCGCTCCAAAGTTACTTTAAACGCATAAATGTACACCAAGTATCGAACTTGGTTCGTTATTTTTCATACAATTTCTTTTAGCTAAAGTAAAAGCCCTCATAAAAGTATCTAAGTACTTGAATTCTATAATTTTTAATATAATTGCTAAAGATTATATAGAAAGATCTAATTTCATTAAATTTTTTACTCTATGTTGTATATGTAACACTTATAGAATATATATTAATCTTTAAAAGTTTCTTTAATTTTTGTGTTAATTTTTTTCCAAAGAATTAAAAAATTCTAAATTAACTCTTCCTATTATTGTAACTAACTTTTTTGTAATTTAAACCGGAAGACGGCAGATTTTATGCAATACTTGTAAATCTTTATACGAAATACTTTGTTAGTATTGATTTAAATAAACTAAAAATAAAGAAAATAAATTAATAAAAATATTAAAATAATATCCTTGAAAAATAAATTTTTGTTTGATTTTGCAAAATTAAATATATAAAATCATTATGAGCGAGACACCAATGTAGTTTCTAAAACGCAAATCTGTAAGCTATCAGTTATTATGATATTTCAAATAGAAAAAATACATAAGCTATTTTAATTTTATCTCACAAGATCTTAGTATAGTAAAAAATACCGATTTTTCTGCATTTTGAACTTCAGGCTCAAGTCGGAACCTCTAAACCTTCTCCGATTGGCTTGAAATTCGATATGTGGTTGTTTCTTGGGTAACCTCACGTTTTAAGAGGGTGTCCCGCAAAAAATTAATGAGTTTTTTTTTACATACAAACTACGGCTATATTAATGTACATACATTTTTGCATATATTATGGTATAGGGCTTAAAAATACCAGTAACTGGCGCGGAGAGAGTTTGCGTCCGATTTCGTTGAAACTATACGAAAATTCTGACTCACTAAATCGTAAAAAAATTCTGCTTAGTTGATAAGATATAGCGTTTTAGGTATTTTAGTAGTACGAGGGGTGCCACCCTTTACTTCAAACCAAAAAAATAAAACCAAGCTAGCTTATAAAATTATAAGATGTGCAGAGGTTTAAATTGTAGAATAGGTAAAATAGTATCAGGTGGCTTAATTTCATGTTTAATTTAAAATTTTAAATTAGGATGATCTGGTTTTAAAATCCAAGTTCTGGTATGGCATGCCGCATTACTTTTTAAGGTGCTGGTGGTGCGGTTGGCAACTCTAAAAAATGATTATTTGTGGGTTCTACTGTGTCCAAGGTAACTTCCGATGCGTTGCGTGCAGCTTGGAAGTTTCTGGTCGACCTGCCGTACTCTTCATCCAAAAACTCGAGTTTTTGAACAAATGTTCGATGCTATCTAATATTTTCTATGATGACAAGAGAAGACTGCGTCTAACGTCGAGACGTAAATTCGCTGAATGATTTCCAACAAAGTTGTTGGGTCAAGAGGACGTTGCAATTTGTAGCAGAACTGAAGAACAGATTCATAAATTTCATCGAATTTTTCATCAAATTTTTGTTTCCTTTGACGAATCAAATCCATTATGTCTAAATCTGTTCTACGATCTCGGAACTGACCACGAAGCTCTTTACACAGAGTTTCCCAATTTATTTGAGTCACACTTCGGTGATAACGCCAAAACCAATCCAACACTTTCCCAGCAAACAGAATATGTGCATGATTACACAAGGCTTCAAAATCACCTCGCAAACTTTGAACAGTCAAAGAATGTGTTCGGTAAATAAATTTGTCAACGGTCAACGCTTCTTCTTTTCCACTAAAAGTGACTTTCTAATTGGAAATGAGATTTGAGACCTTTTCTGATGCCATGAAAGGTGGAACTGCCCTATGGCGAGTTGAAGTACCTTTAGCAAATATACCTTGGGTTGATTTGTGGTAATTGCTTGGTTGAAAAACCGTAGGAGGAGGAAGCTGAGGATTATATGAAATTTGAGAATTATTGTTAACATTTCCAGGATCCTGGTATATATCCCAAGAACTCCAAGAAGTGACAGGTTGATTTGGATCTCGATTCAGTTCAGGAGGTGCATCACCGACTGAGGTTAAATTCATTTTAGCCAGTTGAGCTTTCACAGCTTCGTCAATTAAATTTTGCAACTGTGCGTCTGAAAATTGAGGTTAATTACTTTGCGCACTGGGTTGATTGGACAAGTCTGTGGACAATGAATGCACTCCTGACATATTGAGATGATGTGCAGGTGTTGCTGAACTATTTTGTTCCAAAAAATTATTGTATCTTCGGGTTAGTGGATGACTATTTTTAGAGATTGTACCTGTGTGTGTAACATCTGGTGTTGTGAAAGCATTTAAATCCAAAGTAGGTTTTAATTTTCGAGGACTGCACACAGCCTGACAAAAAGGACAATTCTGACATTCCTGTAACCAATTTGAAATGCATTCCGAATGAAAAATATGGAAGCAGGGGGATATAATTACATTTTCACCATCTCTCAACTATTGCTTACATACACAACAAGGATTGTCGGGTACTTCACCCAAAATGTACAAATTTTTATTACTACGACGCAGAGGCATTTTTCACTATTTTTGCGAAAAATTTCAAAAAACGAGTCTTACTACACGCGGTAAAAGTATCAAGTGACCGAAAAGTTTAAATTTTGAAATAATAAAAGATTGCCGAAAGTTAAATTTTGTGATACTCCGTGGAATTATCCCCTAACTTTCAAAATATCAAATTTTAGTATTAGTTTTCGAAGAATTTTAGTATAAATTTCAAATCTTAAGGTTTTGTTGTGTTTTTTTTTTCATAAAATATTTATCTTTCAATTTTTATAAAGTTTATGCATGATGTATGTTTCAAGTTCGAAACGTTAAATTTTCCTCTAAAAAAATATACACATGTTTTTAAAGGAAATTTAAAAAAATTTTCCAAATTTACAAAAAAATTCAAATTCAAAAAAAAATATTCAGTTCAAAAAATTATTTTAAGACAGCTTGGTCCTATGTAGAACTTTTTCAAATTATTTTTATTAAGTATTCGGTCAACCACGAACAAATTTAGGGAAGTAAGTCGGAATCTAAAAACATTTAAATCTCAATTCAAACAAGAACTTGAATTACAACAGATTCAAGCCACAAATGCATTAAGTTCGATAGTAAATTGCAAGCAGTGCAAAAACATTTATCACAACTAGAAGCAGAAATTGCTAATGAAACGAATAATATGGCCAATGTTATAGCATCACTGGATGATGGCAGCAGAAAATTTGCTAATGATGATGAGGATGAAGATAGTGATGATGGTGACGACGATGATGGTGACGACGATGATGATGACATGACCCAAGAAAATGATGTCACTAACATTCTTACAAATTCAACGGTGGAGACACCAGCCAAACCAGCAGTAATTTCAAAGGATAACAAGAGAAAAGTGTATCAATTTTACTTGAAGCAAAACAAACAACAAACTCCACCACTTGCTATCAGTGTGCAGACACAATTCCAAAATTATTCTGAACGTAGCCCAAGTAATAGCGCATAAAAACAATGCACAGAACACATTTAAAATAATGCAAGTTGAAAGAGATGCATTTAAAGAAAAAGTGGCAGAGTTAACAAAGTTAGTGGATACGTTACGAGATGAGAAAAAGTGGCAGAGCTAACAAAGTTAGTGGATACGTTACGAGATGAGAGCATGCGCTAGAGCAAGTAATAAGTGAGAACAAATCAAATGTACAGAGAACAGCAGAATGCTCCAAAGATTCACTGGTAATCAGTGAGCAGTTATTGCTGTTGGAAGCCAAAGAAGCTAGAGGAGGAAAAAAATGCAACGTATCACCGCCAAAGGAGGAAAAAATTTTTCTAACCAGTGAGAAAACAACAGTAAAGCCAGATGACGATGTTAAAGTAGATGAAGATACAGATAAACGAAATGCTTTCGATAAGCAAAAGCGCGAAGAATTAGCTGCCATTAATAATACAGCCGTGCAACGCCAAGAAGAGTTAATTATATACAAGGAGCGTTTTAAAATGACGCGTATTGATAATCTAAAACTACGCCAGGAAATTCAAGAATTACAGCTTAAATCCAATATTCAAACACAGACTCTGATTAAACGTATGCTGCCCTTTGGCGCTGTTGCTGTTGCAATTTTAGTATATTTTATAGCAACTTATTTTTAGATTTTCTTTGCTTTTCATTTCATTAAAATTTTTCTTAAACCAGTACTTGCGCTAAAATACTTTTTTATGAATGTCATAAGTCATCTGGTCTATGAAATGGGTGCTTAGTAGTCAAAAAATAATTTTCCACTTTTTTTCGATTTGAATAGACGAAACGAGTTGTTTACCTTTAACAGCTGTTTTCTCGAAAATTTGTGCGCAAAATTTAGTGGTAAAGTATTTTATGACATTTGTCAGATGAGCAGGCTACCATATGTAAAAAATTTTAGCTAAAAAAAGTCTGCAAGTGATTTTTGCTTATTTAAAGGTCAAAATACCCGTAAACTTATTATTATTTTATTTTAATAATTTTCAGAATTTGTCTAAATAACGTTGATTTTTTCGACTATATAATGAAAATAATTTCTAAAATTCCCTAATTTGGACAAAAATGCCCTAAGTGGTAAAGTCTAGATTTTTATTAGTCACCATAGGTGGGTGAGTTTTTAAAAACAGCTACGCGACTGAATTTTTTTGCGTTAGTACTAGAATTCTGCCGAGAGCTTCATCTCTTTTGATCCTATTTGCTATCCAATAAACACTCAATGGTTTGTAATAATTGTTATAATCAAGTATTTTTATAGCAACCTCTCTCATGGGATTTAATATTACTTTATCTTATCGACAGCCACATGTATAATTTTATGGTCCAGACGTGGAAAGTCTTTTAGTGACCAGCAAATTACTTTAGTCCAGCAAATTACTTTGACCTGCAGCTGCAATTCGCATTCAAGCCAAAAAGAGTGTACCAAAATATCAAATTGTGAAAATTTCTGAAATTTAATTTATTCAAAAAAAGTTGAGTAAATTTAGTGCTCTATTACAGGGTAATTTTAACAAAAAGGAATAAATAGGTTCAAAAGCTTCTGACCGGATCAGATTGGAATGCCCACAGACTGTTAAATCCAGCTTCAGGGTTTGAGTATTAAATTCTTGGACGACTGTCTAAATGATGAAATTAGGTTTAGTTACAAAATAAAGAAGTTTAAAAATTTTTTTTTTTAAGTTTCAGAGCTCAGCGGAGGTAAATTTAATTTTCATTTGCATCTTTTGATGAAACCGAATGAAATTGAAGGCGAAATGCTAAAAACTTTTAATGGACATTAAATATCCACTGACAAGACAGTTTTCTTTTAACCTTCAACCTCGAACGGCCCCACGTTGGGTACCAAAATTTGTAACCGACCTGGTGCCGATGCTAGCAGTTCGGTAATTTGGGACAGGATCGCTGCTGCTCACAACGCACCTTCACCGTACAAATTTGTACTCGTACTGAACTGGGTTGCTGGTTAAAAATTTACGCGTTACCTAAAAAAAAACAAATCTATTAAAAATCATATAAAGTTCATATGAAGTTCTTTTCAAACCGTTTATCAAACAATTTGCTGGTCTGGGTTTACGATATGAGAGAATTGGGTTATCGGAAACGATTCTAACGCCACCAACTTCACTTTAAATTATTTGAAAAATAATTTACTGCATTTCAGACAGGACAATTTAAATAATACAAGAAATAAGTGATATATTTCCAGAAGAGACAAAGAGGGAGACACGTTCGTTTCTGATGGTACGCGATCCACGGACACAGATACAATCTCGCCTCTTTGGTGACATAGATGAGGAATCCGAAGACAGCGCCTCGATGTCATCAGAGTTAGACGATCGAACCTCATATGCGATGTCCTCATCCACAGAGAGTCATGGTGCATTGGTTTATTTACGACTGCGGCCTGTCGAAAACCCATCATCTGCATACACACTTTCGGATTGTGGGAGTGTCTTAAAAACTTGGCCTTCAACTGAAAGCACAAGTAAAAGTAACAACAAAAATCAAATGGAAAAACATTTCAGCTTTTCCGCGATTTTTACCGCTAAAGTAAAACAGCAGGATGTGTAATGAACGATTTGGAAAATTTTGCTAATTTCAATTTTAATTTTAATTTCCGGTACTACAATCAGTTTCAATCTGTCAAAATAGAATTTCAAAGGTTTTTGATATTCACAATCATTTTATTTTAGACTTCTACCGTTTTCTTGTACCCTAAGCGAATTACTGAACCTTCTTTGCTTCAGGAAAACAGCTGATAGCTCCGGAAGCTTATTATTTGGCTAGAACAATAAGACTAGAGAAAAGTTGGTAGCTCTGTAAAATTATTGTTTTTCTAGAACAAGGAAAATGTTGGTACTTCTGTAAAATTAAGAATATTTTATGGTTTAGCATATACCGAAATGAAGAAGTTTCTTTCTTTCTCGATTGAACCAGCAATCTATACAGTCATCTTTAAAACTTGAATTTTTTATAAAAGTGTTTTTCTTTTAAAGTTTGATCAAAGTTTCTAAAAGTCCTAATATGGCTTAGTCAACCTAAAGAAAAGCGAAAGTCTAAGAATACTCAAAAATTTAGAGGAGAATTAATAGTCAATTTTATATGGCAACAAAAATCATAAAATTAAAAGCAACGAGAAAATCGAGTATTGAACAGCGCAGGGAATCATTAGTTTCCGCATCATCATTATTTAGCGCATAATCATCATTATCATCATCGTAATCCAGCAGTGAAATTCACCACTAACGATCATTATGCCTTAGAAACAAGACTCCGCAAATGATCATAAAGAACAGCGACGGCAGTCCATCATCGCGTTCCTGAGCTGCATGTTGAATAGCTTATACCAAAATGCAGAAAAGTGTAATAATTCGGCGTGAAAATGCAAGAAATTTGCATTAATATTAAGTGTTGTTAAAATTAGGAAAAGAACCTTCCAAATAGCAAGATAAAAAAAAAATAATCTAAAATTTGATTTCATTAAAGTTAGGAGTACTATTTCATCTAAAATGCTCTAAAAAAGAACTATTTAATATTCTACATAAATTCGTGGTTAAATTACACATCGTTTCATATATTGCACAATGTGTATAGATATCATTAAAAGTGAAGTTTAATTTTGGTTAAAATCCCTCAATCAGAGTATAAAGAAAAGATGTGATTCTAAAAGATTCGCGCATAAAATTTTTAGTAAACAAATTTAGTTATAGTGTTCATTTTTTTGTGCTAGTGAAAAGATTTTGCTAAAAAGAAAAGTAAAACGATTTAAATTGGATTCTAAATAGATGAAATTAAAACATGTAAAAGTGTAATTTAAATAAATTACAAACTTTCAATTGCATCGGGTTTAAAAGGGGTTAATGATAAATTTTTTTTTAGCATCATCTAAAGCTAGTAATAATAGAACATTTTAGAATCGGAACACATATTTTTGTTTAATTATGGGCAGAAATATGCATAACATTTTTTTTAGCAACAGACAGACATAGCTACGATCGAAGGCCTTCATCATGAGCAGTTGTTGTTGTGGTAAGTTCTTTTGTTTATTTTCTACATACGTAATTTCTTTATTTCTGCTACCATATGTAAATACGAGTTAATGTGGTGAATACTAAAAAGTCTGCATAGCGAATTTTCTGGTAAACAGCATACATAAAGGCTGTTAATATTACGTTGTGAGAGATTTTGGTTACATTGCTTTC
Organism: Meiosimyza decipiens; assembly: GCA_963680825.1. Lineage (NCBI taxonomy): Eukaryota > Metazoa > Arthropoda > Insecta > Diptera > Lauxaniidae > Meiosimyza > Meiosimyza decipiens. Next base: position 36,746,698 of record OY804260.1, on the reverse strand, counting down.
GTTGAGCATGAATTATTAATATTCACCTCGATCGTGTTTTTTTTTTATTTTTTTATTTTTCTTTGATTTGACTTTGAATCAAGTATTACTCTCCCATTGTTTACAAAAGTCTATGGGGAGTTAATTGTGCAGACATGAAACTGTGTTATAACCAATTTTAAAGCCTACATAACATTTAAGTTTATTTTCTATTTCCTTTCAAATCACGATTAAATAAATTAAGTCTAAGAATTTGAGCTAATTATTTATATTTTTTTTTAAGAATAAGTTTTGCTTCATTTGGCATGGATTAACGCATTTCCAAAAATCATGCATTACTTTATATGATTTAACATTTAATGGCGAAACACATATTTTGGCGTGCATATTATACTAATAATGTAATATATTATTTACTGAATAATTTAGGTTAAACATTTTTCTTTTGTAAGGTTAAGCCAAGTAAAAATAATATTTGATATTGAACTGTTAGTTCTTTTGAAGTTCGTTTATTTAACGTTAAAATTTAATTTGAATTCTTTTTGAAAATAAAATAGTTTTTTTGTAATAATGAAACTTTAAATACTGGCAGTGTTTTCCTGGGGTAAAAAGGTGTTAGGATAATTTTATATGGGATCTTGGGATTACTTTTCGCTTAACCTAAGATCATGGTGGGGTGGGTTATAAAGCGAGAGCCTGCATAACATCTAGCGGCTCAGTTGTGTGTGTTTTACTTATATGACATTGCGTATATTGTTTTGGTACAGGTTTTAACGACCTTTTTCGTGTAACATATTTTTTTGTTAGGGTGAAAGTTTCTATAAATTCCCGGGACTCTGAAATAATATATGTTGTGTATGGGTACTGGTAGGGAAAAGGTCACGAACCTCCCCAGACTGAAAGCTAGCTGAATAGACGGGTCCCGCCCCGACCTGCCTTCCCCCAGTCCACAGCCCATCCCTATAAGGTCTGACATTTATATACACATTACAAAAAATGGCGCCCAACGTGGGGCCGGCTAATCTAGCTGATCCTCTACATAATGTTCGTCCGTTAACTGAAGTGATTTATTTGAAACATTCAATTTTCTTAAGGTCAAATAGGATTTCAACCCTTTTCGGAATTGCTGCTACTTGGTGGTCCAAGTAGGTCTGACCAATTGGTATTGGAAGTTTTTTTGATTAACATGATTCTTTTTTTTTATGTATTAAGTTTATTTTTTTTTTGTCTGTCCGATGGCTACTGGAATTCATTTTTTTTTTTTCTTTCTGAATTGCAAATAAATTTTAACCCTTGCTGGACATGCGGCTACTTGGTGGTCCAAGTAGATCCGACCGCTTGGCTTCTGAAAATTACTTTTGTACTTTATGATTTTTTTTAAGATTTTGTCCTAGTCCGTCCGATCACCCAAAGTTTTACGTAGTTTATCCGAAACAGTATAGTTTTTATTTTTGTATTGACACTAAGCTGGAATACAACTATTTGGCAGGCACAAGTCCAAATATTTGACCGCTTGAGAACCAAACGTAAAAAAATTACTTTACTGAATAAACTATTTTGAGCGAATTGAACTATGCGTTCATGTGACCGACTGCATATCTGGAATTACATAGTATTAGCACTCGGTGCAGTCTATATCCGATTTGTAGGGTTGCGGAGAACCATACTATCATTTTACAAACATTTTTTTTTAATAATTATTATTTTTTTTTTCTCAATTTCTCAATGAAAATGAAAGGAAAATACACACCAAATAGTTCTATGTCCTACACCTAGTTTATCCACGAAGGAAAACTGTCTTTTAAATTTGTTCTTGAAATATTTTGATTTGAAAAGATTTTCTTGTAATAGTTAACATACAATGACAGTTACCCATAGCAACGAAAACCTGCCTGCTTTGTTGGCAGCTGCATCCGGATGTGATTGTGCAGTTTGCTTGCAATCTATCAATAATTCAAACGACTGTTTAATAACTTTGTGCAGCCATGTTTTTCATAGGCTATGTATAACCAATTGGCTTGCAAATTCTCAGGAATGTCCATGCTGTAGAATCGCTTGCCATTTAAGAGATTTAAAACCTATAAGCATGCAAACTACAGAACCGAATAATATTAATAGAAACGTAACAGAGTCAAGTAAACGCGGACGCGGACGTGGTGCAGTTCCTAAACGTCATCTTACGCGGAATTATAAGCGACGTCTTTACGAAGAATCTGCTCAAGGTTCGTTGCCGAACGTTAATATTGAACCACATCTTTTTAACGAAAACGAAAATGTATCCTTCCATTAATTCAAGTAAATAGCTTAAATAAGAATAACACTCATACAACCCGTTATTCAAGAAATGAAATCAATAATATTGCGCATACGTCTCCGAGTCGTATAAACCCCACATCGTCAAATGTGGTTGATTATAACCAAATTTCGCATATGATCGAAACCAGCTTACAAAGATTATTAGGAAATTTAAATATTCAGAATAATGTTGCTGATTCTCACAATCCTCCATATGATCCCTACGGAAATGGTAACGTAACAACAGTTCAATCAAGACAGAGAAATTCTGATCAACGTTCAATTTCAAGTTTAGATTCAGGAAAAATAACAACTATTATTCAGAATTGGAACTTGCATTTTGATGGTTCATCGAACGGTTTAAGTTGTGATGAATTCATATATAGGGTACGATCGTTGACAAATGAAAGCTTAAATAACAATTTTACTGCAGTGTGCAAAAACTTGCATATACTTTTAAACGGTAAAGCCAAAGATTGGTACTGGCGATACCACAAACAAGTCAACCATATTGATTGGTACGATTTTGTTGATGCTCTGAAACATGAGTTTAAAGATTATAAGTCTGACTATGACATACGTGAGGAGTTGCGTAGTCGTAAACAGAAACCTGCTGAGTCCTTTGAGATATTTTATGAATCTATTACAAAAATTGTGGATAGAATCGGAATTGGTCGAGATTCTTGTTCGCAACTTAAAGCCTGACATTCGTCATGAATTACTTTACATTCCAATACACTCAATTTCTCATTTACGCAAACTTTGCCAAATGAGGGAAAATTTACTCAATGAGGAAGCCTTTCGACGATCACAACCATCGCGTAATTGTTTCCATAATTTGCCACAGAGACGCAATCTAGCGGCTTTAGAAACTGATTCAATTTCTGAAAGTGTTGATACTGTTCTTTGCAAAAGCATGGCGGTTGATGCGGTGCAAAATAATAATAATTCAGTAAGATGTTGGAATTGTGACAAATTAGGACATTATTGGGATATGTGTTTAGATGATCGTAAAATTTTTTGTTACGGTTGTGGTGAGAAAAATATCTATAAGCCACAGTGCCCAACCTGCAATGCACGCAGAAAGGAAAACCCACCGATGGGGCCATTCAACAAGACCCGAATGGACCCCAAGTAAATATTACGAATAAAAACGATGACCAAGTAAAACATAATAACTATGAACCTAGTTTACCGGCTAGCTCAATAGATGAAAGTAGCGATACCTTACACAGCAAAGAGTTCGAGAATTCAAATATTAAAATATTGAAGTCTAAAATTCATAATAATAAAAATAAAATTTTATATCCAATAAAACCACTTCACGAAAGGTGGCAACATTATATGTCAACCAGAAATAGAATTTTTAGTAAAACTTATGCAGGTCCAGGAACGTCTAAAAAACCTGACAGATCCACTCTGCGCCTTCGAAATTTTTGGAAATCTGTGCGTGAAGCTAGAAAAAACTTAGTTTCATCAATTTTTAATAACAAAAACGATATGAGGTACTATGCAGAAGTAAAATTTTTAGGTCATACAGAACTTGGCTTGCTTGACACTGGAGCGAACGTTAGCTGCATTGGTGCTGACCTAGCAAAGCACAAGTTTGCCCAAAGTAGTGATTTTCGAAAGATTTCTTCCAATGTTAAGACAGCGGATGGGAGAAACCATGAAGTATTAGGTTATCTCGACGTAGATATGCAATATAAGAATGAAACCAAAAAAATTAAATTGTTCATAATACCATCAATTGCAAACAATCTTATCTTAGGAATCGATTTTTGGAAAGTATTTAAATTAGCGCCTGCTATAATATCTTCTTGTGAGTTAGAAACCCAATTTGCAGATAATCTGGAGAAACTGAATGTTGAATCTTATTATCCATTGACGACAGCTCAGCGTCATCAACTTGAAACGATAAAATCTTTATTTCCAAACTTTGAAAAGCAAGGTTTAGGAAGAACACGGTTAATAACACATGATATAGATGTTGCTGATGCTAAGCCAATAAAACAAAGATTCTATCCAGTTTCGCCAGCAGTAGAAAAACTTATGTTCCAAGAAGTAGATAGGATGCTTAGCTTAGGAGTAATTGAGCCGTCTACAAGTTCATGGAGCTCACCAATGAGGTTAGTGGTCAAGCATGGAAAGATTCGTCTATGCTTGGATGCACGAAAGTTGAATGAAGTTACAAAAAAGGATGCATATCCACTTCCAAGTATAGATGGAATTTTTTCTCGTTTACCAAAAGCCAACATGATTTCGAAAATTGATCTAAAAGATGCGTATTGGCAAATTGCACTTACAGAAGAATCCAAGCCTCTTACAGCATTTACTATACCGGGAAGACCTCTTTATCAATTCGTGGTCATGCCATTTGGTTTGTGCAATGCACCGCAAACCATGTGCAGACTTATGGATGATATTATCCCTCCAGAACTAAGGCATTGTGTTTTCGGATATCTAGACGACTTATGTATCGTTTCGGAAGACTTCGAAACACATGTATCGATTTTAGTGCGACTTGCGGAAAAATTTCGGAAGGCAAATCTAACTCTAAATATTAAAAAAAGTCAATTCTGTGTAACCCAAGTGAAATATCTTGGATATATTATAGGAAATGGCGGTATTGCCACTGATCCAGAAAAGGTGGAATCTATCTTGTCTTGGCCTGCGCCGAAAAATATTAGACAAATTAGAGGATTCCTTGGCCTTGCTGGCTGGTACCGGCGTTTTATTGTAAATTTTGCTGACGTTACTTTTCCGATAACGGAAGTTCTGTCCACTAAGAAAAAATTTGAATGGACCGAAAAGGCCCAAAAAGCTTTTGAATTTATTAAGACTTTGTTGACCTCAGCCCCAGTGCTACAAAATCCCGATTTTTCGAAAAAGTTTTTTGTCCATTGCGATGCTAGTGACTATGGCATTGGCGCGGTGTTGGTTCAATTGGCAGAAGATGGCACAGAAAAGCCTGTGGCGTTTATGTCGAAAAAATTGAATTCGGCGCAGCGGAATTACAGCGTCACTGAACGAGAATGTTTGGCTGCTGTGGTAGCAATTGAAAGATTTAGGTGTTATTTGGAACTACAGGAGTTTGAGGTAATCACTGATCATTCCAGCCTCGTTTGGCTTATGTACCAGATGCACTATCAAGAATCCATAATGAAGAAATTTTTGGTATAGAAGAAGTCGAACCAGAGGTAGACTTGAATTCTTCACATTTTGAGGATCCTGAATATGAAGCGCTGAAATCAAAAATTCTGGACAACCAATCGAAATTTCCAGATATTAAAATAAAAGATATATTTGTATTTATTTGCACCGAACACTATGATGGCTCTTCTGAACAAAATATAAAAGAGTGGAAACTTTGGATTCCTGAAAAACTTCGAAAACATGTTTTAAGACGAGCGCATGACTCTGTTATCACAGCGCACGGCGGTATGATAAAAACCATTAAATTACTTCGTCGAAACTTTTACTGGCCAGGTCTTGTCAAAGATGTCAGAAACTATATAAGAGGTTGCGAAATTTGCAAGACAACGAAAGCGCCTAATGTTACATTAAAACCACCAATGGGTAACCAAGTTTTGAGTGTTAGACCTTTTCAACAGCTATATATTGATATTTTAGGGCCCTACCCTAGAAGTAAAAAAAGACACATTGGACTGCTAATTGTTATGGACCATATGTCGAAATTTCATTGGCTATGTCCATTAAAAAAGTTTACTTCAGCTGGTATTCAAAATTTTCTTCTCGAACAAATCTTTCATGTGTACGGAGTGCCTGAAATAATAGTGAGCGACAATGGCTCGCAATTCAAGGCAAATGACTTCAATGCATTTTTAACTGAACTAGGTATAAACCATGTTTATACGGCGTTGTATTCACCTCAAGCCAGTGCTTCTGAGCGAGTGAATAGATCATTAATAGCTGCAATCAGAGCATACCTAAAGCAAGATCAGCGGGAATGGGATGAAAACATAAGTAGTATAAGCTGTGCTTTAAGAAATTCGTTGCACCAAGCAATTGGTTGTTCTCCTTTTCATGCTTTATTTGGGCTAGATATGATAACTCATGGATCTTCATATAAATTGTTGCAAGACATTCAACTTTTAGATGAACCTTCAATTCAGCTTACTAGAGATGACAAATTATCGTTACTTCGAAAAGATCTTCAACAAAATATTTCCAAAGCATATAGCGAACAGGCAAAACAGTATAACTTACGCAGTAGGCCTGTATCATTTATGAAAGGACAAGAGGTTTTTAGAAGAAACTTTACTCAGAGTAACTTTGAAAAAAATTACAACGCAAAGCTCAGTCCAAAATTTTTAAAGGCTAGAGTGAAAGATAAAGTGGGAAATTGTTATTATATTTTAGAAGACCTGCAAGGTAAAACAATAGGAACATACCATGCTAAGGATATTAGACAGTAAAATTTCTATTTCTGGCTAATATTCTCATTTAATAAATGGCATATCCAGTTTGTAATGAACGATTTGGAAAATTTTGCTAATTTCAATTTTATTTTTAATTTCCGGTACTACAATCAGTTTCAATCTGTCAAAATAGAATTTCAAAGGTTTTTGATATTCACAATCATTTTATTTTAGACTTCTACCGTTTTCTTGTACCCTAAGCGAATTACTGAACCTTCTTTGCTTCAGGAAAACAGCTAATAGCTCCGGAAGCTTATTATTTGGCTAGAACAATAAGACTAGAGAAAAGTTGGTAGCTCTGTAAAATTATTGTTTTTCTAGAACAAGGAAAATGTTGGTACTTCTGTAAAATTAAGAATATTTTATGGTTTAGCATATACCGAAATGAAGAAGTTTCTTTCTTTCTCGATTGAACCAGCAATCTATACAGTCATCTTTAAAACTTGAATTTTTTATAAAAGTGTTTTTCTTTTAAAGTTTGATCAAAGTTTCTAAAAGTCCTAATATGGCTTAGTCAACCTAAAGAAAAGCGAAAGTCTAAGAATACTCAAAAATTTAGAGGAGAATTAATAGTCAATTTTATATGGCAACAAAAATCATAAAATTAAAAGCAACGAGAAAATCGAGTATTGAACAGCGCAGGGAATCATTAGTTTCCGCATCATCATTATTTAGCGCATAATCATCATTATCATCATCGTAATCCAGCAGTGAAATTCACCACTAACGATCATTATGCCTTAGAAACAAGACTCCGCTAATGATCATAAAGAACAGCGACGGCAGTCCATCATCGCGTTCCTGAGCTGCATGTTGAATAGCTTATACCAAAATGCAGAAAAGTGTAATAATTCGGCGTGAAAATGCAAGAAATTTGCATTAAAATTAAGTGTTATTAAAATTAGGAAAAGAACCTTCCAAATAGCAAGATAAAAAAAAAATAATCTAAAATTTGATTTCATTAAAGTTAGGAGTACTATTTCATCTAAAATGCTCTAAAAAAGAACTATTTAATATTCTACATAAATTCGTGGTTAAATTACACATCGTTTCATATATTGCACAATGTGTATAGATATCATTAAAAGTGAAGTTTAATTTTGGTTAAAATCCCTCAATCAGAGTATAAAGAAAAGATGTGATTCTAAAAGATTCGCGCATAAAATTTTTAGTAAAAAAATTTAGTTATAGTGTTCATTTTTTTGTGCTAGTGAAAAGATTTTGCTAAAAAGAAAAGTAAAACGATTTAAATTGGATTCTAAATAGATGAAATTAAAACATGTAAAAGTGTAATTTAAATAAATTACAAACTTTCAATTGCATCGGGTTTAAAAGGGGTTAATGATAAATTTTTTTTTAGCATCATCTAAAGCTAGTAATAATAGAACATTTTAGAATCGGAACACATATTTTTGTTTAATTATGGGCAGAAATATGCATAACATTTTTTTTAGCAACAGACAGACATAGCTACGATCGAAGGCCTTCATCATGAGCAGTTGTTGTTGTGGTAAGTTCTTTTGTTTATTTTCTACATACGTAATTTCTTTATTTCTGCTACCATATGTAAATACGAGTTAATGTGGTGAATACTAAAAAGTCTGCATAGCGAATTTTCTGGTAAACAGCATACATAAAGGCTGTTAATATTACGTTGTGAGAGATTTTGGTTACATTGCTTTCGTTGAGCATGAATTATTAATATTCACCTCGATCGTGTTTTTTTTTTTATTTTTTTATTTTTCTTTGATTTGACTTTGAATCAAGTATTACTCTCCCATTGTTTACAAAAGTCTATGGGGAGTTAATTGTGCAGACATGAAACTGTGTTATAACCAATTTTAAAGCCTACATAACATTTAAGTTTATTTTCTATTTCCTTTCAAATCACGATTAAATAAATTAAGTCTAAGAATTTGAGCTAATTATTTATATTTTTTTTTAAGAATAAGTTTTGCTTCATTTGGCATGGATTAACGCATTTCCAAAAATCATGCATTACTTTATATGATTTAACATTTAATGGCGAAACACATATTTTGGCGTGCATATTATACTAATAATGTAATATATTATTTACTGAATAATTTAGGTTAAACATTTTTCTTTTGTAAGGTTAAGCCAAGTAAAAATAATATTTGATATTGAACTGTTAGTTCTTTTGAAGTTCGTTTATTTAACGTTATAGTTATTTTACAAACTTGGTTGTTATAATGTTTCTTTTAAAATTTAATTTGAATTCTTTTTGAAAATAAAATAGTTTTTTTGTAATAATGAAACTTTAAATACTGGCAGTGTTTTCCTGGGGTAAAAAGGTGTTAGGATAATTTTATATGGGATCTTGGGATTACTTTTCGCTTAACCTAAGATCATGGTGGGGTGGGTTATAAAGCGAGAGCCTGCATAACATCTAGCGGCTCAGTTGTGTGTGTTTTACTTATATGACATTGCGTATATTGTTTTGGTACAGGTTTTAACGACCTTTTTCGTGTAACATATTTTTTTGTTAGGGTGAAAGTTTCTATAAATTCCCGGGACTCTGAAATAATATATGTTGTGTATGGGTACTGGTAGGGAAAAGGTCACGAACCTCCCCAGACTGAAAGCTAGCTGAATAGACGGGTCCCGCCCCGACCTGCCTTCCCCCAGTCCACAGCCCATCCCTATAAGGTCTGACATTTATATACGCATTACAGATGTTTTTGAAAAATGCATCGGAAGGAAGATCGAAGCTGAGGAAAATTTTACACTGCTTGCCTATGGAACTTCTGGATGGGGAAAAACTTTTACTCTATTAGGCGATAATGAGCGCCCTGGCATCATCCCACGTTCATTACCAAATATATTTGCAATTTACTCAAGAAATATTTATCCGCATCCGTCACTAAAAATGATAAAAGCAAAAGCAACTGTTTTGGTTGACATAGCATGTGATAGGGAACTGCAGGTCCGCAAAAAAATTCTAAGTTCTTGCAATGACGTAAATGCACATCACCATAGCATTCAACAATGCATTCAAAATGAGCACATTTTTGAGACAACAGGACTTGAAAATACATCAATTTTTATTTGGATATCATTTGTTGAAATTTATAATGAACTTGTTTATGATTTGTTAACTCCACCAGATATAGTGACTGCACAGCAGCTACCAAGAAAAAATTTAAAAATTATGGCCAATGATGGTGAAGTATTTATTAAAGGTCTCACTTCAATATATGTGAAAAGTAGTTTGGAAGCATTGAAACTACTAAATTTTGGCTTGCAAAGAGTAAACTACGCATCTACGTCCATAAATTCAAATTCGAGTCGATCGCATTGTGTCTTTATTGTGGATATCATAAAATTTACAGGCTCCGTCGCTGTCGAGACTTCATATAAATTCTGTGACCTTGCTGGCTCGGAGCGGCTTGAGAAGACTGGAAACGTTGGCTCTCGACTAAAAGAAGCACAGCGAATTAATACATCACTTTTGGTGCTTGGCCGTTGCTTAGACGCTGCTAATACGAATACACGAAAAAAAAATGTAGATGTAATACCTGTTCGCGAGTCTAAACTGACGATGTTATTACAATCAGCATTGTTGGGAAAGGAAAAACTCGCAATGATAGTTAATGTTACGCCGACTGACAAATTTTATGATGAAAATTTAAATGTACTCGGTTTTTCATCGATTGCGAAAAATATATATAAGCAACCGATCATAAAAACAAACATGTCAAGATACTCTTGGATTTTGTCGCATGCAGCAGCTACAAGCGAAGAAGATAGCAAATATCTGGAATTGTTAGAAGAAAATTGCTCATTGTGCAAGGAACTAACTCGCAAAGAAAATGAACTTGCACAGAAGAAGAAGAAATTTGGCTTCGAATTCTTCTTGCAAATCTTGGATCTCTGCTTCGTGTATTCTTTTCAGTGCATCAATTTTTGCCTCATAGGTTCGCTTAAGGTTTTCCAGTGCCCGTTTTAAGATTTCGGCCGAAACTGGAAAACCTTAAGCGAACCTATGAGGTAAAAATTGATGCACTGAAAAGAATACACGAAGCAGAGATCCAAGATTTGCAAGAAGAATTCGAAGACGATGACGATGACTTAGTGCCATCAAAAAAACGGCGTTCAATAAATTGATCTTGGTTGTAATTTCTTTTTATTACTTTACTTAATTTAACTAGTCTATCGTATGTACTTTCATTAAAATAATTTTTACACGTTATTTTTTTATTTGTGGAACTTAATAAAATGTTTTCTATATAAAAAATATTGGCCTCACTAAAATTTCTGCATGGCTGAACATCCGAGCCTGGTGTTATGCTCAGGCCCTTCTAATACCTACCCTACCGTGTGGACCTGCTGGGCGATTTCTTTAGGATCACCCTAATTCGGTTTCTACATAAGACCTTCCTTTGGCTTATGCTATCATATCATCCATTCTTTTAAGTAAAAAAAAATAAATTCAACTAGGTTTTAATTAAAAAAAAAAATATTTTTTCATTGTTAAAGATAATACAAATGTATTGTGCAAATTATACAATATGCGATTTTTACATATTCTGAAATTACATATATTTAAATTTTGGTGATTATTGTAATTGCCTTAATAAAAAGCACTTCACAAAATTAAATTCTTATGTTTGAAACATTTAGCTTAACTTTGCTGCTCTATGTTTGCACAAAAAAAATTCTTATATCTTTTTGGTATAGATTATTTTATTGACAGTAGCATTTCAGTAACCAAGGAAAGCTTTAATTTGTTTTACAATTATATTTCTGTTCAATTTTCAATTTAATTTATTAACTTTAATTGAATCTTAACTACATTTTATCTTTTTTTTTATTATAAATTATTATAATGTCAATAATCTTCACTTAACAATACTACTTTAAATCTTTTTTTTATTTAAATTTAATTCCATGGTTCCTTTTTACAATAAATGTATAATATGTAGATAAAAATACTAAATGTGGTATCTCGCGCTTTTAGTTGATGTTGGGTGAAAGACTTTGTTGTTAAAAGTAAAGCTGGTCCAAGTATAGTTGTCGTTGCTGGTAAAATTTTAATAAAATTGGTGGAATTAAACATGTTGTCATTTCTGGTATAATTATAGGTGCCAAGTCTTTTTTTCTCTCTTTTTGAATGGTTGGTGGATTCACTCTTTGTTGAATTTATTGAGGACAGTCTAAAATTATTGTTATCGGTGCGGACTTTCTTAGTAGGTTTTAGGTTTTCATGTTTGTATTTCTTTACACTTCACTGTCCATTTAACTTCTTTTTCTTTGTATATTTTTTTTTTTTTGGATGTCATTATTTCTGTTTAACGATGTCAACTGATTCAATGTCCAGGTTTTTAATGTTCAATGTCCACTTGTCTCAATATCAGATTTTTCATGTCAATAACACTGCCTTTTTCTTCAGTCACTGTCTCTTGTCCCACTGTTTTGGAACAGTTTCATTGTCAAATTATTCTATCTTTGTCTTTCTTTCTTTTTTTTTTTGTTTGTTTGAATGTATGTGTATTTAATTTTATATAGTATGTTGCGGAACGCTGGCGCCTCCGCGAACTGTCGTTTAGGTTAAGTTATATGAAGGGCTTTAACCATTTTGAGTGCACACAATTTTTTTTTACAATTGCACCACACAACTTGGTCCGATTCGTTAGCGAGACTCATTTTATTATGAGTTTTTGCTTGAAACAAATTCAACCACATTAATCTTTTACTGTAAGGCATTAGGATATTTCTATTTCACATTATAATCTCACAAGAAAATTAACCTCAACAAGAATAAGAGAATTCATTTCAAACTATCGGTACACAGCGAGCAATCCACTAATTATATCCAAAAAAATTTGTTTTGTCAAAAAAAACCAACTAACTATTCAAAAATTAAACACATTTTTTTATTTTTCCATCGCGAAAATTTTGATTCCTTTTCGACCGCGTTGCGTTGGTTCTTCCCGTTCGCAAGTTTAGCAAGCACGCTACCATCGTCAAAAATCCACTGTCGTACTACTCTCAACTTTCTTTTGTTTTAGAAACCGACGCGCTGTTCAGTCTTCTGATTGGCTGATTCGCCGCGCGCAAAGAAAAGTCTCGAACAACAGACGCGATAGAGCGATTTTACGCAACATATGTCATTTTGATTTCAATGTTTCGAACAATTGATTTGTAACGCCAGTGTCCAACAGATGGCTGATTGGTCATGGCTAGCCTTATGAGCAAAGTTTCCATCATTGAACTGCTGCCGTTATAGATACTATTGCTGTTCATCTCTTTCAAAGTCAACTCGTGGAATTCATTTAAACATATTTAAAAGATGTATACAAAAAAATCATAAATCTTACTCATCATATAGAAGACTTTCAAATAGCAGCTGAGTGGCACTTTTCCCGGCCTCACATGGTAAAGGACCATGTAACGGAATAGGTAGAAGATTAAAACGACTTGCTGCTAGAGTTTGTCTTCAAAGAGTAAATAATCCTATCCACACACCGGAAGAGTTGTTTAGATGGGCGACTGAAGCTCTACCAAATAAGTATAACGTATCGCTATTCCCCTAATAATGGGTATCTAGAATAAGAAAAAGGATTGTCAACGCGTTTCCGAAACGCTATGTCGATAAAAGGCACCTTAAAGTAACATTGTATGGTTTCAATCTCTCCTCAAGAATTGGAAGCAAAGCGATTCTCGTTGTATAAAAAAAACTACAGTAAAAATTTTTAAATAAAAATACTAGACACGTATAGTATAACACTAAATCTACATATTGTACAATGTAACTGTACTAAAATCCTAATGAATAAGATTTATATTTGCTACAATAATGTGTTTATTTATTTATTTATATTTCCATTTAATTATGTAAAAAGTTGTAGTTGGCTCAAAATATTATGTAATTTAGAAATTCTAATAATAATTCGTATGACAGAGAAAAACAATATGCAGACTACACGTGCCGCACTACACAAATAAATTTATTTCTACTAGTAATATTAGTTTCTCCAATAAAAAAAATTCGTTTTCGATTTGTTAAAAATCGATTTAAATATTTAAATTCTACATACTGTTTACAAAATGATTTAGATAGAGTCCAGAATTGATTCCAAATGAATCTTCTGTCCCTTAATGTAAATAAGTGCTCATATGTCCCTTTTTTCTAATCAGTGTCTACTTTTCCGTCCACATATCATTTGGATGGAGTTAATCTGGTTGGCAAAAATAAAATTTTGGATCTAGGGGTAATGTTTGATTCGGGTTTTACCTTTGTTGTCTTTTGTTAGATCTAGGCTAGAATATGCTGCGTTTTATGGAACCCTTTCTATGTTGTTCACTCAGCGTATATTGAACGTATTCAAAAAAAGTTCCTGAAATTTGCCTTACGGTCTCTAAATTTTATTGAACAAATGCCATCTTATGGTGCTCGCTGCTTATTATTTAAAAACTTTGGAAGGACGGCAACATAGACTGTAATGTTCTTTTGGAAAAAATCAGCATAAATGTACCTGCAAGGCATTTACGTAGTACCAATTTCTTTCATGTTAAGGTTCATAGAACCAATTATGGCCTGAATGAGCCATTAAATAGAGCTTTAATTGATTTCATTAAAATTTGTTCAAATTATGGCTTAGACTTTTGCTTAAATAAAGTTATTTTTAAGAATAATTGATGAATTGTTATCCTTTATAATTATTTTTATCTTTTATTATTTAGTCTTAAAATTATGTTTTTAAGATTTTTATGCTAGTCTGTAAGGATCTTGTGTCCATAGACGTTAATAAATAAATAAATAAATAAAATAAATAAATAAATTGCTTATAAAAATATTAATTTGTTATTAATTTTTTTAAAAATAATTATTTTATTAAAGTTTGTTCCTTTAGTCTTAAAATGAAAATAAAATCCATTTTCTAGCTTTAACCAAAAATCACGAAATTTACAAAATTTAAACTTACTCTATTTAAAAAAAAAAAAAAATTTTCGGAAAAATCCTCGAACACATTTCTCTTCTTTTTCAATACAGAATCCATAAAAAAAATTATTTAAGCCAAATCAAAAATGTGTCGGTCAATTTTTGTCAAAATCCGTACGTAAAGAACGTTCCTTATACGACATCAAAAGTTGATACATGGTTGGAAGTAAAGAACGATGTGCATGTTGCTAGGCTGGTCTTCTGTTTCATGTTATGTTACGGTGGTAAAGTGTTGTGCATTCAATGTTAAATTATAAATTAAGAAAACTTCACACAAAATAAACATTAAAAATATCAACGCAAGTGAGGTCACTACTACACTACTTCTATGACCCCCGCTACGACAAGCGGTCTTAGAAAGCCTGGCCTGTTTTATTGGAACATTTTATATAAAAGTACGTGAGAAAGGAGGTGGCACGGGGTTATACTTACCAAGGATGGCCTTCTAGAGGCACTGCTAGCTCATGCCTACTGGGATGTTATACCATAAACTATATTAAATAATGTTACATAAATCAATTAGAGAAATGTTTTTATATGCTCTTCGAAAGTGTTGAGAAATATGCGCGTTTGTGCTGAAAAAAGTATTTTCCCGATTAAAAATTCGGTATATACGTAAAAAATTTTAAATACCCTCACTGAGCTAAAAACCAGAAAATTCTAATAATCGCGTGTCAGTTTAAATCAATTTGCATATAAAGTAAAACTAAATTTAGTATACATATAAAGTTTTTCAGAGATTGCCGAAGGACGTGCAATATTTCAACTTTCACTTAATCCCTTAGAATTTCCTATACCTCACAAAATTTACTAACGTATGTACAAAACTATGCCTTTGGGGCCACTCTTCCATTACATTCCTGTTTAAATTGCCGTTAGAACCACGGCTGATACTATATCAAGAGCCAAAGTAGAAGCAGGACAAAAACTTGTGAAAAATAGCCTAAGGATCGAGTATATCCTAAGCCTATGATTTAGCTTTTGCTTAGATTTTAGCCATTACATTTTACTTGAGTAAAATCACGCATAATCGTTTGGATTCATTAGACAATATGACGAAGTTTCCTTTACATTTCAGGCCCGTGCGTAGAAGTAAACCAAGGGGAGGGGGGTAGGCAGGCTTAGCTCATATATTTCATGCCAGGTTATGAAGTTCGAAAAAAAAATATTTTATAAAGCATGCAAAAAATACAAAAACACAGCAATTGTCTTATAAATAAATCATATATATGTACATACATATATGTTTATGTATGTATAGTATATGCATAAATATCATATACTTTTAAAGTCCATAAGACAAAAATATATAAAAACTATTTTTCACTTTAGGCAAACGAGCTTTTTTTAAATTTTTTCTAGTCCCAAAACATACATATAACTTTTTTATTTTTGATTTTCTTTATGGGCCTAGTATTCAAAGGTCTTTTAAATCCCAATCAAAAATTTTTGACAAGTTTGCAGATCAACAAAAAAAATTTTTCTTTTTTATCGATTTTCTTTTCCGTTCAAAATAGTGAATATCACAAAAAATAAAAGTATATTGGTCAAATTACTGCTTTTATCTTGTTCAGCGACTCAATATAAATACATGAAAGATAATATTCCTCTGATTGGTATTTTGAAAGCTAACCAAAATTTCGTTTGATTTTACCAGCATCAAACATTTTTGAGAACACATTAGATGAAACTCGTTACCTTTAATTCTAAAACTTTACGGAAGCTTACTTAACAGGTTATGGATATCCATAGGAACAGTTCGAATTTCTTATGCTTCTTCCAAAATAAGATTTTTTAATGAAAAAACAGGATATTTATTTAAACGACAATTTTTGATTGGATCTGGTTTGTGATTTTTTTTTTTGCGAACCTTTTAACTGATCTCAACAAAATGGGTATCATTTGGTATATACATACATAAGTAAACTTTTAAGTTTATGATTTATTATACATTTTATACCTATTTATTCTCATATAAAGTGATTTTTTGTTTTTTTTTTCGTAAGAGGCGCAAGTTTTTTTGCTTTTTCATGTTAGTGAGAACATGTTGTGAAAAAAAGGCTATGTAAAATTTCCAATGTGGAGTTCAAGCCCCCAAATCCCCCTCCTCTGTGCACGGGCCTGTTTTTTCAGTATTAACTTATTGTTAGTTATGCCACGGTGGTGAAGAACCACATACTATCGAAGATGTCAAGAGCCTTTAACTCAAACTTTTCGTACGTGCTTTAAATGATATTTGAATAGAAATCAGAAAATTTCAAATAAGGGTGCTTCTATTTTGTAACAATTTTTAAAGAGGACAATAAAAAGTTTTAGCTCAATAACTCCAACATTGAGCCTCAAGTAGAAAAATATATTAAAACCAAAGTGGTTGAAGATATAGTACGACATCAATTTCGTACCCACAATAAATGAGATGAAATCTATTTTTGAGAGATTACTTATAAACATAAGGTCTGTATCATCCGGATTTTGTGGTAAAAAATTAAAAGTGTCAAATCGAGATTTTTGAGAGAGTAAGAGCTGAAATTTCTCTGACTAGTCGAATCACCACAATTTTCGGATGATACACAAAAATGGGTAAAAAATTAAAACTGTCACGCGTATTTTAGTAAACAAATAATGGCAGGGTTCAGGAGTTAGAACCTGTGTCGTAGTTGTATGAGCGTTTGGTTAATACTTTCTGAATGCAAGCTAAGTGAAACTTTTTTGAGAATATTATTGATAAATAGGATATATATCTCATGGCCGATTTTTAAGTTTTGTACCTGATTTCTATATCTTGAGCAAAAGTTCACTTTAGAAGCGAATATGGAATCAGAAGTTGGTGATGCGCTTCTACTTTCGGAGATATAGACATTGGAAGTCGGCGATAAAACATTTCAAAAAACCGTTATACGTTGAAAATCTTTGGATCGATTTTCAAAATTAAGATGTCATACGAAAGGTTATTTAACGTGTAACATTTTTAGAATAATTAACAATATTTTATTAAAATTTCTAGATCTTGCTTATTATTTTCCTTAAAAAATTAAAATGTGTGCAAAGCCTTCAAGAAGTAGTGAATTTAAAAAAAACATATTTGGAATTTCCGATGACAATATATCAGAAAGTAGATTTGAGCCACAATATTTGTTTGCAGATTTTATTTAAGTGAATAAATTGCATTTTAAAACTATTGCTTAGAAAAAAATACGAGATTTGCCGTAAGGCTTTAATTTACCAAAATGGCATTTCCCATTTCTTATTTTAAGACTGTGCGCATCGAAAAACAATATTTCAAGAATTATCTGGTTGATCATTTAGGAGACATAAACTTTATGATTCCTTTTCAATCAAAAATCGCTCATATATTTAATTGAATAAATGAGCATTTACCAAAAAACACAACACAACACAACACAACCTTTCAACAAGTGAAAAAATTAAGTGTTGAAAAATATTTGATGAGGCAAGTATTGGGTACCCTGCTGCACTGTAGTTGATTGTTGTTGAATTTTGTCTTGCTGGTGCTATTGTGGTGGTGTAAATTTTGTCTTGGCTGGTGTTATTGTTGTTGTGGTTATTACTGGTATTGTTGTTGTTGCTGATATTCTTAAGTAACCTTTTCTTTGTTGTAACCACGCAATTTTTTGCTTTTTGTTTCTTTAGTTTTATTTTATTTAGATTGTTTTTGTTTTTCTTTTTATCAATATTATTAAAGTATTATATTATGTTATACTATTATATATTTATACTATGTATTTTATTGGTACTACTTTTCTCCGTATCCAATAATAAAAAAAAACATAAAAAGCATTACGTTACGTTTAAAGTAGTGTAAGGGATATTATAGCAAAAGTTGACACAACACAAATGATTTCTATTTTAAATATATGTATATGTATTTTCTTTATTTTTAATGTTTAAACTATTTTTAAGTTTGACACACATTTTTCCTTTTTCTTCTTTCCCCTTACATTGACGTAGTTTTATCTTAAATTTTATGTATAAAAATTTTATGATGTTTTATTATTGGTGGTGTTGGTTTTTTAAACTGTTGAATAGAATAGAATGTATTATCATACTCTAGCTGTAGTTGTTTTTTTAAAATTGTTGAATAGAATAGAATGTATGGTTTTCACTTTGTATTATCAAACTCTAGCTGTAGTTGTTTTTTTAAACTGTTGAATAAAATAGAATGTATGATTTTCACTTTGTATTATCATACATTAGCTGTATTTGTTTTTTCTTGAAACCCTTGTTGACAGTAGTATTCCATGACGAGTAAAAGTAGGTCTCGTTTTTATTTCAAAATTTGTATTTTTTTTAGTTTTATGTGATTTATTTCTCAAACGCTTTTAATTTAAATTTTTGCGTTTTACAAGAATAACTTTTATATTCCGTAATTTCTTTTTGATCCGTTTCCTCGATCGCGCAGTTTTTGTGTTTTTCGACCACCGTCCACTTAGCAAATTTTATCCAGCAATTTCACGCGTTGAAATTTTTCCGCCACTCAACTTATGTCCACCGCACGCTTTTAGAATTTTTCAGCAACTGACGATTGTTCTCGCATGATGCCGCTTGCTAATCGTCCGTCCGCTACGCATCAAACATAAAAAACTAAACGGCATCCTTGGCCCATTAATGCCTACACTTCATAATTGAGTTTCTGACATTTGTAATACTGACAGCTAAGATAAACTTAGTTTTTTTACAACGGTTTTTTGAATAAATCATAATTTAAGGCTATAGTGTGTTCAATTTTTGTTTGCTTAAATCTGAATACCGGGTAATTGTGTGTATTTTATAATGAAATTGATATTTCAGAAAGAAGATTTTAAGAAATTTTTAAAAACGGATTTTCGTGTTAACAAGGACGCCTGAGTGCACATTCCTATTGGTTGAGCTGTCAAACCAGGTGTCAATTTATGATTGGACTCTTTTATCGGCTGATTATACTCAGTTTCATCACACAAAACTGAAGTTTCTACTGTAGCCGATAGGTGGCTCAAAATAAAGTTGACAGTTCAACTCCAGTTTAGGTATGTTTAATGAATCGCAATCGCGTTGACATGCGGGTGGCGTTTTTCTTACGCTTTTAAAAAAAAAAGAAATCCGTAACACAAGCAACCAGCAAATCCAGAAGCAGGTTTTTTATTTTAACTTCTCCAAAATAACAAATTTGCAACCGATCCCACATCAATTGAATTGTTGTTGCCTTTTTTATTCTGAAAAATTCAGTTGAACAAAATTCTAGCAAAATGCGTCTATTTGTTGTTGTGTTTTTGTAGCTTGCAACAGATCCCGTTATTTATATTGTTGTTGCCTTTTTTTGTCCGAAAAATTCAGATGAAAATTGACAAATATTATGTTCCCGTTGTTTGCTTGCATGTGTTTCACATTTTGCTACTTGCTGCAACCAGAATATTTTCTAAAGGGGTTTTTAATCTGACCAAATTATGAACTTTTATTTTGATATTTTCTTGTTTTACTTGGAAGAAATCATAAGTTAAAACAAGTTAATACCTAAATAAATTAAATAAGAATAGTTCAATCACTAGGACTGATTCGTCATTTAAAACAAAGCACGAAATTCAAAGTTTGAGAGACAAAAAATTTAACTTCCTTTAAAAATAACAAAGAAGCTAAATCAAAATGTCAAAATACACTATCGCCGTGATTTTAATTTGGGCTTAAGTCTTTGCAAACTCAAAAATATTTATGTTGGGGGCTTCAACGCCCTTGATCCCTTAATCGAGTTCATGTTCATGTTCATGAGTTGAAACTGAAAAATAAAAATTATATTTATGTTGCTTGCTTTGCTGGGCGCCTGATTCAAACAAAAAATTGTTTGTCTTACAGTTCGAATTGAATTTATTTACAAAGTCAACGCTTACACGAGCAAATTCGGTCTGAGAAATTCTTGTCCATTCTCTTTTGTGAATTTCTTTTGCGCTTACACACGGAAACTAGAATTTGTTTGTGCAAGAAAATTTCAAAGCAGTTACTGCGTTAACCCGCCACAACAAATGTAAATTCAAAGCATAATATCAGCTAAATAATAGAACGAAAGGGATTTTGGGTGTACGACAAATTCTGTACACCAACCTTTCGTTTTTCCCTTCTTGCCTACAAATAGGAAAACTTTCTTTCAAGAGTTTCCTCGTGTAAACGCTATCAAATTATCGAAATATTCCTCAATTCTATATATAGAGGATCTTATATAGAGGATCTTAAAAATATCAACAAAGGTTGTATTAATTTGTCTTATTAGAATTTGGCAGCTAAGTCTGGCAGATGCTTCGTTGTCCGGTAAGCCTCTAATGTTCTGTCCATCTATTTCAACGTCAGCATAAACTCATGGATCCAATCCATTAATATTTTTCTCAGATTCTACTACTAAATATATTTTTGTATGATCGATTTGTAGCTTTTTAAAACTTTTCAGTAACTGGATGATTATGCTTAGTAGTATGACCACTATGCAAAAAAGAAACTGCGGTAGCCTAGAGTCATTACTTAGAACACACGCATAAATCAAAATTTAAAGCGAATCGTACGCACGAAGTATGTCGACTCGTCCTTAATTTCCGATTGGTATTTAATTTCAAAACGAACTAACCTGCCGCTGAAACGTAGTAGCAGCTGTAATTCTTAAGAGGAAGGACGAATTTTGTCTACTGGGCTAATTCAAAAGGTTTTTTAGTGCAACTGGAAGTAGTAGCTTCGATTATAATAATAATCGGATAATAAATAACCCATCTTTAGTTTTGTTAGAAACTTAAGCCGGAAAGACGTTCTATTGGCAATCACGTTGGCGAAATTTTGTTAAAGAGTACGTTGTATTGAATTATAAATCTCATTATTCTTTGTTTTTATCGTTGACTTCAATTTTTCAAAAAGTTTTCATCGTATATTAAATTT
Source organism: Meiosimyza decipiens (assembly GCA_963680825.1). NCBI lineage: Eukaryota > Metazoa > Arthropoda > Insecta > Diptera > Lauxaniidae > Meiosimyza > Meiosimyza decipiens. The sequence continues at coordinate 36,725,110 of OY804260.1, read as the reverse complement.
TTATATTGAGCCTTAATAATATGTCGCCATTTTACATAATGATAAATGGGTATGCACAGCATTGTTTTACAAATAAAATAAATGTGTCGCTATTGATAATTAATTGGCTGTACTAAATAGTTAAATAAATCTTATTTTAACTGTTGATTCTTCAACACGAAATCGTAATTTTTGGGTCAATTTCTGATGACAGATTTAATATTCGAGTATATTCCATGTTCACTTCATGACTACTAGTGGTATTGGTTCACAGAGCATATCCCGAAAACCAAATAAGACATGGAAAAAAGGTGTTTCCGAATTTTTCTGTGCATTGTTGGTATGCCTATAAAGTTATTTAGTTTGTTGAAACAATGAAAATAACATTTGTAAAGTATTGTGTTGCCAACAGATTAATTATTCGTATCTATACTTACAAGGATGGGCGTCATATTGAGGACGATACATTTTTGTGACAAGTGAATTTTTTACTTTTGTATTTCATTTGCGGTCAATATTGGTTTACATATATGCATCATAAAATACAATGTCCCGTAGCTGTAAACAAATTGGAAGCAGAATTTAGAAACTTTGTGCGTATATTGAAATAAGGCGTAAGTTTACTATGGTTTCCATTCGCCAATTATAATTAAACCAATTTTTTTTATGTGCTTTTTAATTCTTAGAATATGTAATCGAAATTTCTTGTGTTCATCGAATAGGAGAGCGGATCATATCTGCCTTGAGTTAAATGGTCATGATATTGAAGAGAGCTATAGTGTTAAATTTTTAGGTACCATAAATCCCGTAAACTAACCTGGAACTAACATATAACGAACTTAAAAAGCATAATATGACCAGGAATTTGTATCCTTCATGAACTAAACTGGGTCGTGTTATGTTCTTTACTAAATTATTTTGAACGTACAAAAATTAAATAAACAGTTAGATTTGAAAGTCTAGTGCCCAGATTCACCAAAATCAATTAAAATCATTTTAGCTAACAGGCTGCTAGAATTTATAATTCTGTTAAAATTATTTATATTTCACCAACATTAGAAGTTATATTTTTAACTAACAGCCTGTTAGCCGAATGAATGAAACAGAAATGCCTAACACATATCTCTGATTGTATGCGAAAGAGTGAAACTAAAATAGTTTCTGTTGATTGTCATATGGCAAACAAATTAATGTGTCATTCAAAATATATTCAAAATATAAACAAACTTTCAAAAATTTAACAGCATCAAAATGGCTTGTTAGTTTATCAGGTTGTTTAACAGGCTGTTAGCGCTAGAAGTGTTGGATGAAACAAAATTATGGTTTTTTAAGTTTTAAAAGCCTGGTAAATTTTAAAACTGATTTGTGAAACCATGCATAGGAAAAACTGATTTTAAAATTTACATAAACTGCTAGCCTACCATAACAACTGACTACTCGATAACTTTCTAAAGTTACTCAAGTGTATTTTTAGCTGGTTGCCAACAACCTTCTTCTTCGTTGAAATGGTGAGTATCTCTGGTGAGAGCGTCTTCTAGAAGATCTTCTCGGTACTTATACTGGCTCTGTACTAGTCTGAGTTGTTATAGATTTTATTACTAACTTTCTCAATTATTTCATTAGGGCACCATCTAAGTTTGTTTTGTTGGAAAACTCTTGGATAGACCTTATCACCAGAGAGAAATAATCGTCGAATATAACCATGTTTTGTGTTGAATGTGGTGTCCATTTTTGTGTTCCACTCTTTCTTATGTGATGTTGGTTTAAGGAGATCTGGAGGCGTGGTAAGCTTTCTGCCTATGAATTGTTCAGATGGTTATTTTCCTTCAAATGCACTAGGATGTGGAGTAGCACGGTAATGATGTAAAAAGTTGTGTGAATTTATGGTGTCGTCGGCATTGTCATCACTGTAAGATTTATTTAAAGCTTGTTTTATTGTGTCAACAAAGCGCACCGCCTGGCAATTTCACTGTGGATGATATGGCGGTGTCCTTATGTCCTCTGTCCCTCTTTCGTTCCGGGTCGGGAAATCGGCAACGATTATTCGCTGTCAAAAAAAAAACCGTTCAGAAAATCGTTGGAGTAAACACAATTGTGACGGACGACGAACGACAGAAAGTTCAGCTGCCATTTCGTTTTCACAAACGTAATCAAAAAAATTGACGCAAGCTGATTCGAAACGCCATACTGATCGTCATCTGCGGCCGGCGAAAACAGAATTATGTATAAATCGACGGGTGTCCGTTGGCAGGTTTCCAGTCGTACGCCACAATTCTGTTCTATTCCATACGATGAAGTGTGCTATAATTTTTGACAGCAAGTAATCGTGGCTGATTTCCCGACCCCTTTCCCAATTCTGTTCAACGCATTAGTTGGTGATTTAGGAACGGCTGCATAATTTTTGCATTGCTTGACATAATTGGCGATATCGGTGTCTGTTTTGGGCCAATAAACGAAAGATCTACAGGTATTTCATCCGTTCTATATCTTGGTGGCCCTTGTGTAGTTGCTTCAGGGCACAACGGTAAAATATTATTGGAATGACAACTCGTTATGATGTCATGATGCAGCCGTCCACGCTTAATGTCTCGGCGGTTGTAAAACATTTGCAAATCAGATGTGAGCTGCATAGATGTAGGCTATCCCTGTTGGTGGTAACTCTTGTTGAAGTGTTTTGTTTTCTGTATTAGCTTTTCGCACCATGTTAAGTGTAATTGGTATTGTGGAGACACTTTCGCGTAAGATACATTTAATGTCATCATCAATATTTATAGATGCCACAACGAAATGTTCGTCCTGAGGTGTATCCATACTAAGGCAAGATTTTGTTATGTGGGGTGGTCAGTATGAGCATAAAACTCAGTTTTTCGGGGCTGAAAGCCTCCCGTTGGGCCGCCATTTTGAAAAATGGGTGTAAACAGTTTTTCCGCGATATCTTGAGGGTCGTAAGTCTCAAAGATTTTTGAATACTTTTTTGTTGCAAATTGAATTTTCTACAATCTTGATTGAGGCACTTTTACCGAAAAACTGTAAAAGATAAATTAAAAAAAAATAGACAATATTCGGGTAAAATATCATTTAAGGGCTATAGCTTTTTTTTCATTGATTTTATTAAAACAATAATTCAGACGTTTTTTCTAGAACATTTCATTGCGAACAATTTCACATACTCTGTCATTCAAACCGATGTTCGAAAATTGTTGCACTTATTGGTACGATCACGCAATTACGGCGATTTTTCCTTGCCTTCGCCTGATTTGTATGCCTTCTTGAAGCATGCACAATAGCGTTCCATCTAATAGTAGTGGAATTATAATTCTCGCTCCCCCCCCAAGATTTGTTAACGTGACGCCACTGGGGTAATCTAACGACTTTCCGCCCTCCACTAAAAGAGCTTCTTGCCGACTGTACCAATTAGAGAAATATAAATTGGATTCAGGGTCATACCTGAATTCGGTGATGCTTTTTGAAAGCACATCTATTAATTTTTCTTGATGTTCTACGACAGGACGTAGAGCTATTGCTGACCTGGATGATTCTTCCACCGCAACCAACTTCTCCAAATAGCAGTTGCTGCTTCATTTTGTTGTACGAGGAGCATTCCAATTGCGTTTTCCAGAGAACTCATTTTTTTTGTTTTTATTTTTAAATTACGCGTATAGTTGTAAATTTCTTATCGCCAAATTGTTATGTTCTTTATTAAATTGCTTTGAAGATACAAAAATTAAGTTAACAGTTATAGTCCTTGGGCTCAGGAATAAAAAAAAATTATTCATGACCACTGCTCAATCTTTTTGTATGTGATATTCACGTCGAGTTGAGTAAATTTTGAACGTAGCCAAGTATGATGGGGGGCGTTTTCCTTTCAAGCCATCACAAAATCACGAATTTTACAAGATAAATGTTATATTTTATTTTAATCAAGAGATTTTTATACATAAAAAGCGTAAAACATTTTGTCGCACAAAGTTGGGTCGCTTAGCGCGTCCGACACGCCGACTATGCCAACTTAATAAAATCAAAAAATTAATGACCTAAAAGCCAATTTTGGCTGGGTCCAATGTAAAAAAATATTTAAAATCAAGTGGTATCCTTTAACCGCCGCGTGCTTCGCAATCACGATTTTAATGGCCGAATTGCCCGCAAAAAGCCGTTTATCAATCAGAAAATTAGGATAAGCCGTCTGAATTTCGCTAAAGAACATGTTTTGAAGACCCCTGAGTTCTGGAATTCAGTAATATTCGCGGATAAATCGAAATTCAACTTATTTGGCTCAAATGGCATATCGTACGTTTGGCGAAAGCCGAATACGGAACATAACAAGGAGAACTTACATGCGACTGTGAAACATGGTGGTGGCAGTGTCATGATTTGGGCTTGCATGTCCGCTGCTGGTACCGGAATCTTGGCTTTCATAGATACTATAATGAATAAGGATATGTACCTTCAGATTTTAAAGTACAATTTGCTGCAAAGGCGTAGGCGCAAGGGCATAGTTCAATCCTGGTTGCAATGTTATTTTTGACGGTCGCTCAGAAGCAGATTTTTTGTTACGCAGGGCACAATCAATTCCAAAATTTATATAGACGGGTGCCTCGAAAAACGTCTTCTACCATTTCTTCGTGCACTTGAGGGGATCGTGATGTTCTGGCCAGACTTAGCAACCTCTCATTAATCTAAAGCTACGATGGAATGGTATGCAAGTAAAAAGATCAATTTTGTTTCAAAAATTACAAATCTGCCCAATTGCCCAGAGCTTCGCCCAATTGAAAGATATTGGGCTTTTATGAAAAGAGATCTTCGAAAGAGTGGTAAGACTGCAAAAAACTTACAAGACTGCAGACATAAGTGGAAAAGATCGTACCGTACTGTCGATGAAACAACTGTGCAAAATTTAATGAAGGGCCTTACGAAAAAAATAAGAAATTTTCATAGGAAAAAAAAATTTATACTTAGTTTTTAGTTATTTATATTCTGAACACTAGCCATTGTTAATAAAAAACGAAAGAAGACCAAAAAATTGCTGGGTATTTTTTTATAACTAAAAAGCAAAACGTAAGTTTTTTCTAGGAAAGTCCTTACATTATCTGTGATTTTATCTTCTATTTCAGTCCATTCCCTTAATTCGTCATTGCTAAAGTTTACCTAAAATTGAAGTAATTAAACTTTAACTTGAACCAAACAACTGCCAACAAGCACGGTTGTAAATAATAGTAATCAATTAAAAACACGATTTTGAATTTTTTGTGGTTACGGCTTTTGGATGTTAGGTGACGATATGTATGTATATTAAACGTTTCTTTTGATAACAATTTTTATACATAAATATCACAACATTAAAAACCGAATACAAAATAAGAAATTAATATCGGAAAAAGATTAACAAAAGTTTTATTTGTAAGACAAAAAAGGCTTCATGTGTAGCGCTGGTTATATTTTAAAGATTTTTGAGCCTTATTAAAATTAAAATCTCGCGGTTTTTACTTTTTTTACACGAATTGTCTTCAGAACATAATGTTAGCAGCAAACATTCAACTAGATTAGTTGAGAAAAATTCTGGTCAAAAATATTATTTCTGCGAAAGGAAATTTTTTTCGTACGTATTATTGACTTGTAAAAAAAATTGAAGACTAAAAAACCGCACTTGTGTGCATCATTGTTGTAAAAAAATTGAATTTCGTGGGAAAATAATTTTAATTCCCGGAGAAGTACTTTTTATTTTTATTGATGAATTTTGAGTTTAAAACTTTTTGTGTAGCCATGCGATGCTTTCGCTTTTTTTTATGCCAACATTTATATTTATTTATTTACATCAGTGATGCACGAATTTCTACAACTGGGCAATGTTTTGTTTACGTTTGAACTTATATACATAAATACTAGCGCGAAAATCATGTGATAAAAGACAACTCGCTGCAACGAAGTTGAACATCCCTAAACTAGAGTAACCAACTATAAATTCATACATAAGTATAAATGCGAAAAAATAATGTTTTGAATTTAATTATTTAGTAGTGTTTTTTCATGCCAACGCATTTTGCTGACATAAATTGGAAAGCTTTCTCCTTCTATGCTGCTATAAATCAATGGTTAATGAACCATGAACAAGCAGCGTAAATGACCTTTATTACCTTAACAATATAAATGTTTTTTAGACGTCCACTGTGGATCAACATAAATCCAAAAACGTTTAATTTATATAAAATATCACACTTTATAGATAAATTTATAAAGTATGTGGGTGCAAGGCAGCGAGGCCATTTACACCAGAAACTACGTAATTAATGTACTCTTTGCTTTTTACTTCTTCTGGTCCAGTGTTATCTCTTAGTCTTACAAGTGCTCTACCACGAATAGTGAAGGCAGACCTTAGTAATTTTTTGCGCTTCATTTGAGTAGCATGTTGCATTACTTCGCGGTTTTTTCTCGTGAGACTTTCGTGTATAAATATTTTACCTTCACCATTAATACCAACGTTTAAGAAAATTAGTTTTAGCGACTGATAATTTATTATATTAAGAATTATTACATTGAACTTGCAGTCATTTCGCAATGACCAATATGATCGTAAAATTTTATTTAATTGATCAATGCTTTTTATTCAACAAACATGACAAAGATAACAAATGGAACAATTTAACCTGGTAATTGGTGACATATGTTTCGGCTATTAGCACATATATACACGTTCTCATATGTATATACATAGCCTCATCAGATCAGTTTTTGGCTAATGTTGTACATGGGATCGAACCCCTGACCGTTCTTGAATTGCAATGTTATTTTTGACGGTCGCTCTTAACACTTGAGCTGTTGGGGACATGACCTTGAGGTGTACAATGTGCGCTTATCTATTTCAATCCACACACACACACACTTTGTTGAATAAAAAAAGCATTGATTAATTAAATAAAATTTTACGATCATATTGGTCATTGCGAAATGACTGCAAGTTCAATGTAATAATTCTTAATATTAATACCAACGTCAGAGAATATCATCGACCGATTCTTTGTCTTGCGGAAATTAGCTAGTGATTTAAATAGCTGATTTCTGTCATGAGATGCTTGCAGTTTCACTAAGATTGGTGCAGTTTTATTGTTGTTTTTTTAATTTTAGACTTCGTACAGAAAATATTTCGCACTCGAGGTGTATCAGTGTTAACTGCTTGACAAATTTTCTGGAAAATTGTGTCGGGACTTTCGCCATTTGAATATGGTATTCCATTTACAATTAAATTGGTTGAAATTGCATCGTTATCATACTCATGCATTTTGGCGCCCAAATCACTTATCTCATTTTAGCATATTTGAAGATCAAAGAAAGATTTTTCTACAACTGTTACTCTGCTATCAATACCTTTTAGCGATTTCTCGATGTTTATCAGCTCAGCAGCCATTTCGGTCACAAGCTGCATAACTCTATCCTCAATGCTCTTTAACAAGTTGATCATTTTCTCTTCAAAATTTGCCATCCAAAAGCCGCTCCCAACTTGATTCCGTCCATCCCTCTGCAAATACCTTCTTACTAATATTGGGAGAGTTTTTCGCCAATTGTTGTAGTTGTTGTTGCCGTTTAGCTCTGGTGTCCGATATTCAGCCTTATCACCATTGTCACAATAGTGACTGTCGACTTTTCTCTCGAGTCGACTTAAAAAAGTAATTATCGAACTAGCTCGACTCGATGATGTTTGTAATAGAATATTTTTTCGATAATAATTTGTGTGACAGATGACTTATACAAACTATGTGGATGAAATTCAAAAATATTTTTAAATTTGCTGTCAATTGTGATTCGTTCAGTAATAAATATTTAAACTATTTATTAAAATAACGTGTAGTGGATAGTGTGGCACGCCAATTTTTTGGTGGCTGACTTAAGATTTTCTTCCTCTAACTTAAATCGCTTTCGATTATGTCGTTCAGACTCCTTCATGTGGTTTTCAATATTTTGCAGTCTCTGCCGTAATTCAATAAATTTTTTTTTTTGAATTTTCACCTGATGCAAAAAAAGTTTATTCTTGCTCTTCATCCTTCTTTTCTGAGTGCTTTCAATTATCGTGCAAATTGCATCGACACTTTCAGATACTTCATCTGTTGTATCTCTTCTGAAAGGTTCGGCGGATGTTGATGGTACTGGATCAGGTGATAGTGTCTGTGCTGCGACCAAGGAAGAAGTGCCGAAAGCCATGCTGACAAAGGTTTTATCAAACGATGAAAGGCTGTTTTTCTTAAATATCATCCAATGGCAAGCGACAATTGTTATATACACGTTTCATTTTAGTAACATTAAAGAACTTTGATAAATTTTACTTTTTGCCTGCCATCGCCTTCACGGCGGATTCAGGACATTTAGCTTTCCAGCTAGCGAGTTCCACTTTTGCGTTTTACTTTAACTAGAGTTCGCCCAGTGGTTGAAATTCAACCAAGTTTTTGGTATTTAATATTAAAAGTCTGATATAAGAGTGTTTTGTTTGGTAACGCTTCCCAAAATTAAAGTTGTGGTATCATATTGTTCTTATCTCTATTTAGAGTTCAATATACATGTCTCCATACCGAATTTTATCAAAATCATTCCATTAGTTCTATATCTATAACAAATTTCATCAAAATATGCCCATTAGCTCAGCAAAGAAAACACATTTTCCTATTTGAGCGTGGCACCGTACACTTTGAAGGAATTTCTTTTCTGTTTGGTTCAATCTATTTATGTACCAAATTTAATCAAATTCGGTTCATTACCTTAGTCGTGTAAACGCATTTTCCAGTTAGGGGCTTTTGCTATTATAAAAAAGTATACTTGTCTTCACAACCTTCCCAACAAAAAGAGAATCAAGCAAATATGTTGTGTTATGAATGTTGAAAAGCGTTGTAACCATTTACCAACTGCCTATTTATGTATAGATGTTTGAACTGCCGACTATAGAAACGAACTCGACAAAAAATTACTACTTTCGTCGACGCTCAGCTTTCACATCGACATTTGAAATTCGACAATTGTAATAAATTGTTCTATGTTTGTCGTTTGAAATGTCGATTTCGACAACGGTGATGCGACAATACTGCTGTCGAGCATTTTAGAGTCGACTTCGACAATGATGATAGGGCTGATTATTTTACTTTTGGTAGAATTTTATTTAATGTACGCAAGTTTCAATTTTAAGTATACATCGAATGAACGATTTATTCCTTAAAAAATATGTTTCAAAAACGAGAGTGCAAAATAAACTTTATATGTAGTATGAAATTAACATATGAATACTATAATTTAATGTAAAAGCACAAACCTTATGCCAGCACTTAAAAAGACGTCTACTCGCTAAGAAACATTCTATATTATATCCATCGTGGGATTCAAAGACTTCAAGAAATTATTCCTATTGGATTGCTTAGTTTCTTTACAAGCTCTTCTCACTTTCGCACATAATTTTCTGTAAGTAAGGCATTTGTCTTGACTTCTAAGCTTTTTGAATTGTTTCCACGCTTGATTTTTTAGCCAAGTTAAAGATAAAATATCAGAATTAAACCACACGGGGCTGTGACAAATTGTCATTGAATGACTTATATGTATCGATTCGTTGGCTGCTTTTCTTAATATTCTTTTTATTTGAGCTGCTTTCTTGTTTACATTAGTGGACTCTAAATGGATGCTGAAAAAATCTGAAGTTTTGGTGCTGAAATAAGGCCAGTTCGCTATTTTATCGGAGAACTTAATGACTGAACGTTTGCAATTTGTAGCAATGCAGTTGTATATAAGAATCGGAAGATGGTCACATACTTCTGGTAAGGGAAGGTTTGTCCAGGTTAGAGTAGGAGCAAGATCGGCTGAAGCCATTGTCACCTCTACTGCCGTGAAGGTGCTTCGAGAACCCCACTAGGTATTTTGCAAAATGAGGTCTCCAATTAGAAGATGGTGGTTCGAGTTGAACGTATGAATATCTTCCACTAAATCAGGTGTTAAATATACATCTTTCTCTTTGTAAATATTGGTAGCATGGAGGTCAGTTTTTCCTTAATTGTTATAGTGTGAAATAGCCAATTGTTTTGTGAGATTTTATGTTGTGTGACATTGATGTTGTTTTTTTACTAGAAAAGCAATACCTGCCTTAGCGTAAGAGTAGTCTTTATTATGATAAAATATATTGTAATTTGATAAATGTAGAAGATTTGAATTTTTACTGACTATAATGTCAGGCTTGTATTTAGCTACAAGAAATTTAAAGCAAATATGTTGCTCTGTAAGTGTGAAATCTAAGCCAAAGTTAATTTGTTAGATTATAGTTTTTAAAAAGTATGCGAAAAAAATAATCGAATTTGGATATTTATTTCTTAAGTTTGTTATAAGTTTGGGATGATTGTACTTCTTTCAGTTTATTGGGGGTGATAAGAACTTTTATGTCTGGAAAGTGTTTGTAACGTTGGGAAATTGGTGACATGTTTGTGTAATGTCAGTAATATCATGTAAATGTGTGATTGAGTTTACTATGGATGATGCTGTATCAATGGTTGTAGTTTTGTTGTTGTTTTAATTGGAGGATAATTTTTAGTTGTTAGTTGGGTTTTTTCTGTAATAATTTCTTTTGGGTAAGATTGCGGTGAATGAGTTTTTTATTGAGTGAGTTGTGGTCGCAGTGGCGTCAATTCAGTAGGGCTGGTATGGGCATTAGCCTGCCCCCCCCAGGTATTGGTAAAGTGACGCCACTGTGTGGTCGGAGTGTATGGATAACGGCTGTTGTTGTAAAAGAAGTGTGTGCATCGTTAGACGAGGTAGGCGTGTGTTGGTTAGTCATTGTTGTTTCTGTATTTGCTTTTTTAATGACTTGCGCAAAAGTTGGTTTTGTTGTGTTTTTGTAAATGATTATATTTTATGGGCATCAGGATTACTGTTGTACACCTTCCACGCTTCATGGACTGTGCATCTCGATCAATTTGGACTTTGTTTACTGCCTTATGTTTAAGAAATGTTGTACATGTATCGCAATTAACCCAAAACTTTCGTAACATACCTATGTCATGCGGAAGAGTGAGGACACATTCCTTGCATAATTCCGCATTGCAACAATAATTTTTTATATGAATAATATCTGACCAATATATTTGATTTTATAAATTGAAAAGGTTTTTTCTTTGTTGAAAAACAGGCTGTTAGGTCAATTTAGATTTTATGAATAAAACAATGTTAAATTCATTTGTTCACCCGACGTTTCGCTTATGGGTTTTAAGCATCCTCAGGGGTATGTCAAAATTCTTTATTGAATATTTACATCACAAGCAAGAAAAACATTATTTGAATTTACAAAAATATTAAATTAAAAAATTAAAACAACAAAAATTAGTAATTTGAATATAAGCTTTATAGCACCACACTGTTACACTGTTACAGTGTGGTGCTATAAAGCTTATATTCAAATTACTAATTTTTGTTATTTTAATTTTTTAATTTAATATTTTTGTAAATTCAAATAATGTTTTTCTTGCTTGTGATGTAAATATTCAATAAAGAATTTTGACATACCCCTGAGGATGCTTAAAACCCATAAGCGAAACGTCGGGTGAACAAATGAATTTAACATTGTTTTATTCATAAAATCTAAATTGACCTAACAGCCTGTTTTTCAACAAAGAAAAAACCTTTTCAACAATAATTTTTGTATGACCAAGTCTTTGGCAGTTGATGCATCGCAAAGGGTTAGGTATAAATTCATATATTTTCACTCTTTCCCAACTTAATTTAAGCATGTCAGGACGTCGGATTAAGTCAAAAGTGAAAATGCCAGCTCCTGTTGGAACAAGACTCGTCGACTTTTTTAAGAATCTTTCTTACTTCAATTGCTTTTTAGTCTGAAACAGATTCGACCAATTCGTTTTCTGAAATGTCTCTGATTTTTTTTCGGAAAAATTCTCCCTTGCGTAGTATTGAGCTTAATATGCAAAAATATTTTAACTGGAACCACGTCAATATATTTGACCTTTAAAAACTTTTCCGCAGCCTTTAAATTTAATCTATTATCTAGCTAGTCCCCTGATTTGAGCTAGTTTATCTCTGAATAAATTTTAATCCTTTTTCTATTTGGAGCACTTGGACTTGGTGAAACCAGTTGCACTAGCTACAAAGTAGCGTGGAATGTCATCGTCGTTTTCATAGGAATGAAATCCCCTTCTCGTAGTCTTTTGTTTTTAGAGTGTGTGAAATTATGAAGGCTTTGGTTGGGACTAAGATCCTTGAACCTGTTTCGAAAAGGGGGTTAACCCCGTTTATTGTTAGGCTCTTGGAGCTCTGGCCTCTTAAAAGTGAATTTCATACAACTATAAAGAATTTTTTTTATATGTTTTTCGAGAGAGTATCTAAGAAAAGAAAATGAAAAAAGAGTGTGACAGAAACTAAGAGGCAAAAACTTTTTTTAGCCTACAAATTGTTGATCGGTTAATAGTAAACAGTTTTGCAACAGATATTTGTGATTTTCATGTTCGGAAATAATTTGAAACTTTAGAGGATTAGAGTATTTATCACGGACCATTATAAACCGAACTGTCAATGTCACATCTAGCGCAAAAACTAAACTAACTTAAATTGTAGTGACTCAGAAAGAACTATACTTATACTTATCCGTTACAACAAAATATTTTTTCATATACCTTTGATAAGAGCTTTTTTCTTATGTATTTTTTCCCGTTGAATTCGAAAATGAAAGTTTTTTTATAATACAGTTTATGAGATTGTGGTTTTAAATTTTTTCGACCTCTTTTCACTTTAAAATTTATATCTTGAGCTAGAAATGTCCAATTTCGATGTTCTTGGCACCCAATTAAAGGTACTTAAATGAAAAACAAACGTATATGTTTGAATTTGTAAATAGTCAAGCGGTTGAAAAATCGATATCGGTGAAAAAATTCCAGATTTTGAAAAAAATCAAATATTATAGTTGATTCTATGACCATTACAAAATAGAAATATGAGATTTTGGATCTTGTTCCTTTTCCACAGTAACCGGTACTTGTTTATTTTCTAAGCTATCGAAGGCTTCAAATAAACTTACGCTAATAATATTAACACACCAAAAAACATAGAGAACTGCAAGCTATTAAACTCAACAAATTGTCGAAAAAATTAATACATTAAGAATATTTGGGACTTGGAATACATTCAATCGATCCCAACATTCTCATTTTAAATAAAATTGGAAGATTTTATCGATTTCTATTTTTTCGTGGCCACAGAGTACAATGTAAAATTGTATTTTGTTTTTAAATCTGGCCTTTTTTTATCGATATATTTTGAATCGTTTATTCAACCATATGCGTTTATGTGTCATTTTACCTTTAATTTGGTATCAAAAACAATTTAATTAAACATTTCTAACTCAAGATATGAATTTTAAAGTGAAAAGAGGTCGAAAAAATATCAATATCTAAGAAACTACCAAAAAAAAAAATTTTGGCTTTCATTTTTCGAATTGAGCGGGAAAAATACATAAGAAAAGTAGCGTCGTATCAATGGAATATTTTGAGTGTATACTAGTGTTATTTAATCAATTTTGTACCAGTCAGTGAGAAGAGTTTATGTTAACATACTTTTTTAAATTGTCATATGAAAATTAACTTATTGAAAACATCAAATGCGTTTTTCTCCAACTTTAAGTTTTTTGAGCTATGATGGTCTTTCAGCAAACGAATTCCCTCCAATTCCCTCCTATCCCCAAATTTTGCTCTGCATCCGCGCCTGATCCCAGTAGGCAAAGGCAAGGCTAGCAGCGCTTTCTCGAGAAATATCAGGCCTTCCCACCTTTTTTCAAATGTACTTTCTTTTTTACATGGAATGTGACGATAAAAAAAGCCTTCCTAAGCAGGCTGACAGAATTACTTGGAAAAAATTAAATTTATGTCCATAATAGGAAGAAAATGAAAGTGCTAGGGATTAAAAAAGTTTTTAAGACAATCGTCAGATAATACTTACGGAATGAAAAAAAAAAAACTAAAAGTCTTAAATTTTTTTTGGGTATAGTGACACAGTGGGCTCAAAGTTGAACTTTGTACATCAAAAATGTTTTATGAAACTTTTGATATAATCAACTGTTAGAACAATTATTACATACAGTATGTATATGGCGCACTAGTGAACTTGTTCGAAACAAATTACAATAATGTAGCATTTTGGCGGAAACTACATTGTTTGTACTTCATAAAAATCAATTTAGTTTTCATTTATCGCCTTTATATAAATTGTACGAATTTTTCAAAAAATTTAAAGAAAAATGGTAAAACTGGAAAATTTGCAAACTTTGACTGAAAAAAAAAATCAACTTTTTCATATTCACAAATTTTTTTTTGTCTTCACCTTAAAAAGTCTAGCGCAAATATTACTATATATGGCCGCCATTCCATACAAACCCATCCAATCTGCGTCGTGATATTTTAAGTGTTTATTTATTGCGACGTATTCTTGATTTATAATTTGACATTAAATACACAACACTCTACCACCTTAACATTACATGAATCAGAAGACCAGCCTGGCAACATGCGCAACAGAGAACAGCAGTGAGCCACTCATCATTTTTGCCATTCATGAATTTGTTGAAACTTTCAGCAGATTCACGCGTATTTACCGCTCACAGAAAATGAATGCCGTTTCATTTCGTTTCCTTTCGTATGAGTTTTGTATGAGCTACTTATAAAATAAAAGCTTTTTCCTCCAATCCATGAACAAAGGTCGAAAATGGATTTTGGATATTACTTAGGGTGGCTCCGGACCCCAGGAAGTACCGTTTTCGACCCATTTTCGGAAAAAAATTTTGTTTTTTCAAACGAAAGATGGCTCGAAAAATAGGTTTGAACATCACTAAGAGAGGCTTCGGACACTGGAAAGAATCGTTTTTGACCCGAAAATGGATACCCGGGCCATGGTACCCGTTTTTGACTCATTGGCCATATTTTTGGAAGTGGCTCAAAAGCCTCAGTGAGCCACTCAATGTCGATCTCTGAGTCTGTTAATCAGTGCACATTGCTCTAAAAAAATTAAAAAATACGAAATCTTTCCACGCTTATACCTCAACGTTTGGTTAACCTATCTCAAAGCTGATAGTTTTAGTGCACTCTGCTCGATTAGTATTTTAATTTGATATTTACTGGTGGAGCTGTTCTAGATGCCACTAACTTATATAATTTAAACCAACATTTTCGTCTCATTCTATCAAAGCTTAGTCTTCTTAAAGTTTCACTTCTACCATGTGTGAGCTGCACACATGATTTTATTTTGTGTTTTTATATGGTATTGATATGAAATTCCAAATTCCTTAGAAAAAGAGCTCAAAATATGATGGATAGTCCATGCGTCCAGTTTTCCTTTCTTACGATTTAAGCTAAATTTAGTTCCGCAACGTGTACCATTATTAATTTACATTTTTTTGACTACCTGGTTGTTTCTTTCATATGCATTGATAAATCTCTGCGATTCATAATTTTGAGCTTTGATGTGCGTACGTTGAAAAAATTTAGGAATTAACAAAAAATAGGATAGTAATATATATGGCACTAAGGCAAAATGAGTTAACTCCATCTTTAGTGATTTTGATATATTGATGTTCAAAGTTTTAATAGCGTATACGTAATGGAGAAAACTAAACTTTAGTTAAAAATAAATCGAATGAACCGCTTATCTCGATTTTGCTCAGAAATGAAATTAACTCATTGTGCCTTAGTGTCACAGATATAGGCAGCTTGCCAAACATTCTTCCTTTCATTTGTTACGCAATATATTTGGAGATGTATGCAAACTGCATATAATACTGTACTAGTGCTTATAAAGGGTGTTACAGTTCACCTGTTTGCCGCAATAAACAAAACATAAAAATCGGTATATTCTTCGTGTCTTTAATTGGAAATATTGATTTCTAACCTCGAGGTCGGGTCATCGTCACTTCCGTGAAAGTACAACTCATGATGGTAAACTGTGTGTATTGCATATCTGTTGATACGAACTGTCATTTTATCATTTTAAAGCAATCGAACACGGCAAATATAGTGGTACACACGAAAATATTAAAGAATAATAGTTCTTTAAAATAAATATTTTTATTTTATTGAAATTTTCACTTGTACAGATAAGACTCCAAGTCTTTTAGTAGTATGTACATCAATTAATATACATATATATGAATACATATATATGTATACATATACACATATACATAATTTTCTTATTAAATGGGATAAATGAATCTATAAACTCTATAAACCGCATATTAGTCTAAAAAACTTGTGGTATGGTCACGCCAAGGTCCAAAATATGTTTTGGTATGCTTTTTTTAATGTTGAAAATACTTGTTTGAAATATGCTCTAAGTTAAAAGTTGACATTAGCTGAGATTGTCAAGGGACTAGAAAGCTGGGAGGACCATGGCGACATTATTTTGTTCTCTCCTGATGTAACTGTTACAGACAGGGAATGAAAAAAAACCGCACCTTATTGTAACGTTTAAAACGCACAACGCAATCTTTACCTCTAAAATTCTTTGTTTCACTCTTTAATTCAAACACCAACCCTTACTATAATAAGCGGAAATAAAAGAAAGTAACAGAATGGAAACGTTCTGCTCTGCGTACAAAAAACTTTATTCGCTTTATTGTGGTTTTGACTCACGACTGCTACCCAAACCTGTACCAAATGTAGTGCTCGTATTTTGTCATTAGATTCGTATTAGTGATGCCATGTTTTGGAAGTCAAAAACGGGTACCATGGTAAGGGGACCCATTTTCGGGTCGAAAAAGGTTCTTTCCAGGGTCCCGAACCTCCCTCAGTGATGTTCAATTTTATTTTTGAGTTATCTGTTGTTTGAAAAAACAAAATTTTTACATGAAAATGGGTTAAAAACGAGTGCCATAGTCTGGGGACCCATTTTCGGGTCAAAAACGGTTCTTTTCGGGGTCCCGAGCCTCCCTTAGTGCGGTCCAAAAATTTTTTTGAGCTATCTTTATTTTGAAAAAAACAATTTTTTCCTCATACGAATCCATTGATAAAAACGGTCACTACATTTGGTACGGGTTCGGATAGCAATCGCGAGTTAAAACCACAACAAATTGAATTAAGTTTTGTGTACGTAGAGCAGAACGTTACCATTTTGTTGCGCTCTCTCATGTCGCTTGCTAGTGTTTGTGTTAGTGTTTCAATCAGTGAGTGAAGTACGGAATGCAGAGGGAAAAAGTTAACGTTCATAGAACAGAACGAAATCGAACCATACGATAGAGTTTTTTTTCATTCTCTGGTTACAGATGTGGACAGTGGAGATGAAAACGACTAATTCTCTCAATCTTTCTAGCTCGCAAGCTGCGTTTTCAATTAGAGGTACAAGAGAGTCATACTCTTGTGGAGGATAAAAATGTGCAGGAGGCCGAAGTTTGTGTGCCGAAAAAAAATTAAATTTCTTAATTTTGTTACTCAAATTTCAGAAAGTGAAAATTTCATAGCTCTGATAGGAACGCAAGAAGTTTTTTTCTTTTTGATTGAAGATGTACTCGGAAATGAATAAATAATCAGACTTTCAACGTTCTCTTTCCTGTTATAATGTGTAATACCGGCATACTCTTAAAGTGTTGGAATATTCTCCACAATAAATAAATATATTTCTTTTCACTACAAATTATAAAAATAAATATTTCATAAAAAATACTTGAAGTCTCTTTTTTTAAAAACTAAGGAAAAAATCTACTAGTAATACAAATAATGACCAGTGTCACCTGTAGGTGACCCCCATCCTCCGCTAGGATTGAAGACTAAAAAAGTTTATTTTTATTGAATAAGTATGCTAAAGAGGTTATAATATCTTATAAAATGAGCTATAAGAATTAGACTGTTAATACTAATGAATTTTCGATTTTTCATATAAATATCAAAATTTTAATAAATATATCAATTATAAAAAGTAATTTTTTAATTTCGTTGCAGGTAAAACACGGAGAATTCAAGCACAGGAAGTTTCAAAAAATCATAAATTTCCAAAATGAGTGACAGCCGTGGAACACGTGTTTATGTTGGTAACCTGACTGATAAAGTAAAGAAAGAGGATTTAGAAGGAGAATTCACTAAATACGGAAAGCTTAACTCGGTTTGGGTTGCTTTTAATCCTCCTGGCTTTGCGTTCGTCGAATTCGAAAACCGCGACGATGCAGAAAAAGCATGTGACATAATGAATGGGTCAGAAGTGCTGGGATCACAACTTCGTGTAGAAATTTCCAAAGGTCGCCCACGACAGGGTCGTCGTGGTGGTGGAGGTCGTGATTTTGGTCGTCGCCAAATGAGTAACTTCGGTGGTGCGCGCAGCAGCAGCGGTGGATTCCGTCCGTCGCGTGGTTCAGGTAGTCGATATAATCAGGACAGCTACAACGCCGGTAGTCGTCGTAATTATAGCGGTGGACGCGATAGTGGTTTTGAAATAAATCGGAGAGATGGGTATGGTAGTAATCGTGAAGGCGGCCGTTCATATAGTGGCGGCTTCGGTAGTGGTGGACGTACTGGAGGAAACCAAAGTGGAGGCGGTCGCTTTAGATCACGATCTCCAGTTGGAAATCGAAGATTTTAGAAAAATCAAGGGATTAGGTTATTAACCTTGTCATTAAAACTTGATGTAAAGATATATACTTTTAAAATACTATTTCGTATTTTACCGCTTTCTTGAAATGTTAAATTTTATGAATGTAATCATTTTTTCCATATTAAAGTAAAGCATTTTATAACTAATTAAGTATATAGCTTCATCATTATAATTATTTAATTAAAGTTTTAGTTTATTTTTCTCAATAATTTAAGTTTTACATGTCAATAAATCTCTTCAAACCTTCGTGTATTTCCGATCAAACTAAACAGGAGTTGTCGATATTTTTAAATCTAAAACTTAAGGCCAGATCACTCGCGAGACGATACATATATTTCGATAAGAATTACTAACAAGGAGACGGATGTCATGCGTCGTCACCGATTTGGCTAAAATTTTTCCAGATGGTAGTTCACCTGAAATAAGAAAAAACGTATTTAGCAAAGCTCAAGAAAAAGCGAGAAAATCGCGTTTAAAATTTTCTCCTAGTTGATTTATACAAAAAAAAAATTTTACGTACGAAGTTGTGAGGAGGAGGTTAGTTATAGAAAAATGTATGTAATCTTAATCAGCGTCACGACCTGAGTCGATAGAGCCATGTCTGTCTGGAAATCTCGTTTACGGGAAATCCAAGCAAGCTAATTGAATGAAATTCATATTTTCATAATTACATACTGCCTACACTTTCAAACAAGCTTATTGGGATTGAAAATGGGCGAATTCGGTAAACGGACACGCACACCGCCCGTACTGTATGTATTAAACATGTTAAAACCAACCTCATGTTCTAGAATTCTTCGGGAACGCTTAAAATCCGATAATTACTAATTTTTGAGTATATCCGTTAAGGCTTCTAGTTAAATTACAAATAAAATACTAGATTTGGCAACCCTTAAGATAACATGTCAAAACATTGGGAAAATGTAAAGTTGTGTTTTCTTGTTGCTTTCTTAAAATTCTATGTTAAGGCTTTTGTACTCTCATCAGCATAACTGAAATAAAAATTGAATTAGTTGTTACGGATTTCTCTTGATTTTTTTTTAATATGAGAAAAAACGTAAACAAGCTGTCAACGCGATTGCGATTTGCAAAAGAGACGGCAACATACCTCAATTGAAGTGAAAACGTCAATTTTTATTTTCAGCCATATATCGGCTGCAATAGGAACTTCAATTGAGTTATAAAAATGTTTTAAATCAGCCGATAAAATCGCCCAATTGCAACCTGACACCTGGCTTGACAGCTCAACCAATAGAAATGCACAATTTGGCGTCCCTATTAACACCTTAAACTCCTTTTGTTTAAAAATTTTTAAGAATTTTTCAATTTTTCATTTCAATGCATATTGCATACCATTACCCGGTATACATGAGAGGCTAATGCAAAATTTAAAAACACCCTGTAGCCCTGCAATACATAAAAGTAAAAAAACTTGTTGTCACAGGTCAAAACCCAAATGTAGGCATCAATGGGCCAAGGATGCCGGTTAGGTTTTTTTTTATGTATGCATATGTAGTGGCGGACGGACAAGCGGCATCAGGCGAGTTTTGTTAGTTGAGAAAATTTTTGAACGCGTGCGGTTGTGCAAGTGGGAAAAAAACTTTGAATACGTGCCGACGTGCTGGAGACAGCAAAAATAAAAATCTCGACTAAATACTAAGTGAAATTCGTGAATTAAAAATAAGTCATATTCATATTTAATTCTTCGATGTAAAAGTAAAAAAACTAAAAGCAAAACCTCAAAAAAATGCGTGCATTTATTATAGTAATAACGTTAGCAAAAAAGTTTCGAGTTTTGTGCCGTTTAAAAATAAATCGAATATGGACAAAAGATGCTACAAATGCACAGCTAAAAATAATATTTAATGAAAAAAGAACGAAAATTGCATTTGGATTTTAAAGAAAAATCATTTTGATGAAATGGTTACAATGTTTTGCCAGAAACACATTTAATTATAATCGTTCTTATAATAGTGGAAAAGAAATAGCGTAAATTGGAGACGCTCCCGTGACTGGGTAACAAAAACCATAATAAGAAAAGAAAGAGAAACTCAAGAGTGTCAAACCAGAAAACTAAATATGTCAATAAAATCAAATGAAACCAACAAATGTGTCGAAATATTAAAAAGTTTGGATTAAAATTTTAAATAAAGAAAGAAGTAAACTGAAACACAAATAGTGACGTAAAAAGAAGAAAAAGAAAGATAGCTTGAAAGTAAGCATAATAATGATTTAAAATCAATTAGAAAAAATTACAAAAGAAAAAGACTTTAAAACTACAACAATCGCAGCAACTACATCAGCTACCACATTAACAGCCGCAGCAGTTGACAGCATCATTATCCAGACGTGACAACAACTACAACCGCCAGTAGAGTATTATAAGTATAAGCTATTTTTATTTTGTATTATCAGTATTCATTTGCAATTTAACTTACATACAATTTGTATTCTGGTATATATAGTGGGATAAAGGGAATTTAAATTGAGCATTAGTTAGTAAATTTTAGAACGATTTGCCTTCCGCTATTTCACCCTATACTTTCAAAAAAAAAAACTTTGTTTTTTTTCCCATTTAACTAATTTTTAAAAATTCAGAAAAGAATAAACTGAATAAAATCATCTAATTTAAGTAAGGAAACAAAAATTTAATATATGTGTAATACAACGGAAAAAAGTGATGAACTTTAAAAATAAATTAGAAATTGAATTGAAAAAAAAATAAACTACTTTTTTTTAATTCCTATGATGAACGGTTGCTAGGTTTATGATTTTAGAGGAGATGGCAGGGTGGAGATCCGAAGATGATGATGCAGAGGAGAGAAAGCAAAGCAAACGTAAGTAGTAGGGACCTGTGGGATTTTGTTCCCCGTTTGTAAATTTTTCCGAGATATTTCCGGAATTTAGTTTTTTTTTTCTTTTTTCTATGCGTACGCCTAGATGTGGCATAGGGAAACCGCGGCCCTAGCCGGGAAGTCTGAGTGCTTGGCGCTAAAGATTCGCGAGTACGTTCCGTTAGCATGCCGCGCGTAACATAGTTGCTCAATGTACATTAAACATCGGTTGATATTAAATAGAGTAATAAAAACGCTTATTGCTCTCAACATATCCTCAATTAAAAAAAACCTTTTTTCTAGCAGAGCTGCAAATTTTTTAATGTTTGAAGTTGAGTAAAAAAATTAAAACAAAATTTTTTTCTATTATAAAATTGTATGTTTGAACTTTTTTTATTTTTTCATTTTCCTGTAGCATACATATGGATGTATCTAATAAAAAGGGATCGTTACATTTTAAGCGTATATATCTACATAAAGAAAGTAAGCGATCTCTACTCACCTATGTCGATCTTCTCTATTTTTTGTTAAGTAGCTCAAATCCTTTGCTAATTTCAGTATAGTCACCTTATTTGATTCCACTATTATTTGAAACTGTCAATACTACTACATGAAGATCGGTTGAAAAAATAAGTGAGAAAAGTAATAAAATTTAATTTTTGGTTCAAAAAGTTTTTAAAGTATTTTATGAACAAGGAATTACAATATTTTGCTTACTTTCAAAAATATAATTTTGATGACTTGGATCAAAAATAAAATTTTGTTGCTCTCATTTATTTCTTTAATATGGTGAAGTCGGCAAAGGATTCGAGCTACTCAACAAGAAATACAAAAGGTCTACTTGAGTAGAGATAACGAACTTTCTTCTTATTTATATATACGCTTAAAAGTAGCGGCAAATTTTTTTTCGATAGTTCTTACATCTGTATGTGTACAACAGGAAAATTGGAAAGACAAATTTTAAAATTTAGTATTAAAAAAGAAAAATGTGTATGTATACAAGGTGTCCCATAAGTAGCGGACAACCTAACTGCGGATTGGCGACCCCAAGGCGGAACAGAAAAAGTAATCTGTTCAGTTGAAGTCGCACCGTTTTCGAGAAAACCAACCTTTTTCATGCTTTCGAAAAAATGCAACCTTTGGCGAGTCATTTTGGTACCACAGCCATAAGTGAAGGTCTTTTTAATTATTTTTTTGCGTAATAGATATGCTATCAGATGTGACTTAAAATTAACGAATCATTATGTTCACAATCGGAATTTGTACCTATTTCAATTTCATTGACGTGCCGATTTGAAACCAATGGAGAAATTTTTCGCCTTTTCTGGCTCTCTTAAATTTCCTAAGGACGTTGCCTGCGGATTGAACAGCATTAATCTGAGATTGGTATTAACGTTTTATTTTTTTATAATGTCTATCAGTGTGGTATCTGACATTGGCTGTCTCAATCTTGAATTCATAGAAACAATGGATGTATGGAATTTCTCATATGTCTCTTTAGACAAATGCTTTCTTAAGGAAATCTTTAAAACTATATCATGGTCAGTTTCTAGTGTGCCAAATTCTTTAATTATGGGCTCGCGCAACATGGGAAATGTTGCAGTTCTAATCTGCTTAGAAAACAACCAAAACAATCGTTCACAAAGAGTTGATTTTTTTTAATATGAGAAAAAACGTAAACAAGTTGTCAACGCGATTGCGATTTGCAAAAGAGACGGCAACATACCTCAATTGAAGTGAAAACGTCAAATTTTATTTTCAGCCATCTATCGGCTGCAATAGGAACTTCAATTGAGTCATAAAAATGTTTTAAATCAGCCGATAAAATCGCAATCTTGAAAAAAAAAAAAATCAGATGCACTGCGAACACTATCACATGTAAATTTCCAAACTTTGAGCTGAACATAGTTTCGACTTTTAGTGGCGAAATCAGGATCCACCTGCTTTCGAAACAAAATTCTCACACAATACGGCTCAAGCAGGAGCGGCAGGCGTTAGAGAAAATATTCGATTTGGGTAGGACCATGACATAAGCCGCGGAATGTGTGGACACGCTGACCAAGAAGCTGCCCAATATGAGAACAAACAGTTCTTTAATTCGCTGAGATATGCGGGATCGCTGACCCCGTCAACCCCCCTCCCTCGTTCAAAGGATGCACCTGCGGTTCGCAAAGCTCAAAAAATTTCAACAATTTAAAAGAAAATCAAAAATTTTTGTCTTCTGGTAGTTAATGCATTCTTGTGAACATTTGGCTATTCATATTGGGCCAAAAGTAACGTTGTGTAATCAGTCGTCTGGAAGCTCGTGTTCGAAGATGTCAAGTGTTATTGGTTATTCATAAATATTCTTGCGTAAAGTCTGCGGAATATATGGACGTGTAGTATCTATAGAGTGTTTGCACTAAATTTTAATGTTTAAAAATAGAATGTCAATCTGTTCGAATTTACACGTGTTTTTGTTAATAGTGTTTTGTAGTTTTGAATGAAGTTGTTGTTCTCTGTGTAATTGTTTAAGATCAATATCAGGGGATTTAAGTTCGTCTATTTCGCACCTAGAAAGAGCTGCAGCTACTGTGTCATCTGTTCCTATTATGTGTACGATTGTGTTCGTAAATTTTTCGATGTATTCAAGGTGTCGTATTTGTCTGGGACTACGCTCAGTTTTGGAGCGCAATACTGTAGTTAACGGTTTGTGATTGGTATAGAGTATGAACGAATTTCCTTCCAAGTGATTCTTAAAATATTTTACCGTGAGATAAATAGCTAATAATTCTCGGTAAAATGTGCTATATTTCCTTTCTGAAGGTCCAAGTTTCTTTGAAAAGATTTTTATTCTATTATTTTTGTACAACTCCACCGATAGCTGTATTGGATGCATCTACGGCAATTGAAAGTTTTGTTTAAATATTAATGTGATTAATTAGTGCCTTCTTAGCAAAACTCTCTTTAATTATTGCAAATGGATGTGAAGTCTAATCTGGCCATTCAAGTTTCTTATGTTTTGTTTTTGAGAGATTGGTTACCATGTCGTAAATGGAACCTAGCATGTGTGCTAATTTATGTATGCATCTATGATAATAATTTGTTATTCCAATATGCTTTTACATTTGTTTAACTGGCGTTGGTTGGGGATAGTTCGGTATGCATTGTACATTGGAAAATTTAAATAAAAATCAATTTTAATAAAATAATCAAATCAAAAATAAAACACCTAAGAAATTAGAAGATTCCAAGTGTGACTCCTGGCGGGATCGCCAGTTGTAGGACAGTCATCTGATTCTTGTAACTTTTAATTTTGACTTAATTATTTTATTAAAATTGATTTTTATTTAAATTTTCCAATATATGTATTCATTTTGAAGTTCTTTTTTTTAAATTTTTTGTAGGTATCTTAATCCAATGAAATATACAAAAATCTTAGTTTGAAACTTACAAAAATGAAAATTATAAAATTGTAGAATTCATAAAGCATGTGTGATGGTGGAAAGTGTAAATTGTATGTACTACAAGTGCATGCATAATAAGTCGTTTAATGGAAAGTTAATGTGCTTGTGTGGGTTTTGTTTTTGTCCTTTCCATGGCAATGCAATAGAATATATGTATATGGAAAAGAAACAAGGGAATATTAAAATTTTATTCTTTCGCTCTGATTATCAATGTGTTGATTCACATTGTAAACAACAACAACGCGGGATTCGTGAAGAACGATCAAATAGTAAGTCTACTTTAAAAAATTAAATTGTTTGCCTTCGCAGAAAAAACTAAAAACAGGCTACGCGTATAGAGTCGACTGCATTAGCTAGTAATAAGTAATAATATTATTAAGGCAATAGTTATATCGAAAATTACAAAATCATAAGTTCAGTAATTATTATTTATTTATATAAACTCGGCATTGAACTATATTAGCATAGGTATATAGTAGCATAAGTAAAAGTTCTTAAAAATTATGTGTGAACACATAATTTGTTTGTGTTTAATAACATAAAAACAATAAAAATATTGAGTGTGGCGAAGAAAAACGAAAAGCAAGAAATATCTACAGGATATACTTAATTGGAATTAAAAGCTAAGTACAATATATTTAATCAAATAATAAAAACTAATTATTTCATTTTTTCATTCAGGTTTGAAAAAACCTGTTTTTTATGCCAATTAATTAATTCTTATCGCTCTTTCAGTACTCGAATGCATTTCCACTGCTCCCATATCTTCAAATAAAATTAGCTCCAGCGATGAACTTGCAAAATTTCCAACATATCTCATATGTTGCTGAAGTCATACGTTGTTTTGCCTCTTTGGGACCGAATCAACATTAACAGTTGCTGGAAGAATTGCAAACAGATATACAAAAGCGTCAAAATTATTTGCAATATTTGATGCGCTGTTGACAAAATGTGCTTTTAACTATGGAAAATATAGAACTGTTCGAATCTCTTTACGTGGCGAGAGCACAATTATTTAACTTTAGAAAAACGTGAATCAAAAATTGAATCTTTCCAAGAATAATTTTTACGTCTCACAGTATCAGATGATAAAATTGTTTTGATTGAGGAATTCATTGATGGTTTAATGGAAGAGCTGCGGTCTACGGGTGGTATTTTACACGGCCTATCATCTGAATGGCAAGCCCAAGAATCGCGTGTTTCTATTGAACGTACTCGTATACTGTCACAGCGCATGTACCAGCAGGTTAAGTTTCCAAATGAAGATGCTGATTTGTCGCAGGACACGTAAGTTTATCGAAGATACAATAGAATTATGTGGAAAACTTATACATGCCATGAATTTGTTTTTATGATTTCAAGTGTGCATTCCCAACATATACGAAAACTACAAAAATATATCCGTCCCTCGCATCCAGCTTTGTGCTGAAGAGTACTAAATTTGTCACCGTTGACCTACCTGCGACAAAACCATATTGTTCAATACAAATATGAAGCTCAACCATAAAAAATAATTTATTCATTATAACGCTTTCGAAAAGTTTCGATAAATTTGACAATTTCGAAATGGGCCTATAATTAGATACATTATTTTGATGTGATAAAGATACAACTTTAAAGCAATCTAAAAAAGTGCCTGCTAATAAAGATTATTAAAAATTTCACACAAAGGCTTGGATAATGCACGACCACATTTATTAAGCAAAAAAATAGAGGACATGACACTAAAGACATAAATTTCAGACAAACAGAGAATCAAGGTCCAAAAAGGAATCTATATTTTTTAGCTGATTAATTAATCTCTGGCAGAGCCTTATCATAATTGGATCTAAAATAGTCCGCAAATAAGCTTACATAGTCCATAATAGTAAAAGACTGAGATATAATTTGAAATACATGACTAAACTCTTTTGAACTGAATAAATCGCCAGGATTAGGATTATCCTTAATGTTATTCTCACAACGTAATATATACTGATTGTAAAGGAATTTATTAAGAAAATAAAACTCCCTCATATAAAGAACATATTTTGAATGATATTGAATATCATTAGTAGCTTTGAATAATTTGATGTATTTATTACGCAGATTTTTTAACTTTTCAGACCTTTGGTGTACCAAGGTAACTTATACACATTTTCTGACACACGAGGAATATGCCCATTACAAATTCTTTCTATTTCAGTTTTAAAAGCTTCGAAGCAAATTGCTTCAATTTTACTAGAAAACAAATCAGTCTTGTCAAAAATATCAGTTAACATATCAAAATTGCAAAGTCTAAAATTAAAACATTTTTTTCATGCTTAAAATTTATAAAAGCATAAAACTCAATATTTATCACTAAGGGAATGTGGTGCATATTAAATGGAGAAATTTGACATAAACAATCCGTTTAAGTATTTTTAAAGCTCTTAGAAACAAAACTAAATCTAAGATTATATCTATCTATCTATCACTATCAACAAAATTGATTTCAAATGCGCGATTGACATTAGATGCAATAAGCTCATTCGCGAAATAATTTCAAACAATTTTACTTTAATTAAAATCTCCTAAATATGTACAGAGGTGATTATCAAAATTACTCAAAAGCAATGGCGTGTCGTGGCGTTTTCAGCAGGCTGTTCAACGTGTATATATTGTTTAAATATGAATGCCTAAGTTTTTTGCAAGACCACGACGGTTACGTGATAGACTGAGATCCCATTTTTATTTTTTCATATATTTTGTTTGTTCTTTTTCTGCTTTTTTTATATTTTTTTAATTTGCTTAAAGTTTTTATTATTATATATATAAAAGCTGTTTTTGCTTTTTATTTCTTTAAGAAATACTTTTTCTATGGAAATTAAAGCCAGTTCCGACAATCTCTGTTCACACATAGTGTTTCTCGAAAAAGTCTTTATGCGCTTGAGTGCAGAGCATGATCTTTCAACTGAGCTACTTGAAGTTGGAATTGTCAAAACTAAGGAACTAAGCTTTAAAATTTCTGAAAACGTATCTTTCAATTCCAAATTCAAAAAAATTTCGAGTATATCTTTGATGAAAATACTGTATAATACACTCAACTCATTTCTTAGCTTAACAAATTCGAAGAAGGGGGCATATGAAATTTTAAGGCTTTCAATAGCCTCACCTGGAAAACTTCTTTCGAAATTGAGAAACTTTTTTGAATTCAACAATTAAAAAAATTTTAATCTTTTAAATCTTATATCCATTTGTGTTGACAAAGTATCAATTATTTAAAAAATACACGTTTGTATCGCAACTCAAAACATTGCAAGTTCAATAAATTCAGAGCACACATCGCAGTTTTCTATGTCAAACATTTTTAAACAGCACTCTGCTGCATTGTTGAAGTGCGAGTTTTTTGGCGAACGTACATTTGTTTTTTTTTTGTTGGAGGGCAGAGATTCTCTGCCAGAGAAGCGGCCGCTGTTAGTTGCGTGTGCGCTTATATCCTCCGCACGCAGATTATTGTTTCTCATGAGCATTTCATTAGAATGTGTATGGAGTAGTTTTTTTTTACTATTGGTTTTTGCTTTGACTTGGTGCGACATCAAAAGCGCACACTCAAGACGGTTGGATGGAATTCAACGTCGTCAAATAATGTTGCGTTTGATGTTTGATCTGCAACATTTTTAAACGACATTGCAAACGAGAAGCGGCTTTGGTCGACTCGTGTTGTATCAAGTTATGTGCGATAATATCCTACGAACACAGTTTATTATTTATCACGAGCTTTCGTTAGAATGTGTATGGAGTACTTTTTTTTATTATAGGTTTTTGCTTTTGACTTGGTGTGACATCAGCAGCGCACACTCAAGTCGGTTGGATGGAATTCAACATCGTCAAATAATGTTGCGTTTCATATATTTGATTTGCTACGATGAGCTAGAACAATTGCAGTCGTATGACGTACATATATTGTACGCTTAGGGGAGAGAACTATGATATGATGGATATGATATGCTGCAGCGTGCCAGCAGCAACAATGTCAAATTATTGACAAATATGAAAACGTATGATAGAGATTAAAAAAAAATGCATCGGATTCTGGTTGGGTGTGCGGAGAACACCTGCGCACCTTAGAGTAAACGCCACTGCTCAAAAGTGATTGCAAACACACTCTAATATTAATATGCGCTGCATATATGTCATCCACACTATTAGGAGGAATATATGAGTGATCCATTACCATTGTTAATAGAAACACACAATTAATCAATAATTGTATCAATATTCTGTATCATAACAATTGAAGAGTAAAGCGAACGTTTGATTGCAACTAAAATTCCACCAACACGAATATGACCAGGTTTTGCCGCATCTCTATTCTTACGGTACACTTGATAAATGTTCATATCAAAAAATTCAGCATTGTAAAAATCGGAACTAAGCCATGTTTCACGTAAAACAATAATATCAAAGTCAGCTTGCAAATGTCCAATTAATATTAGATAATATTAGATTTAGTTCTGATTCCAGACGTATTGTGGTAATACAGTTTAAGTTTACTAACTTGAGTTGAGTTATTAGTTATTGTGAATTTGTAGGTTTGCTGAAGATCTAGATGAAATTCTGGTTTCTAAAATCCTAAGAAGTTGAAATCAAGGCTGGAATAAAATCTCAAACACGTTCAAAGTTTGGGATTTTATATGGATATGAAATAGGAAAAATAAAAGATGCTTTTATTAAATGATCCTTGTTCTTACCGCAATGAAGGTTGTTTGCGTAATAACCTTTGGGTCACCTTTTTCGACTTAAGGTCACAAAAAAAAAATTCTTTTCGGTAATACCAACATATGGAATAAAAATCTTGCTTATGACCTATGATGCAAGATGACATCTGTTGGCGACTAGAGATATTTTTTTTTAAATAGGTTTGCCATCTGGCGTAAACATCGCTGCCCGCCTAGCAGTATGTCTGCAATAAAGTTACTAGCTAATTTTTAACTAAGAAATTTTAAATACATATAATTTTAATAATTCATTTTCAAAATATTCTTAGACAACTTAAAGTAGTATAAATATAAGTTAAAAAAATATAAAATTGGAATAATACGTTTGCATTTTCTAAATTCAATTCTTGAGAGTGATTTCATTAAATTTTTTTGTAAGTGCATATTAAAAGTTTCGATTTAATAGATTTTTTATTCTAAGCTAAAAGTTTTTTAGGCTGCGCATGATCCGGATAGCATCCATCCAAATATCGTGTTTTGGGCAACCGGCAGACCATTTGAGCTTGGAATGACTCCAGGCTTAATTATTTTTTGATATATATCTGCGCCCATAACTAGTGATATAGGAGCGCTTCTATCGAAGTCGGGATCAGCTAAAATTATATTGGAGAATTTCTCTTTGACACTGACGTTTAAGGATTTTGACGGCGTCTTTTGAGAAATTCGATGAGAAATCTGCAAAGTAGCTTCAAGTTTTATATGTGGATCGAAATGAGCCCGGATGAATATTGAGCACACTCGGTCGTTTCCTATTTCAGTTGTGGATATGCCAATGTGGTTTACTAGTTCATTAGAAATGCAACTAACAGCTACACATGGATCAAGGAGAGATCTTGCGAAGTGTAGCCGCCCACCAAGTTGGATCCGCACCAATGCTGTAGGAAATAAGGGAACAATATGCTGTGCTATGATGGATGCTACGGTAACTGATTTTGAAGAATTGGAACTGGGTTGTATTAGAGTGCCACTGTTGCGCAGACGCTCGTGCATATGCAGCATCGTATGATGGTCTTGGTTACAGTAGTGACAACCAAATTTACTTCGGCAGGAGTTGCCTGAGTGCTGATACGCCAAACAATTTGAACAATATTTGTGGAGTAGCACAGCACGCATTCGTATCTCCGTGTTCAATGCAAGGAATTTCGGACACGCGCGAAGTGCGTGATATTGGTGGCAGATACGGCATTCGAATCTTCTTGTAGCCTTAGCAGGACTACGCCAAACGGAATGGCGATTTTGCACACTACTGCGGTGGTGCAACTTATTGTTCACAATTCTAGGCATGATGAAGCTGTAAATGTAATTGAAAAAATGTGAGGAATTGGACTATAGGGAGTAGGGGGATAAGAAAAAAAACTATATTCTTGGAAGGAGACGATAGCGCGAGTAAATTGACCTCGTTCTGTGATAACATCAGCGACGCGCACTAAATTATCGTTTCCACAGTGGACTCTTAAAACGCGACCTAAACGCCATTCGTGCGGTGGAAGGTTCTCATCACGTATTACTACGATTGAGTTTACTTCTATATTTTTTTGAGGGTTTTTCCACTTGTTTCGTTTGTGGAGTTCTTTAAGATACTCATTTTTCCAGCGTATGCATATATGTTGCTGAAGCGCCGTGAGTCTTTGCCATCTGTTAACTATCGAGATAGGTTGACCTTGGATTTGTGGTTCAATTGGTGCTAAAAGAGGACCACCAACGAGGAAATGTCCTGGAGTTAAAGCCGTAATATCGGTAGGATTGTCTGACATAGGTGAAATTGGTCGAGAATTCAGACCTGCTTCGATTTTGGAAATCAAGGTGGAGAGTTCCTCGAAAGCATATTTGAAGGAGCCAGCAATCTCTTTAAAATGCGCCTTGAAACTTTTGACGCCTGCCTCCCAAAGGCCTCCCATGTGAGGAGCAGTTATATGGTAATATGATTGGATGGCGTTCATCATACGTTAAGGAAGGTGATGAAACTAGCCGCCCACATACGCGAAGAATTCCATCTGGATCTATGAAAGGATTTAATTTAAGCAAGCTACTGGAAGAAAGAATAGGTTGCTTCAACATTAAGTTTTTATATTCGGTTGGATATACTACTTTCTGACTCAGATTTATAAGATAGGTTTTTACGCTATTAATTTCTGAGCAACTAATTAGCTTAGAGTCATAATGAAAGCTTTCACGATAAACCGGATGAGTACGATGGAAAAAACGAAAAATGTAAGCAATGACTCGCATTGCTTTTGAAAATGATGAAAAACGATCAAGAATATCATCGAATTTTTGGAAGTAGACAAAATTGGACTTAAATGCCTTTTTTTCTAGATCTGTTTCATGTTCGGAATTGTTAGGAGTCTTTCCAAAATTTTTTTTCTAAAAAAGTATTTAAAATATTTTTAAATTATTACAAGTTCATTAATTGAATAAAGCGCACTAAAATTTCTAAAAAAAAATTTTTTTTCATACCTCTAAAAACCAAAAATTTCGAAATTTGGACTTTCACCTCTTTTTAAAAGTATTTATAGCTAAGCCTAAAACCTGAATCTTATATATGTCATAGCTACAGAAAGTACCAACCAAAATCAAAATTTTACTCAAATATCTTTACCCGTTCAAAAGTTATGATTTTAGCAACGTGAAATCGCAAAAGGCGCCACTGTGCGCCGTGCGTGGGAAACTGATGATACTGGAGACTGTTTTTCAGGCTATAGAGACTTTAAGCATGTTGTGTGGCACACCCGAAGTTATTCATCAAATAATGCAACATAAATTGCGGGATGAGCCAGCTGTCAAATCATGCAAATTAAAAACATTGTTTCAGTTTTCACTGGCAGTGCAAAATTATAGGGGCACTATGCAAGCACTCGGGCTCGTAGATTTCTTAAATGATCTGATGCTTCTTCATCATTTGATAGGCAAATTACCTTCCGATTTGAAACTTGACTGGGCAGGTTTTAGTTCGAAAATGGTCACATCAGATATTGCAGTATTTGACGATTGGCTGTTACTACATATGCAAACAGGGTGGTGCCATTTAGTGAGGCAGCTACAGAACTGAAACCTGAAGAACGGCGTTTGGGTAAGTCTACAAAATCTCGTATTATGATGCACAACGTCGATATCAACAACAACAAATCAGATGTTGTTACTGCAGAGGGGGTGTTACAATGTCGTAAATGTGGTGGCGCTCACTTTTTGCTTGATTGTAAAGATTTTCGAGCACTTGCTATACACGGACGATGGCGTTTTGTTAGTGAAGCAAAACTTTGCGAGCGGTGCTTAACAAAATACTATGTGAAGCACTTTTCTGATAAAAGTAAGTACGGCGTCGAAGATTGCGACAAAATTCATAATGAAATTTAACATGGGTCACCTGGTGGCGTAACTTGCGGTCGTAATGTCGATAAGTTTAAAAAAATGAACCAAAAATATTCTACATGCTGAGTCACAGCAGTATAATCAGGATAAGGCGTTGTTTCAATATGTATCAGTAATGCTATATGGGCCAGGAAAGTCTATTCAGGGGTGAAAATGTTGAAAATTGATGGAATCTTGTTTTCCTGTAGAAATCCAGTCGCTAGAAGAGGCCGTTGAAATGGTTGATGGAAAAAACCGATTTTAATGACTTGATGCTGAAATAAAATAAAATTTCAAACTCGGACAAGTTTGAAATTTTATGTAAGTGAAATAAAAGAGTAGGAGTTAGGAGTTTGGAAAATGATTTTATTTAGTTCAGCGGAATAGTGGCGATCTTACCAATTTAAGTCGTAACTGCAAAGTGTACTAGAGGTCACTTTGCCAAAGTTCACAAGGTGACAAAAATTAGATTAAGTATCACAAATACAAATAAGAAAATATATGTTAATTGTTATACTACAGGCTAGCGGATTTTCGGAGTGAAATGAATGTTGCCATCTGGCCTTAACATCGCCGCCCGCCTTGCATTATGTCTGCAATTAAAATCTATCTACATAAATTGATTTAGAATTCATAAACTTATGTATAGGATTTCGATAATTCATTTTTAATTTTTTCTTAAATAGTTATGAAAATGGTGTTTTTTTTAGAGGTTTGCTTTTCGAATAGAGATAAAACTGGCATTTTATGGTCAAATCTGGCAACTCTAATGTCATTTATGTTCAGTTTGGTTTGCCATTTTATCATGAACAGGTTGACAAAAGAACAACGCTTGCAAATCGTGCAAATTTATTTCGAAAATAATGGTTCAGTTCGCGAAGTTTATCGCAAGCTCCGTCCATTTCATGGTCGACATAATCGTCCATCAGAGCAATTAATTCGGTTAACCATGGATCGTTTTCGCACTACGTTTACTCTATGTGATAATACGCATCC
This sequence comes from Meiosimyza decipiens, assembly GCA_963680825.1. Lineage (NCBI taxonomy): Eukaryota > Metazoa > Arthropoda > Insecta > Diptera > Lauxaniidae > Meiosimyza > Meiosimyza decipiens. Next base: position 36,691,183 of record OY804260.1, on the reverse strand, counting down.
GCAGAGACGTCGAACAGTGCGCACCGAAGAAACAATTGCCGCTGTAGAGCAAAATGTTGAATCCACATGAGACCCTTGAGACGCCATTACATCCACAAAAACTGACTGTTTGGTGTGCTCTATGGGCTGGTGGAGTCATTGGGCCATACTTCTTCCGAAATAATGCTGGAGAGTCAGTTACCGTTAATGGAGACCGGTATAGAGCCATGATAACCGACTTGGATGGCATGAATGTGGATGAGTTGTGGTTCCAACAAGACGGCGCTACATGCCACACAGCGCACGTCACAATCGATTTATTGAAGGAAACATTCGATGAGCGCATAATTTCGCGGAATGGACCTGTCAATTGGCCACCAAGATCGTGTGATTTGACACCATTGGATTATTTTCTTTGGAGATATGTGAAGTCGTTCGTCTACGTCAACAAACCAGAAACGTTAGGGGACTTGGAAGCCAACATTCGTGGCGTTATTGCCGACATACGGCCCCATATGCTCGAAAAAGTGGTTCAAAATTGGACCTGTAGAATTGGCTTTATTCGAGCCAGCCGCGGAGGCCACATGCCCGAAATCATATTTAAACATTAATGGCATAAAATTATCCTTCCAATAAAGCCAAATTGATGGACATTAAAACGATTTTCTTGTGTTTTATTTCAATTCGAAGCTCTATACCTCTAAAAAAAACACCCTTTATAAATATGTGTGAATAAAAATGTATATAATACGTTTGCATTTTTGTGAAAAAAAAATTGATTAATTCTTGAGTGAATATTGTGCGTCTTTTTTTTTCTTTTAAATTCATTTTAGGATTGAAGACTATTAAATATATGTTTGTAAAAAAAAAAAATGAAATAATATTATGCTGCGCAGGATCCGGATAGGACCCATCCGAATACTGTATTTTGGGCTACTGGAAGACCCCCTGAACTGGGAATGACCCCAGGACGAATTATTTTCTGGTTCAAATCAGCACCCAAAACCAAGGATATGGACGCGGATCTGTCGAAATCGGGATCTGCCAAAACTATGTTGGAAAATTTCTCCTTTATACCTACGTCCAAGGATTTTGACGGTGTTTTAAGGGAAATTCTGCTAGCGATCTGAAGTGTAGCTTCCATTTTGACATGTGGATCGGAATGCGCACGGATGATGATGGAGCACATTTTTTCATGACCTATCTCAGTGATAGGTATATGTAGACTGTTTACCAGACTTGTTGAAATTCGGCTATGGGCTATAAAACGATCCAGGAGCGATCTTGCATAGTGCAGCCGCCCGTCAACTTGTATGCGTATCAATGCGGTAGGAAATAGAGCGACGACATGTTGCGCAATTATGGAGGATACCGTAACAGGCTGGGATGGCTTGGAACTGGAGGGTATCAGTGAGTCACTGGTGTGCAGGCGTTCATGCATGTGCAGCAATGTGTGATGATCCTGTTTACAATAGTAGTATCCAAGTTTGCTACGGCAGGAATTGCCTGTGTGTTGATGTGCCAAGCAATTGGAACAATATTTATGCATCAACACTGCACGCATTCGCTGTTCCGTGTTCATCTCCTGAAATTTAGGACATGCTCGGAGTGCATGATATCGATGACAGATACGACATTCATATTTTTTTGTCGCTTTAGCTGGACGGCGCCATACGGAAAGACGTTCCTGGACTGAGCTTCGAGGAACATTTTTATTATTTTTGATGATTCTTGGCATGACTGAAATAGAATTAAAAAGTAAGGCTTTGGACTATTCTGTGTTAGAGGAAGGTTAGTTTCTTGGTAGGAGAACCAATTTTACTATTGGACGCGTAATTTGACCTCGCTCGGTGACAATATCGGCGACGCGAACTAAATTGTCCTTACCGTAGTGGACCTTTGAAACACGACCTAACCGCCATTCTTGCGGAGGAAGATTTTCGTCGCGTATCACAACAATCGAATTTACTTCTATATTTTCTTGAGGGTTTTTCCATTTATTGCGTTTATGGAGTTCCTTAAGGTACTCGTTTTTCCAACGCGTACAGAAGTGTTGCTGGAGGGCCGTAAGCTTTTGCCATCTCTTAACGATAGAGATAGGTTTTTCGTGAATTTGTGGCTCAATTGGTGCTAAAAGCGGACCACCAACAAGAAAGTGTCCTGGAGTCAAAGCCGCAAATTCATCTGGATTCTCAGACATTGGAGAAATGGGTCGAGAATTAAGGCAAGCTTCAATCCTTGAAAGCAACGTAGAAAGTTCCTCAAAAGTATACTTAAAGGACCCAGCGATCTTTTTAAAATGCGTCTTAAAACTTTTGACGCCAGCTTCCCATAAGCCTCCCATATGGGGGGCACCTGGAGGAATAAAATGCCAGTTTAAATTAAGATGACTGAAGTTAGATGCTATGGCGGACCTAGAAACTTGAAAAAATTCCTTTTCTAAGACTTTGGATGCTCCAACAAAAGTTTTCCCGTTGTCCGAATACAGGTGCATAGGACACCCACGTCGCGAAACAAAGCGGTTAAAAGCAGCAAGGAAAGCAGGAGTAGAAAGCGTGCTTGTAGCTTCTAGATGGATAGCCTTTGTGGCAAAGCACACAAAAATGCAGACATAACCCTTGGTTATTAAACAAGCTCTGCCGGCATTATTTTTTACATCAAAAGGCCCAGCGAAATCAAGGCCAGTGTGCTCGAATGGGCGAATCAAAACTGTTCGTTCAGGAGGTAAGGCTCCCATTAGTTGCGTTTGAATATTTTTCCTTTGAACAATGCAAGCCTTACAATGATGAATTGTGGTTTTTATAAGGTTCTTAACCTTGGGTATCCAAAATTGCATCCGAATCAATCTTTGCATGAGTTGATTTCCTCCATGCAGCGAGATTTGGTGGGTAAACTGAATAAGCAGTCGTGTAAAGGAAGAATTATACGGAAGAATTATTGGATGACGTTCATCATACGTCAAAGAAGGTGAAGAAACTAATCGTCCGCATACACGAAGAATTCCATCTGCATCCAAGGAAGAGTTCAAATTAAGCAGAGTACTAGAAGATATAATAGGTTGCTTGAGTGACAAGTTTTTATATTCCGTAGGATATACAACTTTCTGACTTAGAATTATTAAACGTTTCTTAACGCTATTTATTTCAGCGCTACTAATATTTTTTGAGTCGTATTTAAAACTACTACGGTGCACCGGATGAGTGCCATGGAAAAATCTAATAATGTACGCAATTACTCGCATTGCTCTTGAAAATGATGAAAAACAATCAAGGATGTCATCAAATTTCTGGAAAAACACAAAATTTGACTTGAACGCCTTTTTCTCAAGATCCGTTTCATGGTCGAAGTTTCTAAAGGAATTTGGCCAATAACTTGGATCATGATTGAGCCATCTCGGGCCATGCCACCAAAGATCGTTATCGACGAGTTCATGTGGCATGACACCCCGACTTGCAAGGTCTGTAGGACTAGCTTGAGAATTCACGTGGAACCAATTTGCTGGACCGACACTTTGGACGATTTTGGAGACTCGATTGGCTACAAAAGTTTGCCATTGACATGGTGGCTTTTGTAGCCAAGCAAGAACAATAGTTGAGTCAGTCCAGAAATATATTTTATATTTCTCAACTTCAAGCTGCGGAATAATAGCGTCTACCATTTCAGCTAACAAAACGGCGCCGCATAGCTCGAGTCTCGGAATCGATATTGTTTTTACCGGTGCAACCTTGGTTTTAGCTGTTAATAGGGCAGTAGAGATGTTGCCTGAAGCAGTACGAATTCGGACACAAATTGTTGCAGCATATGCTTTTTCCGATGCATCACAGAATGCATGGAATTCTACGTCACTATCATCTGGAGAAAAATTAACCCATCTCGGAATTTTGATAGAGTTAATGTGAAGGTAATTGTCAAGAAAATTATGCCATATTTGCAAACAATTTTTAGGCAAATCGTCGTCCCAATCAATTTTCGACAGCCATATGTGCTGCATAAGAATTTTAGCTAAAACAATACAAGGTGCGAGCCAGCCGGCTGGATCAAACAATTTTGAGATTTGGGATAAAACCTCGCGTTTAGTGAAGGTCGACTTGCGTTCAAGAGGTTTTGTAGAGAAGAAAAACTCATCGGACTTCGCGTTCCATTTGATACCTAGTGTCTTGGCGTTGCTACAATCGTCCAATTGTAGAAAATCTTCGTTCAAGAGATGTTCGCGTGGAAGTCCTTCAAGAATATCTTGTGAGTTAGAGGTCCATTTTCGCAGTGAAAATCCTGCTGATCCAAGAGCAGCGATAAGCTCATCACGAGCGCGAATGGCAGTGGACACATCATGACTTCCTGCTAGAGCATCGTCTATATACATATTATTTAGTAAGATGCTACTAGCCAATGGTAAGGTGTTTTGAACATCTTCTGCAAGTTGTAGAAGGGTTCGGATGGCTAAATATGGAGCGCAATTAACTCCAAATGTTACTGTGATGAGTTCATAATCGCGGATGTCGTCTTGTGGTGAGCTACGAAATAAAATCCTTTGAAATGGAGAGTGGCTTGGATCCACGAGAATTTGTCTGTACATTTTCTCAGTATCGCTGTTGAACACAAAGCGATAGAAACGCCATTTAAGAATCAAAAGTGTTAAGTCAGATTGTAACACTGGGCCAGTATGTAAGATGTCATTTAAACTTACACCGTTGGATACAGGACTTGATGCATTAAATACTACACGTATTTTCGTAGTGCTACTATCAGGTTTTACTACTGCGTGATGAGGCAAGTAATAATGGTTTGGAAAATGTGAATATTGGGGGGAAGAAACAGCTTTCATATGATTCAAATCGATATATTCCAGAATAACATTATCGTATTTTACTTTGAAGTCCGGATTTTTGTAAAGTCGGATTTCGTTTCTCAAGAATTGTGCATTTGCAATTGCACGAGAGTGACCAATTTTTAGACTTTCAGGATAACCCTCTTTAAATGGAAGTGAAACAATATATCTTCCATTTTGGTCTCGTTTTGTAGTTTTTACGAACAATTCTTCGCAAAAACGCTCGGAAGGAGTAATGGGACGTTTTTGAGGAAGATCCTCCACCTCCCAAAAACGAGAAATCTGTTCATTCATTGCAATTTCATTAAAATATGAAACGTATGTTGCTGAAGAAGATATCGTGTTCATGACAGGACCCGTCAAAATCCATCCAAAGATTGTTTGTTGAGCTATCAATGAGCCACAAACATTTCGTTGAATACCGTCGAGCAAAATCATTGGAAGCAGATCACCACCGATCAAAAGATCGATATGCGAACTCCTATAAAACTTCACATCTGCCAATTTAATGTTTGGAAGTTTTTTAATAATGTCAGAATTTACGGTATGTGTAGGAAGGTTGCCCGTAAGATGAGGGAGTACAAGGGCTGATGTCTCAACTTGAATTGCGGCATTTATTGGAGATCGGAGCACAAATGAACATAGTTTTTGTGCTTTAGCAGAAATTGCATTATTTAATCCAGACACTTGAGCTTGAATGGAACGAGAAGGAAGCTTCAAAAGCTTGAAAAGTTTTTCTGAAACAAACGTTGCTTCAGAACCGGGATCAATCAAGGCTCGAGCTGAATATGTTATGCCTAAATGACATACATGCACTATCGCAGTACCCAAAAGAACGCTTCTGGATCTAGACGCAAAACATGTTTGCACTGTATCGGACACAATAGCGGAATCAGTGGACTGTATTTGTACTGCATGAGACCTTTGAGTATTTGAACTGTGTCTATAAGGTGGTGAATTTGGATTTAAAGGAGTGGAATTTTTCTCAAGGATCTCATGATGTAGAAGAGTATTGTGCCTCTTATTACATTTGAAGCAATTGTGGATACTTTTGCAATCTTTAACTGTATGCGATCGAGCAAAACAATTAATACAAAGTCCAAATTTTTTTATAGAAACCATGCGCTCATTTGAACTCATTCTTAAGAACTGCGGACAATTTCGGATGGTGTGCTGTTCCTTGGAGCAAATCTTGCAATTTGGAACCGCTGTATTTGCATGATATGTACTTACTTTTCGTACAGTACCACGGGTGTTAGAGTTAGCGTTGGAAGTACTTGGCTTCTGCGAAGTAAGCTTAGGACTGAGTGTGCACTTGATATCAGAAACTGTTTCAAGTGTCTGGTATCTGCTGGTTAAAAATAAATTTAATTCTTCCCAGGATGGAACATCAGCTTTGCTCTTAAGTGACTGCTCCCACAAAGAGAGGGTTGCGTCTGGTAAGCGACTTGAACAGAGGAAAACAAAAATCGGATCCCAGTTTTTGATTTTGATATCGTATAACCGGAGCGCAGATATACAGCTTTGTATATCGCGTTGAAGTTTTTTAAGCGCAGTACCTGACTCTGTAGTCACTGGAGTAAGGCTAAACAAAATCCTGAGCTGACTATTTACAAGAATTCGCTTATTTTCAAATCTGTCCTTGAGATTCTTCCAAGCTAAAAGGAACCCATCGTTGGTTAATGGCGATTTTTTAACAATATCTCGTGCCTCTCCCCGCGTTTTCTGGTTTAAGTGAAACAGCTTCTCAACGGGACTCAACCTAGAATTATTAATGTAGATGGCAGTGAACATGTCACGAAAGGATGGTCGTTTGATGTTGATGGCGTTGTGTTGAGTTGCTGGATTAATTCTCCTATTTTTCCAGCGCTGCGAACATATGTGTGGTAGCATCTCCGATAACGATTTGTAATCGATTCAAGCTTCGGGTCCTCGCCATCCTCATCCTTTTTGGAAGATAATTCTTTCAAACAAGATTTAAACTAGATTTAAATTCCTCCCGAGGAACCTCTAACGAATGCGTCGTAAGCTCCTGGGATGACAGCTCCGAAAAGTCACTTTCAAACTCGATCAAATTGTCGGTCAAAAGAATGAACGTATCCAGTGAAGACATGGTGGATACTGGTTTTGACATGGCATCTCCAGACTTTGACATGTTTTTCTTTATTTTTGGAGAAAAATTTAAGAAATGGGCGAAAAATCGATTTTAAAAACGAAATAAACAAGCAAAACCCCTTTTTCGATTCACAGGATGTACAGAACGTCGCTGTTTTAAAAACGTTGATGTAAAAAAAACTTCGACCAAAAAAATGGAAAAATTTGGATTGTCTGGTTGAAAAGTTTCTAAATGAAAATGTTAAATTCACACAAAATGTCCCAGAAATATCAACAAGCAAAGACAATATTCAAGAATTCGATGATTGGATTCAAGACTTTGACGAAAAAAGTTTCATAAAAATCAAAAAAAAATCGGAATGAAAATTTATGAAACCGTAATTATGGAAATTTTTCGGAAACATACACGAAAACTTGCTCCAAAAATAAAATTTTATCGTTCGCGTACGTAATCAATCGGATATATTAAGCGGATTATGCTGAAAGCAATCACTGCAATTTACAATTTATTAATATTGCAACTTTGAGCGTTCAAAAGAATAGGATAAAATTCACTGATTTTATTTAAAAAAGGATTATCTGATTATACGGGATAGACTTTTTATTCAAAATATTTGAAATTAATCTTTTTTTTTTTTTGAAATTAACAACAATAATTTAGAAAAAATCCTTTCACTTTTTTAAATAAAATCCAATTTGAAAAATAACAAAAACCAAATTTAGTTTTATTCACCGGAAAAAAATAAATGCCAATAACCAGCCCTTAATCTTTTTTCACTGTTATTAAATTTTGTTTGAAAATTTTTTTTTATATTTTTTGCACAAACTTTTTGCTTTTCAAAATTTCTCTTAACAAAATTAAGGACAAATTAACTGCTTTTTTCTTTTTTTCTTTTTTAGAAAAAAAAACAAAAACAAATCACAGGATTAATTTTTTCTTTGCAACGTTTTTGTTAATTTTTTCACTTTTGCAATTTATTTTGGATTTATAAAATTTTAAACTTAAACAAAGTTTCTATTTGTTTTTGATTTTTTGTTTTATAACTTTAACGAAATTTTTAAAACCAGGCAACAATTGGATAATGTTGCATCGGAAAATGAAACGAAGTGGAAGATGAAGAATAACTTTTATGTAAAAAGTTCAATGAACTTAAGGTTTCAGATCAACATGCACATAGAAATTGAAACAAAATGGTTTTGAAACAAATTGCTTATAGGAAAGCCAAATGTTTCTGAAAAACAAATTGAAAACGAAAGCAGACACTTGTCAACAAAGTTGCCGATCAGCTTTGTAAAGAAGTTGTAGTAAAGAGTGCAGGAGAGACCTTTTTTGCAAAGTTAATTTCCGAACAAGAAGAGAGAGTTGAATTCGATGAGTGGTGAAAATTTGAAAGAAAAGTGTTGACAGAGAATTGTTGCTAGACACAAAGCTGCTAGCAATATCTTTCACAACAAATGTATGTACACATATGTATGCTTGTAAGACATGTACGTAAGCATGTGCATATGCTGAATGTGAACAAATGAAAAAAAATATATATGTATGTATATGGATACCCACAGAAAAAACGGCGCGAAATAATGCAGCGTTATGATAAAATACTATTAACTTTTTAACATTAAAATTATACGTTTTTTAGGAACCTTTTTTTTTTAAATGAAAATTAATTGATTTTTCGCAATTCTCTAATTATTCTAAATTTTCTTTCCTTGCACGATTTTAAATGTTTTTTCTTTAAACTTTCGTTGTTAAAATGTCGCGGTTTAAACTTTTTTCTGCTTAACGCTGCGTTTTTTATTTTAAACACTGTTTTTTCCTTATATATTTAATTAAAAATTAAATACCTTTTTCTGTTTTAAGTCTTACTTGCACACATCTCCTATCTTTTTAATTTTTTATGGTTGTACCTTTTATATGAGTTTTTCACTATGTATTTTTTAATACCCTTTTTATTTTAATTTATGCACTGTTTTTTGGTCTAAACTTTAGCTTTTCTATTATTTTTGCTATCGTTTTACACTTTTTTTTACCGATTTACACTTTTTCGCTACCGATTTTTTGGTATATTTCTTTTTTTTTTTTTTTGGTTTTCTAACACGCGGGGGTAACCTACGCACTGGTCCCTCAAGAACTAAATAGAAATGACATAAAAAAATGCAAACGTACCTTGGTGAAGAGATCGCTGCAATTTGGAGAGCAATTGATGTATGTAGGTTTATGCGTGTTGAAATGTATTTTGATGAGAGTTGATCACTTGATGATTGCTTACTTATTTGATTGCAGATGAATGCACCAAAACCAGATTTTTCTCTAGAAAATCCTCTTCTGGCTATCTGGCTCGAAATGGGACCAAATGAAAATGTGGAAAATTGATGGAATCTTGTTTTCCTGTAGAAATCCAGTCGCTAGAAGAGGCCGTTGAAATGGTTGATGGAAAAAACCGATTTTAATGACTTGATGCTGAAATAAAATAAAATTTCAAACTCGGACAAGTTTGAAATTTAATGTAAGTGAAATAAAAGAGTAGGAGTTAGGAGTTTGGAAAATGATTTTATTTAGTTCAGCGGAATAGTGGCGATCTTACCAATTTAAGTCGTAACTGCAAAGTGAAATAGAGGTCACTTTGCCAAAGTTCACAAGGTGACAAAAATTAGATTTAGTATCACAAATATAAATAAGAAAATATATGTTAATTGTTATACTAAAGGCTAGCGGATTTTCGGAGTGAAATGAATGTTGCCATCTGGCCTTAACAAGGGGCTTGCATTAATTGACGAGGGTTCAGCGTGCACACTTATCGAGTCGAATGGCCAAAGAGCTCGGTCTTGATTTACCAATGGTTGAGCTGTGCTTACGGTGAACTGGGGATATTACGAACAGTAAACCAGAATCAAAACGCGTCACGCTTGACATATCGGCACTGAATACGTATGCACGTACGTACGATATTGAGTTTGGATTTACCTGTACAATCATTTGCTAAGTCAGAGCTTAAACAACACAATTGAGCTAAATGTTTATGTAATGCGAGTAGTGAAGTTTGGTACTTCTTGTTCTCCAGCACTGTCAAATTACACCAAAAATGAAAATGCTTCCAGATTTGTTGAAAAGTATTTGGATGCTGTAGACACTATTCTGCAGAATACGTTCGTCGACGATTGACTTCAAAGCGTTGATGAAGAAAATGAGATAGCAGCATCGAGATATCCACCAAGATGGTGGTTTTGAAATGCGGGGTTGGATATCCAATTCTCCACATATCGTGTTTACACTTACTGGAGCGAATAATCAACTAAAAAAATGTATTGAGGAACCTGAATCAACATGCGAGTAGGTTTTGGGCATGTGGTGGCTGCCTTGGTCTGATTAATTTACGTTCATTGAGAAATTTAACGCATTAACTTTTGATGTGACTTCGAAGGCGACGAAACGTAAAGTTTTCAGAGTCGTTATGACTATTTTCGATTCTCTTGGTCTACTGGGTTTCTATGTGGTTCAAGCTAAAATTATATTGCAGAACATTTGGCACTCAGAAGTTGGATGGGACGAATCTATCAAGGAAGAGGACCGAGTTCAATGGCACAACTCGGTTCATACGGTTTGGGCCAGCCAAAGCGAAGACTTGCAATTACACATATTTACAGATGCAGGCATTAATGTATACGCAAAAGCTTCGTATTTGAGAGCTCAACGGAACGGCGAAATGAGATGCTGTTTAGACTTGACTGGCACGATTTCTATTCCTCGTTTGAAGCTCATGGGCGCACTACTTGGGTTACGTCTAGCAAAGTTTATCGAAAGTGAAATGTTTTTGAAGATTCATTGGAGCGTATTTTGAACAGATTCTAAAAATGTCCTGTACTGGATTAACTCTGATGCGAGAAAATTTCATCAATTTGTAGCTTTGTGAGCTTTCTGCCATCCGCAGAAACTGTTGCCGATGAGGGTACAAAATACAGAAATGAAACAGATTTTGACATGAATCCCCCATAGATTGTGAGTCCGCCAATTTATAAGGCTAAAAAGCCGACTTACAAAGAACCATTTAAAAATAAAATAAAAGCTCTTTTTGGTTTAGTTCATTTAGTTACTTCCAATTGATATTTCACAAAATTTCCCTCCGTTTTTTTGTATAGTTTTGGTTAACGCCTCATTCTCATAGTTGCATTTGGTTTTTCACTCAAATGCAGTTCTTTTACATTGCCTCTTTCATTCTCGTCTTACCCAAATCAACATGTTTATCGAAACTGTGCCAAATGTCATTGGTTCGGTTGTATTGTAATTAGTACACCAACGACCAGGAACCCAAAGTTCATTGACTTGCTTTATTAAACTGGAGAACAAGAGAATTCGTGGAACAAGCAATAATTAGTAATGTGTCATTTATTGTTGTGCTACCTTAATTATATAGGCAATTATGGCTACACTATAATATACTCAAAAATGTCGAGAGTACTATTTATCAGGTGTGCCAAAGCATTGCGTATGGTGATGAAATAAGTTCCTTACTTGATGGTGAAGAAATAAGCACGAAAAGCTCAATTTATAACTGCTCATCTTACTTAGATGAAGTAGGCGTGCTGAGACTGAACGGGCGAATCGACGCAATCGAAGGAGTTGCTATTTGTGTCAAAAGAACTGTCATCTATCACGACATCATCAGTTGACGCACTTAATTGCTGACTATTATCATCGAAAATATCTTCATCATCATAATGAGATCGTTGTTAATGAGATACGTTAACGTTTCTACGTATCAGGTTTGCGAGCGTTAGTAAGGGTAGTCACAAAGGTTTGCCAGTTTTGCCGGAATCGCCGAGTGTAGCCAAGAGCACCCGAGATGGGCGTATTGCCATCCGAAAGACTTGCTGTACATGCGCCAGCTTTTACTAACACTGGCGTAGACTATTTTGGCCCACTGGAGGTGGTCGTAAGACGGTGACGAGAGAAACGGTGTGGTGTGTTGCCTCACTTTTTGAGCAGTGCACATTGAAATTGCACCGTCCTTATCTACGGACACATTTTCACGGCACTAACTTTAGAGGTGCTAGCCAGTTGCTGGCAATACTTTCTGCGTGGAGGTTCCACTGAGATATGTATTCGTGATGATCCGGATTCAAATGAAACTGAATTAGGTAAAAACATTCGAATATCTAGCTAAAAAACCGATCGCTTTCGAAAGTAATAGATCCAAGAATGTTGCCACATTTGACGAGGATCACAAGCTGATCGCATACAACTTTACTATCAAGAAAAGCTTTTGGAAGAAGGTAGTTGTCAATTAAGTTCGTATAGCGCTGTAATTAGAACATCTAAGGGAATTTTGACACGCCCAATTGTAAAGTAGGCAAAATTGGACGTAGGAGAGTAAATTCCAAGACAAAGACTGAAATTTACGAGAAGGGGCATGTTGGCACATCATTGAATGTCAACCCTACGCAAATATTTACTGAGTAAAGCAAACTGTCAAATTATAATTTTTTCTGATTTTGTAAAATGTCGGTCTTCCGGCTATTTAATTTCATTCTTTTCATGATTAACTTGCACGCGGCATGAATTAAAATTAAAGTCCGCGTATATTCAAATAGCATAAATTGTGAGCCAGATTAATAAACTAAGTTGTTCAGAGAGGCAAGTGTTAGCAATTTTTACTAAATTTTACACTAAATTTATTGAAAAAATAGTTTCCAGATTTTAGCTCCTGATATTTCATGTATAAACCAGTTACGTGTACACATATTTTAACAATAAATAGTTAACTGAAATCCTATACATCGGTGCTTAATATACGTGTTTAATTGGCTTAGGCACGCAGTGGCTGGGCGGCCTTCTTACAATACTCATGCAGCAAATGATTTTTAAAAGCCCCTTTAAAGAATTTATAAAAATTATATGTTATCTTTCGACTTGTCCTTAAAATGTTTGTAAAAGAAGCTATAAAACCTTTTTAGCTACTAGGGTGTGGCTAGAGTTGTCAGTGTTATATATACCATGAGACAAAAGCCCTGATATGCGGCCAGAGATTACGCTCATACCAATGTTACAGTTATCAAGTTACAGTCTCTTTTCTTTATTTTAAATTCTCCCTTACCTGTCAAAATTAGCAAAGATAAGGCACCGACATTTCAAATAACATACTAATTACTAAAATCGCGCGTTGTCAAAATTTGTTTCATTTTTATTTTGTTTATTCTACACAGCGATAGGGTAGCTTTCACAGTTGCATAATTTGAGTATGACAAGACCACCATGTTAATTGTGCCATGCACTAACCCAAACTTTTATGCAGAAGTGTTGTGGTAAACCATGTACGGCAATATTGCACACTGGGCCTAAAGGATCGATAGGTTGCATTAAAATGGCAACGAAATCTGAAAGCACTATTGTTTTTATGCTTGATTATAGAAAAAAAATCTGTTTGAATTAAAATCCTAGCTGATCCTGTTTCAAAAATATTGATATTTTTCGCTTTTTGATACATACGGTCATGTATCGACGTTTACTAAAGTGTTCTAATTGATTAGTAGACTCCATATATATGTATATATATACATATATATATATATTTCCGAACCAGGAGCACCTATAATTCTATGTAGAAATATATATATACATATATCATGGCGCTTTTTTTTTACAGTGGTATCCCCTATAGGCCTAATCCACCTTGAAAGTATTTTATACCATTAAAACAATTACTTTATATCATGTAAGTATTACATGTGTTGGGAAGAAAATGTTACTACCGCTTTTTTCAATCTGCTTATAAATGAAGGATCTTCGATAGAATTCAATTTGAATCTTTCCCAAAATTTGAGGAATTCGCGATGTACCGATTCACCAGCCTGCTCCGACCACAATCCCAAACCATCGTTGTTCAAATACAAAAGACCATCTTTGAGATGTTCCAGAATAACATGGATTTTAACTGTCTGAGATACACCAGTACTTACAATAGCTTTGCGAAGTTCCATTAAATGATTATCTATATTGCTAATATCAGCACGCTTCGTAGAAAAACAAGCATCTACAATTTTGTTCATTGCCTTAAATGAGTCAATGTAAGGCTGCAATCGAAATGGCCCAACGTGCTCAAATATTTGTCGATCATTCAATTTTTCTGCTTCTTTTAACAGCTTTCTACACGCATTACCCTCAAAAAATCTCACCCTGATAATTTTTAGGGATTAGTTTCAATTTTTTTGGCCAAAGTAATGCCTTTTCACGCCCAATATCACGAACTATACCATTCCAAAAGAGATGATTGAGAAAACCTTGCAGAAGATGAAGTTCAGGTAGTACACATTTCTCGATGACATACATATCATCATCGTCATCATCCTCTTTTTTTACAAAAAGAGGGTGATTTACCACACTCTGACATTCCTTGGCATTTTTAGCTTTACCAAAGTATTCAAACTTACAATGACTTTCTTTTAAATTTTTGAATGACTTTAAAATTATATTTTCTTTATTATTATTTATGCTTAATTGTTCTGTACTGAGTAATTCATTTAAAGTAATCAAACAGTACGGGCAAGGGTATGTTGATGAAGCAGTTTGCTGCCCATTGACGATCAGTAGGAGCTTAAAATCTGAAGCGAATTTAAACGGTATTTCGTTAATCATTGTTAATTCAAATAACGTTTTCATGTTATTATAACTCTCTTTGATTCGTGGAACTATACACAGTAAAAGCAATCTATACACACTGTTCAAATAATATTTCGTTTACAAATTATAAGCAAATTTACAGTGGCGTTATATATATGAAACGCACCTTAGTGTCAATTGTTTTAATTTTTTTATCGTTAGATTTATAAATGAAATAATTAAAATTATTAAAATAAACAAATATATATATATATATATATATATATCCATATACATATATATGAAGTCTACTAATCAATTAGAACACTTTAATAAACGTCGATACATGATTGCTTGTATCAAAAGGCGAAAAATATCAATATTTTCGAAACAGGATCAGCTAGGATTTTAATTCAAACTGATTTTTTGTCTATAATAAAGCATAAAAACAATAGTGCTTTCAGATTTCGTTGCCATTTTAATGCAACCTATCGATCCTTTAGGCCCAGTGTGATTGATTTATCAATTTCATTATATGCTTGGAAAGTGGGCAGCCTTTAACCACGGCTCTGCGTTTGCTCCCCTTAGTATGTCCAACACCGCATTCTGATTTTTTTACCAAGTACTGATTTTATACTGCAAAACTGTATAAAATGCTAGTTTTTTAATGCCTCAAAATTCAAATTTATCATTCGCAATGCATATAGATGAGTTTGTTCGTTTCTTTTTTGATAATGGTCTTGCCACTATTGATAGCAAAACAAAAATATGAAAAGATGACTTTGACAGGTAAGGTAGATGGGTTTACAACATTTTACCATGATTCAGAGCTTGTCACTTCGATTTTAATTGTTAATTTAAATTAATAAATGTGTCAATATTAATGCCAGATGGTAATACTTCTTCTTTTATCTGAAAATATTGCACCACTTGCCTTCAGGTGGCGTTTATCTAAATAGATTAAGTATTATTCCGCAATTTCGACTTAAGTTTAGCCAAGGTGATTTTTCGGTCACTTTACTGATGTAAACACTAAGCGTAAATAATCCTGTATCTTTGGTAAGATTGCAATTATGCAAAATAAATCAGAAAATTTTCTTATCCTAACCATTTCGTTTTATTTCCAATATAAAATCTCAAACTTTTCGGAGCTTGAGATTTCATCATTATTTCAGTTGGTTTTCTTCACTCCATTCAACAAGGTTTCTTCTAGCAACATCTCATGTCTCCAAATTTCAACACGTACATTCCTACATACTTGCAATCAATTGCTCTCCAAATTGCACCGATCTCTTCACCAAGGTACGTTTGCATTTTATATTTTGTATAAATTTAGTTCTTGAAAGACTAGTGCGTAGGTAACCCCTGCATTTTACAACTCGTCAACAAATTACGAAAATTGGAAAAAAAAGTGAAACAAAGCAAAAATCTAAAAACTCAAGAAAACAAAACTTCACAATTTAGATTAAAAAGGTTCTAAAACAAAAAGTATTAGTGTTCATATTAAAATTATTTTTAGAAGAGTGAAATAATTAAAAAAATCATAGAAAAGAAATGCTTGTAAATTAAAATAGGAGGATGGATGTTTGCAAGAATTTCCTAAATCAAAGTAAAAAAGAAAAAAAGGTGGTTCGGTTAAATTAATAACTTAAATTAAAACAAGAGCTCTTGTAGAAAAAACGTAGCATTAAAAATAAAACTTTAAGCGAAGAATATTAAAATTAGTGAAAACAAAGAAAATTTTGTAAATTTCATAAACAAAAAAATGTAATTTTTACGTTAAAAAAGTTGTTGAAAATTTCTATTACGCTGCATTTTACCCACCGTTTTTCTGTGCACATGCATATATTTTTTTCCATTTGTTACACATCAATTATTTCAGCATATATACATAAATACATACTTATCTTAAAGGCATATGTGTACACATATTTGCTGTGATAGATATTGTTAGCAATTTTTTGTATAGCAGCAGTTCTCTGTCAACACTTCTCTTTGAAATTTTCACCACTGATCGAATTGAACTCTTTTTATTTTGAAAATTTTCAATTTGTTCTTCAGAAACATTTGGGTTTCCTATTTGCCATTTGTTTCAAGACCATATTGTTTCAATTTCTATGTATATTTTGATATGAAACCTTAAGTTCGTTGAACTTTTTATACAAAAAGTATTCATTTACGTACATGTGACACTTAATTTGTTTTGCATTTTCTTTTGAATGCATGAAATTTTTAATAACCAAAAACCAATTTCTACATATTTACTTTGATATTATATTTCTTATCTTTTTTAAGCTTTGAATTTAGAAACAAGTGAATTAAGAAATAGAAATTAAAAAAATAAGTGTTAAAAGTTTGTTTTTGATTTTTTTTGAAAGGAAGCATTTCATTATCTTGTGAAGGTGAGGGAGGATACTTTTTGATGTTGAAAAATTAAAGTTAACAAGTTTTGTGCACTGAGGAAAAATTTATGCAAAATTCTAAATTGCATGCATTAATTTTACAAGGAGCGAAAAATTTTTAAGCCAAAAAATTTTTTGTTTTCCCCAACTTCCGGACAAGGAATTTATTTTTCTTTTTACTTCAGTATTATTTAAGCAATAAGGTAAAAAAATAAATTTCTGAAACTAATTTCTGTTTCAAATAATCTAAGCTAGTGTTGGTTGGTTTTTTGGAGTGCGATTTTTTTCCTCGTATTTTGTTAAGTCTGTTCGCGAAAGTTTTATTTAAAAAAGAAAAATAGTGTAGATCAAAATTTATTGGTTTTTTTATTTTGTATAAATTTTTTTGGACCTTTCTGTCAAGCGGTATACATTTAGCGATAGGATGGATGCGAAGAATGAATTTTAAAAGGAGTTCATTTGTTGTGCTCATGCACATGTATGGCTTCTCTCATTCTGGAGTGGTATTTTGAAAGTTGATAGTCGATAATTGGTTATCAACTATCGCGCTTTTGCTCTCTGTAAGGTGATTGTCAATTTGAATTTGGCTTTCTTGCTATTGTTTTGTTGTGATAGCTATTTAGGTATCGTTTTTTTTATTATCTGTAATTTTTTGACACTATAATAAGCGCTCGTCAAGAAATGTTTAATATCAAAAGAATTGCAAGAGCAATTGCATGTAAACGGAGAAAGAATGTAGAGTCTTGTCGCACAGTGTTTGTGTTTTTCGCTATGATTCTTAACTGGTCAGTGCGAAGTTAACTGAAGTTAACAAAGTTTACTGAAGATAGAAAGTATTTTTTGATTTATTGATTTTCCTCATTCCTGTCACAGGCCAGGCTATGTATAAATTTTCAGTGCCAAACAGCACGTCACATTAACTTCGAAATATTCTTCGTTTCTCTTTTTTGAAAACACTTATAAATAATGAAAATTATTTAAAAACTAAGAAACTAATAAACAGCGTTTATTGTTCCATGGTTTCACGAAGACGACGCACAGCTGAGCGGACAGAAGCAGCGGCAGTGGTGGAATACACCCAAGCGCCACCGGCAACAACACGCTTACAACGTTTGCAAGACCAGATGCCAACACAGGCACGCTTCATGGAATCCTTGCCGCAGAAGGTGCAAGTGTATTTGCTGTGCTGGGTGATTTCCATTTTCTTCACCATCTTACGCAGCGAAGCACCATAACGGGTACCATATTTACCTACGATCCAACTTTCTTGGTGCGTTTGGCCATTTTTTCAGTTGTTGATCTGTCAAAATTTCAACCGGAAAGAGAGATATGACGTAGCTGTGATTGAAACTAGTATAAGCAGCTGGTTGCCCATTTTTTGCTCTTTTACGATTGTTAGAGTTATTCTCTAACAATTAATGCATTTTGCGCTTGTAATTTTTTTGTTGTTTTTGCACTAAACTACTGAACATAAAGCTCTGCATACTACATAATAATAAAACAAGTTTATGTGAAGTTTGTAAAAATCATGTTTACTTCATTGGAAATATTTAATGGCAGAAACGAAGATGAAGATTACAAAAATGTTCGTCTGCAAAAAAGAAACTTGAAAAATAAAAACAATATTTTGGAACTTCCTAACCCAATGTAAGTACATAAATATTCTTTTCGCTGATATTGATAGGAAGCATTCATTTATGTTTCGCGGTTGCTTGAGTTACCATCTGGCACAAGGTCATCGTAAATCTTCTTGGCGGTGGTGGTTGTCAATTTGCAGCTGACTGGGCTGCACCGACGGGTCGAAGTACTGTAGCTTAATACCACTTATTTTGCAGGTGATAGCGAATATCCACTAGAGCCTTTCCTATTAACACCCTTTAGAAATGCCACTAAAAACTCTAATGAATCACATTACAACCTAGTGCATTCACTGGTCAGAAGCATTGTAGAACACTGCATTGGACGTTTAAAATGTTGTATAAGTATTCTTTGTTATGTATAACTTAATCATAAGAAATTTTATATGTTTAGCTTGGTGGCGTATAAATCTTGAGGAAAGGAAGTGTAGATACAGTCCTAAAAGAGTTGTGGAAATAATAAATGTCTGCGCTGCATTGCACAACATATGCTGCACGCAAAGTGTTCCGCATCCCGAACGTGAAGCCAATATTTCTCCAAACAATGAACGTCAGGCAATACAATGTGAAGCTAACTTTTCTAGAGAAGCTAAAACAATTCGTGATGGTATCAGAAATAATTTATATAATTCTTCAGTTTAAGCTTAATAAAATAAAAATTATAAAAATATTTTCTAAAAATTAAAAAGAAAGATCACATAACACATTAAAAAGCAAAAGCTTTTGTTATTACTATTATTATTTTAAAATTACATAATTTCGGGGGAAAAAACTGTTCCTGCAGCCTTATTTGCTTCTTCATCAAGTTTTCTTTTTCATTTATTTTTTTTTGTGTTTTTGTTGCTGTTGAAGGAGTCGTTTCAACATTTTCGTCCAAGCATTCCAGCTGTAATATTTCTCTGATTTCATCAAGCCACTCAACTTCAACCTCGCATTCATTATTTTCTGTTAATAAGAAAAAAATTAATAGATGGAAACTCTTGTATTAAAAAATAGTTAATAACCTTTTCTACTGCTGCCAAAGGACAATGATCCTACAACGCCGCTTACGGACGCTTCTAACTCGCAGTCTGCGACTACGGCTTCTTCGCTTTCATCCAATCCCTTCAATTTAAATCGACCACCACCAGATTGCATTAACAATTTTTTGTTTTTAGTGACCTTTTTTGCGCTTCTTCGCTTTCATCCAATCCCTTCAATTTAAATCGACCACCACCAGATTGCATTAACAATTTTTTGTTTTTAGTGACTTTTTTTGCGCTTTACTTTCGTTGCGCCCAAACCTGCTTAACAATTGAGTTAAATATTATTAAAATCACTGGTGTATTATACTTATTACTTACTCTTCTCCATTCTACGATACTCTTTGTTGGTGGTTCATTTGAATTGAGAGATTTTCCTAGTTTTTCCAATTGCTGCTTTTAGGATGCCCTGCCTGTGCTCGAAAAAGCATTGTAAGATCTGGCCAGCTCCGGGTGCTGCTCCATAAATGAGTAGAGAATTTTGATGTTTTCTTTATTTACATAAGTCCTGTTGGCGCAAATATTGCGTTCGCCCTTTTTGAAGTGAGTGGCATCACTTGTATTTTTTGCATTCCGTTTTTCCTTTTGTTTTTGTTTTAAATAGTTAGTAATAAAAGAACGATTGTCAACGAACACGCGCCTAATTATTTCATATTTAAGGATAGTGATTATTCTCATAAAATTTGGAATAAACGCATTTAACGCCGCCAGCAAGGCAACATTTTGGTCCTTCGAACCGGAGAATCGTTTTTTTATTTCTAGTAAAATATTTCAACTTTAATTAAAATTGCAAAAACTGCAAGTAAAAAGGCAGTTTCGCACACGTTGTTGTTGTTGGTTCAAACCACATTTTCTTCGTGTTTAACCTCATTTTGTCAATTGTATTGAGTACCCCCGCTAAAACAAATAGACAAGACTTTACTTTTGTCGAGTGTTTTTGAAATTAGAGTTTGATTGATTCCCCTCGCGAAAAAAAAAGTACGTAAAATATGACAAATTGTGTCAAAACGCGCGACTCTGCTCGTAGCTCTATAAGAAGATATTTAAATGCAAGCAAAGCTGAAAAAGATTTATCGTCTGATAGTGACCGGGTTCAGAGCTATTTAAAGCTTTTAAGTGAACAGTGGGTGCGTTTCAACAAAGCACAAGACGAGGTGGAGGTTTCTTGCGGACAAGAGACTCAGAGTAGCGAGGAGCAGGCACGAGTACAAGCGGAAACGTGGTATATAGAAGCGCTTGCTAATTTAAATCGTATGGCTAATAGTTTTCAGCAATCGGCGATCAACTCACCGGTGCATATTCCTATCACGCGAGCAACCGCATCCATACATCTGCCTAAAATGCAGTTGCCTTTATTTGAGGGTGAGCCAACAGAATGGATTTCATTTCACGATGCTTTTGTATCATTGGTCGACGGAAATAATAGTTTGTCAGGTGCACAAAAAATGCATTATCTACGTTGCAGTCTTCGGGGTGAAGCCCTACATGTTATAAACAATTTCAAGGTTAGTGATGCAAATTATGTTGAGGCATGGAGCCTTCTTAAATCCCGTTACAAAGCGATGCGAGTCATGGCAGAGCATCATTTTCGTTCAATTTTTGGGATATGCCAAGCGTCTAGTGACTCTGCTAATGACATTAAACGTGTTTTGGATGCAATGTTGCAACATGTGAGAGCGTTAAAGGCACTGAATCGTCCAGTGCAGTTTTGGGATGATTGGCTGGTACACGTAGTGGTATCAAAATTAGCATTTGAAACTAGAAAACAATGGGAATTATCGCTAACAGACGACGGCTTGCCAACTTTCGAACAGTTACAAACATTTTTAGAGACACGCTGTCGCTCTCTATGCATGTTGTCGTCTATTACTTCCGCTCAATCTACCATAAAATCTACGTTTAGAAAAGTCCCAAAGGCCTCAAATGTTTTGCATGCTAACGCAACGTCCACGCATGTCATTAATAATATACGCGATCATGAACAATGCTTGTTCTGCAACGATAACCACAAAATTTACGCTTGCAATAAATTTATTAAACTTGACGCATATGCTAAATTAAAATTTATTAAGCAAAAAGACGCATGCTTGAATTGTCTTAGCAAGGCGCATTCCGCATCAAAGTGTCGTAGCGCTTCAACATGTCGAATATGTAGAATGCGCCATCACACGATGTTACACAATGCATTTTCTAACGCATCATCAAACTGGCATTCTCCAAACGCATCTTTTGAATCTCAGTCGAACAATTCGAATAACGCAAAATTGGCTTCATCAAACGCAATTATACCTATGCCCTCTACGCTACCCGCTCCAGCAACCGCAATAATTCCATCTTGTCTCGCATCGCCCGCATCAACCTCTCAAAATAATATCAAAATATCTTCGCAAAACACCACAGCCGAAGGCGCCATATTACTCGCCACCGGTTAGCACGCGTTCAAGATGCAGCAGGGCGCTGGCAGCCCGTACGCGTCTTATTCGACAATGGTTCACACGCTACATTTGTAACTGAATCTTGTGTTCAACGTCTCCGCTTGCCCCGCTCCTTTTCTTCGATGCACATTTCTGGAATTGGGTCTTCAACAGGACTTAAAACTCATGGTGAAGTTAATATAAATATTTCTTCTCGCAACACAGAGCAGAGTAATACTATAAATGCGCATATTCTCTCCAAAATTACTAACGAGCTGCCAACCGCTAAATTACATAAATTCGCATGGCCGCACATACAAGGTCTGCCGCTGGCTGACCCGCACTTTGACGCACCTGGCCCTATCGAAATTCTTCTTGGCATGGACGAAATGGAGAAGTTTATCACAACAAACATACGGAAAGGTATGCCTGGTACTCCTATAGCGCAAGAGACTACCTTGGGTTGGGTTTTGTTCGGCCGCGCCGGTCATGTCGATAAGACCTCTAGTTTGCAAGTCTTACATTGCGATACAAAGTTATTTCAGTTAGTTAGTAAATTTTGGGAGCTCGAGGAGCTGCCTCCAAAGAAGCATTTGACTGCTGAAGAGTCTTATTGTGAAAACCTTTTCAACAAAACGCATAAACGTGCTCCTGATGGTCGTTTCATCGTCCGACTTCCTTTTAAGGCGAATGTGGTTCTAGGCGAGACCAGGAGTGCTGCTGTACGCAGTCTTTTGCGCATGGAAAAGCGACTTGCAGCTGATGGCGATTTACGCTCGCAATACAACGCATTCATGCAGGAATTGATTGATATGCGCCACATGGAATTGGTATCAAATATGCCCGACCGATACTTTTATATGCCTCATCATGCTGTTGTGAAAGATACAAGCACTACTACAAAATTGAGGGTAGTATTCAACGCGTCTGCTAAGTCTTCAACAGGAAACTCTCTCAACGACGCTTTGATGGCAGGCCCTCAGTTACAACGTGATCTTTTTTCCGTGCTTATTCGCTTTAGATCGCATCGATATGCCATGACTGCTGACGTGCAAAAAATGTATCGTCAAGTGTATGTAGCCTCAGATCAAGTCGACTACCAGCGCATCGTATGGCGTGCAAATTCAGTTGAACCTGTTCAAGATTACCGCCTGCTGCGCGTCACTTATGGTGTAGCTGCAGCTTCGCATCTCGCCGTAAAATCGTTACAACAAACGGCTTTCACAGATGATGAAACATTAAAATACGCTGCTTCAGTCATTTTACATGATTTTTACATGGACGATTTACTGAGTGGCGCATCTACAAAGTCTTTACTCAGTGAACTCCAAAGTAATGTAACAAAGCTTTTATCTAGCGGCGGGTTCGAGCTCAGAAAATGGGCAACAAATTGCAAACAACTTTTCGCTAGCCTGCCACATCACTCGCAAAATACTTCGCAGTTTCTAGCCGCTGGTGAAGAAGTTCGTGCATTAGGACTCCTTTGGAACACAGAGTGTGACTACTTAACATTCACGGTATGTATTGAACCTCCACCTACAGTTTTAACAAAAAGAGCGTTCCTGTCAGATGCCAGTAAGCTGTTTGATCCGATGGGCTTTATAGCCCCGTGTAATATTAAATCAAAAATATGGTTCCAGCAAATCTGGCATACAAATATTGACTGGGACGAAGCTGTACCGCCTAAGATAGCCAGTGAATGGCTCGCACATCGTGAAGACTTAAAAACGCTATCTTCTTTGAGGCTTAACCGTTGGCTTGGTATAGGGCAAAAATGTTCGCATGCTGAACTTCATGTCTTCTCCGACGCCTCTGAGTGCGCTTACGCAGCAGTCATCTATGCTCGCACTTTTGATCTTGCTGAAAACGTAAATGTTGCCTTTGTCACTGCAAGAACAAAGGTAGCACCGCTTAAAACAACTTCTCTGCCTCGACTTGAGCTGTGCGCCGCTCACCTTGCCGCAAAACTCGTGAGATCCGTTCTTTCTTCGCTAGATACTTCCGCTTTTCAGCTTTACGCTTGGTCCGACTCGACGGTCACGCTCGCCTGGTTGCAGAGCCACCCAAGTCGTTGGTCAACTTTTGTGGCTAATCGAGTAGCCGACATACAAGAAGTGCTACCTGCTGAGTGTTGGAATCATGTACGCTCTGAGAGTAACCCTGCGGATTGTGCATCTCGAGGCACGTCTCCTACACAGCTGCTACAACATCAATTATGGTGGCATGGGCCGAAATGGCTGAGTGATGCTGGCAAGGTTTTCAAAAATAGCAACATCCAGCATGTAACCGACTTAAAGCTCTCCGCGAAGAATGTGAAAGTTCATGTCGCACGCACTGAAGAATGCTGGGAGCTGTTGCAACGATATTCCTCATACGGAAAGTTAAAAAGAGTCACTGCTTATATTCTGCGCTTTATTAACAATACGCGAGCAAAGCTCTCAAAAACACCCACTAAAGTTACGCCGCTAAATTTTGAGGAGCTATCCGCTGCTGAAACTTCTTTGGTTAAGTATATTCAAGCTTTGGCCTTTTCTAATGAAATTTCTCTTTGCCGACAAGGTAAATTGCTACCGCTACACAGTAGCTTACTTCGTCTGCAGCCTTTTTTAGATGAGCACCAGCTGCTCCGCGTGGGTGGCCGCATATCACGCTCTAAGATGTCCGTTGACCGAAAACACCCCCTGTTGTTGCCAAAAAATTCACCGCTTGCCAAACTAATCATTGTTGAAATTCATCGCATCACTTTACATGCGGGGCCTCAAACTATGCAATCTGTGTTACAACGGCGGTTTTGGGTCTTAGGTTCTAGAAATCTTGTACGGAAGATATATCGCAATTGCGTCAAGTGTATGCTACTAAATCGCAAACCATGTCAACAAAACATGGCCGACTTGCCATTGAATCGAACTATTTATGCTCGGTGTTTTTTGCGAAGTGCTGTTGATTTCGCCGGACCGTATGCCTTTAAATTTTCTCCTGGCCGCGGCTCCAAATCGATGAAAGGCTACATTTGTTCATTCATTTGTATGAGCACCGGAGCAATGCACCTTGAATTTGTTAGTGGGCTATCAACGAACGCATTCCTTAATGGCTTCAAACGCTTTATCAATCGTCGTGGCTATTGCCACCATATGCATTCGGACAACGGAACTAATTTCGTTGGGGCTGACAAGAACTACGGCATACACTTCAGCTATGTTTAGCTGATCCTGCAACCCATGCATTTTTCAATGATTCCGGTATACTATGGCATTTTAATCCGCCGAACGCACCACACATGGGCGGATACTGGGAAGTAGGAATCAAACGCGTCAAATATCACTTTAAACGAGCGCTGGGTGAAAATTTGTTCACCTTTGAAGAACTTGCAACGTTGTTAACTGAAGTTGAAGCTTGCGTTAATTCGCGTCCGCTATGCACTGACGCTGCTGCTAATGTTGATGATCTAGAGGTTTTGACCCCTGGCCACTTCATCATTGGCGAGCCGTTAAAATCGCTCCCTGAGTTTGAAATCAAAGAATTCAAGGTTAATATTCATCAGCGCTGGCAAATTATTTCCTCCATACGACAACATTTTTGGCGACGTTGGCGAGATGAATACCTCGTCAGTCTTCAGAAACGCACTAAATGGTTTCGCGAATCGCCTAATATCTGCGAAGACGATATAGTAGCGGTAATCGAGGACAACACTCCACCGACAAAATGGAAACTGGCTCGCGTGCTAAAGTGTCATCCTGGCAGTGATGGAAGAGTAAGGGTTGTTACATTAAAAACAGCTGAAGGTCAATATTTACGTCCTATAAGTAAACTGTGTCGTTTGCCAACCAAACAAGATCTATGCCTCTAATTAAAGTTTCGCAAATTATTGTTATTTTCATTATTTACATTAGAATAATGTAATCTTTTGCTCTTTGTAAATTACGCTAATTATTCGTATATGTATAGAATTCACTTATATTCTTTATATGTTAAGCATATTCTTGAATGATAATACATGAATCTATGTTTACAGTCTCGCTGTATAGTATAAATGAATGTACTTATGTATCATACGTTATTATTTGAATTTTTTCGTATTATCTGTAAACAATTTATGTGTATCTTTTTTGTTTTGAACCTTGTCACCTGGTTCAAGCCGGGCGGTATGTTGGCGCAAATATTGCGTTCGCCCTTTTTGAAGTGAGTGGCATCACTTGTATTTTTTGCATTCCGTTTTTCCTTTTGTTTTTGTTTTAAATAGTTAGTAATAAAAGAACGATTGTCAACGAACACGCGCCTAATTATTTCATATTTAAGGATAGTGATTATTCTCATAAAATTTGGAATAAACGCATTTAACGCCGCCAGCAAGGCAACAAGTCCTATGTGAGAAAAAACAAATCGTTCTAAATTTAGCAACTTAATAAATTTCAGATTTACTTACATTTCGACAAAATATTGAAAACATTATTCAAAAATAACAGGGCTGATAGTTAAGTGACTTTTTAAAACTGTAGGTGTTGCCAATAAACAAAAAGTTTTTTGTAATCTGTAAGCAAATTACAGTTGATTATTAAAAATGATACTCAAATAAGTGACAGTCAACTATCACCTTACAGAATAACACTCCTGGGTGTCCTTCTTTTTTATGTGGTGAGTTACGAGTGTCAGCAAATACTTTTAATTTTCACTAGACATTCTAAAAAAGAGTTTTAAGCCCATGGTGTAAAAAAATTAATAACTTGAATGACGGTTTGAGCATCGAACATGAAAGATAGTTAGACTAATAAATTTTTGATTGAAAAACATGATCGCTTATATGTACCGCATTTTATATTCGTACGACTGACTGATCAAAAACAAAATATTTTGTTCACATAAGCACAACCGCACAGCTGTGTCAGAATACGTACAAAATATGCGTAGCCACGTTATCCACATACATAAACCTATATGTATTTGTTCACTTCATTTTCATACGAATTTTATCCTGTGTAACCGCAGTCTTAAGGCCCAGCTAAACCATGCATGCCTTGACTGAACTGTGCGAATAGACACAAATAGTATATTAAAATTACATCGTACTCAACAAAAAGTTTCGTTCAAACTGGTCAAACCGTTCACATGATCAAATAGTCATGTTTGTCAAGCATGATGGACAGCTTCAAGGATGGTGTGTACGGCCCTTTTTATAGTTAAATCATAAGCGTTATGTATACCGTGCGCATACCATGGATCGTGTGAATAGACTCTGCCTAAAATATCAGTGGTTGGCAACGTTGTGTCGCTTATGTTTCAGCTATCCGGTAAATAAATCTTTGTTTTGAGAAAACCATCGGTTTTAAGTAATAAATTGATATAACTTTACCGCATTTTATTCTTCAGTATGCTATAAGTTGAAGGTGCATTTTTTAAATTGTATCTCATTTGTATTCGTTATATGTTTTGGTAAAATGAATTCCTGCTGTGTTGAAACGCATAGGCAAATAAATCGATAATCCTATACATAAAATTTGCGATTATCTTCAGGTAAATATTTTTATATATGTATGTTCATCTAATATTATGCAAATATGATGCGTATTTGGACAAAAGTATGTTCTAACTTTTTTTTAGCGAAACTTGTTTTTCATCTCACAAGAAGTAATTAGTGTTTCCAAAATATGTATATGAAGGGCATCCTTATTTTTTAAGATGGAGTGGAGTCAAATCTTGCCAGGAATCGAATGGTGGCAAGCAGAATTTAAAAACACAAATATTAGAAAAATCAATGCGAAGTAGGGTTTAGCCAAATGTTCTAATTGACTAGCATTTACTTGCAACCGGATATTGATGCTGTAACTAATTTGCAAGTATAGCAGATCTATCAAATTTAGCTGCAAAGGCCTAATCTGAAGTTCAAATTTTTCATCAAATCAGGATTTTGAGTTATTTAATCCAAAAAAGTCTGAATGCACTTTCTGTCCATGACTAGTTAATCGTTACTCCTGCGACAATAACCAAGGGCTTATTTTCACAATGTCTGGTTAAACTTACCCAAAACTTTAAGTGACAGATTTTGTGTGAGTTGTTGTGCCAAACTGTCTGTTTAGGTCTCGGTAAGATAACCTGATCTACATATGGATAAATAGGTTAACGTAAAACGTTTCTATATTCCTCTTAACTGCCATAGTATGTACAACATAATCGCTTGACTTTTTCTCTGTTGGAAAGGTTGTGAAGAGGGGCAGTGCCAAATTTAATTTTTTTCCAATAGTAGGTGGTGCCACGCCTGCAACAAAAAAATTTCGTTTCCTCGACTAAACTAATGGACCGATTTTTATGAAATTTAGTATGAAAATAGACTTGTCCTCGAAGTGGTGGACGTATGGCAACCTTAGCTTTAGTATAGTGTAACGACAATCAGTTAAAACCCTTTTTTTCTCATGTGATTTTTAATTTTAGGAAAGAATATGTAACCATATGGCCCCACAGGCAGGGCCTCCGGAAGGCCTGTTGCGTGTGTTTAGAGCTCCACACGCGTGAGAATTCTCCATGTGGAATTCAACACGGGAAATTTTAATTCAACACTCTGATTTCCAAGCGCATTGATTCCAATTCATAAGTAGAAAATCATATACATCAGAGTAGAAGATTTGTATAGAAAACTTTATTGTGATGTGTACGACCAAGTCCTTTCGTCGCTGAGAATCTGATTTGGGACAGATTCAGCAAAGTTTCTAGATCCCTTGAAGCTTTTGTATTTGTGATGTTTATAAAGTATTCAATTTTTCCAAGATGTTTTCAAAAAATATAAGTTAATTAGTGATCGAAACATGTTTCTTTATTTTGGCGAGCAGAATTAAAACTAAATTGAACAGTTTAGGAGATGTCGTAGGTTTTTTACAGAAACATCTATGGTATGAGGACCATATTCCAGAATTTGTTTGATTCGTAAAATTGTTAATGTTTATTCTTGCATCCTTTTGACTAATGAGAGAAGTTTTTCGATTCCTAAGAGGCTTAAATCGCATGTGCGTTAATTTTGCGATTTTACACATATGCCACGAGTTGGCTGATAGAATAGAATGAAGAATTCCTGACGAAATAAACGTTTTTTTTTATTTCCACAATAATCACTGAGATCTTTACTGTAGATATCCTACATAACTTCTTCATAACAATGATTCTGTAAGATTATCAATCCTCAAATTAAAAATTTCATCATTTACGAACCGCCCTCCTCAACGAATTCCACACCCGCTTTTAGAAATTTATGGCGCCACAGATCATGTTTGCTACAGCCACCGGAAACGGTGGAATTAGCTTTTCTTAAAAATGGTGGATACCCTGTGTAGATATTTAGAAAAGTAATTAGTTCTAAAAGGTAAGTAAATACAAGTAAAGTTTGATATAACATCATGTTCTAGAAATCTTTGGGAACGCTTAAAATCCGATAATTTACTTATTTTCGGGTATATCCTCAATAAAAACAACAAAAAAACTTCTAGGGTTGCTAAAAATGAAGAAAATTGATTTTTTTGCTTGTTTGAAACTTTTTTTTTATTTTCCTGTCGTCAAATATTTCTATTTTCCTGATGTTCATATATTTAAGGAAGCATCGATAAAAGTGCTACCGATATTTTTTAAGCTTATATAAAAGAAGAAAATTCATTTCCTCTAATCAAGTAGACCTTTTGTTTTTCTTATTAAATAGCTCAAATGTTTTGCTAATTTCACTGAGGGTATTCCTCTAAACGCGAAGATGTCTAGAAAACTATAACTATGATTGTCGAAATAATTTGCTGTCAATTTGAAATTTACACATAAACTTAACATAACGATTTTTAAATATAGCAAAAACGTGATGCTCAAATTTTTTCATTGTTTTCCTATTTGTGTTTTGATATTTATCAACTTTATTCCACCTATTTTGATACACTTTTTCTTTTTGGTGTCATATTGTCAAATTGCCATTCCTCATTTGTTTGCTTATTTGCATTGATAAGGGTGTTCCCTTAAGCAAGTTCGAAAACTTTCCAACTTTACATGTTTTTCGTGTTTTCGCGTTTAGAGGAATACCCTTACTTTATTGTCATGTTTGTTAAAAAGCAATAACCGATTTATGAAATTTCACATGAATATCGGTTTCTGCTAATGACTGTACAATTCGATCAAATTATGTTCAATTAAGTAATAATGGTCGATTAAAAACAAATAAAATTTTTAAAACCGGAAAAATCATCCATTTTCTAGTAAGTGGTGAAAAGCCACAAATATACGAAAAAACTTATCATAGCAAGTCTGAACCGACGCACTATGGGCTCGCTAACGACTTTTGCAGGGTAAAACCTATTATTTTCATCCTCTGTTATAGTTTTGTTGTTGTTGTAATCTAATAGAAAATACTTCAAAAGAAACAAAAAGGCACTTTGTTTCTGTAAATACTCATTTATAGTTCAACAGCACAGCATGCATGAAAGTTTAGTTTCTGAATGCAATTGTATTGCGTGTGCGATTTTTAAGGATATTAAAATATTATGCTTACTTGAAAAACAAAAGTGAAAAAAAGTAAAACATAGAAAATAAAGGTGATACTAAGTACTTTAATGTTTATATACGAAAGTTTTTAAAGAAAAATGTGCTGCAGTGAAAAAACCAATTGTTAAATGCAACATAAAATTATTGTGATTTTTTAATTCTTATGTTTGTGTTGGCTTGCAAAATTTTGCCCAAGTTTGCCCAGCCTAAAACAAAAAAAAATAATATTTTGGGATGGATAAGTCTGTTTTATCATATTTTCGCGTTTTTTAAGAAATTTTTTTACATACAGCTTCTGCTTCAAAAATTCCGAGATTTTTTTCAAGTTTGATGAAATGAGCATATCAAAGATGGAAAGAAGGCATGTGTTGTCAATTTTCATGCTTAAAAAAATTGGAGGCTGAAATGATGCACTTTCGAAATATCTAACAGAAAATGTGCGCAAACTTTGCCAAAAATTTATTGGAAGAAGGGAAAAGTCCAATAGAAGGTTATCTGTTTTTCGAGAGCAAAATGATGCGTGGCTTACCTCCACAGCAGTGTTTGAAAATCAAAAAATGCCGAAAGAAGTAGCAGAGGGAGAAAACCCGGTAGAAGCAAATTCATCAGGATTTGAGCGTTCAAGACTGTCATATCCTGACAAGTTAGATCGAGGTAAAATAAGGGAAGCAGCGGAACTTTCGGCATCTAAAGGATTTATGAAGCTGTGTGGGTCCGACTGAAGCGAATTTGCTTAAACAGCACGAAAACCCATATGAAAGTACAGATGCCGACGATGAAGAAGAACACTGAAGAAGACTTTGAAAAGGAAAATTTAATTTTGGAAAATTAATTGGATATTTTAAAATAAAACTTAAGTCTTAAAGTAGAGAAAATTATTTAAAAATTTCAGCTATAAAATACATCAGTTAAAATCTTGGAAAAATTCCTAAAAATCAACGGTTTCAATGAATAATTAACTAAGTAATATGCTTAAATTTCATATCTAAAATGAATTGAAAAAGCCCATTTTAAAAATTTATTTTTTTTTATCAAAAGTGTTGGATTGGGTTAAGGTTTCCGTCTATATTTCATCAAATATAGTTTCATTTGAAATCAAAATGCATTACAAGTCTAAAAAGCTTGGTATAAGAGAGTGGAATTCTTGAAATAGTTTATTGGATATGGACTTAAAAAACCGGAAGCCACATTGAATTCGTCATTTAAAATTTTTAAACTTTGACATTAAATTCGAAATAAGCGACCCCGTAAAACCCCCTTACACAACGTTTCATACAGGTACAATGACACTTTCAAATTTTAGCCGCCATAACTAAGTCCTCCGACCAAATTCAGTCACTCGCAAAGCGAAGAAGTTAATCGGCGCTCTTTATTTAGAGGCCTCAATAGCAAACAAATGTGGAATACTTTGAGAAGTATTGGGTGATTTGATTCATCAACGCGAATAGATGGAGGAGATGCTAATACTATTAATCAGTACTTTCTTAGCCACTAGACTCCAAATGACTTCGACCATTTTGATTTTGGCGTTCACCTTAATAATGAAAACTGTTTTGTATTTGGAAATATTACTTACGAAGACATAGAAGATGCTATTCTTAAAGTCAAATCTAATGCAATTGTATACGATAATACACCAATGAAATTTATTAAAACTATATTGCCTTTTATTCAACATCATCTTCTGTGCTTTATTAATAGCATTCTCACAGCTTCGAAACTTCCATGGAAGGTAGCACGTGTTGTACCTTTGCCAAAAAAAACAGTTCTGTGAACTCCATTGATAATCTGAAACCAATAAGTATTTTACCAGCGCTTTCTAAAGTAGTTGAAAACATTATTAAAACAAATACTGCAGTACACTCTCTTATTGATTATTCACAATCTGGGTTTAGAGATGGATACAGTACCAGCTCCCTTCTTCTTGGTCTTACCCATTCAATCAGAGAAAATACAAACTCTAATAAAGTTAAGATTCTTGTGTCACTAGACATAACGAAAGCGTTCGATACCATAAATCGCACTGTCCTCATGCAAACATTAAAATTAAAATATAACTTTTAAAACTCCGTTTGTAAGATCTCTTTAGGTGACCGTTTTTAATTTGTTTCGAATGGTAATAGTGTATCGAGCTTACTCCTTTGTTTATCTGGTATCCCTCAAGGATCTGTGCTTGGTCCTATTCTATTTATAGTATGATGTACTTAAATGATGTAGTGAGTCATTGACTTCCATTGACTTCCATTTACTTACATATGTAAAATGTTTATTTCACATTTACATATGTAGAATGTTTATTTTTGCGGATGATATTTAAATTTTGTTTTCTAGAGAAAGTCAGTTTTGTAAAGTGATCGAATCTGTAATAAATTTTAATCTCAATAATTTGTCTTCATGTATGTTATCCAATCAATTAATTTTAAATTCTGCGAAAAAGAAGACTAAAATTTAACCCTTCCCTTTTACTTCGCCTATACGGATTTATATTTAGAGTGATCCAATTGATTGCCTTGGTGTAATTATTGATAAAAAGTTAACGTTTGAACATCACATTGACGCCGTATGCGGTAAAGTAGGCTTTACATTAAGGAAAGTATGTGACACGAGTTAATATTTACCTTTGCATGTTAAATTCACAACCAGTACTGTGGGATACAGTGTTAAAAAAAGTTGAAGTCAGTTTTAAGAAAATTGTTCGCTTTTTATTTGGTATTCGTTGGCTCGAACAAGTCTCGTTGTACGTTTTAAAACTTTTACAATTTTCTATTCGTAATTTCATCATATTGCGTGCATTACTATTCTTCTATAAAGATATTAAAACCAATATTCCCAGACACTTGCTACAAATTTTTTCTTTCTGGCGCTCGACGAGAAATACACAAATTATAACAGCGAGAATATCTCCCTCGGTTTTCGAACGGTCGTTTCGCATACGAACAGCTCGATGCTGGAACATTTTCGTTACATTGAAATACCTATAAAACTAAAATCATTCAATATGTCCAAAAAAATTAACTTTGTCTTCGGTTCTAATCAGAATGGTTGCATTTGCGTTTGTCGCTGGTCATTTACTTTTTGGGACGACTGTCATATGATAATTCTAATTTTTCGATGTCTTTTCTTATATTTATCTTTATTTGTTGGAAAGCCGTTACTATTATAGGTACAGTTTTTATACATATGTAATGTTAATTTTTTTTTTCTTATTTAGTGTTAAGAACTCTAACTTACTTTCTTATCTGAAATATGTCATTTTGGCCAACACGGCTTTTATATAATGAATCCGCCATTTTGAATTTTTCACCTGTGCTATGGCAAACAAGAAATGACAGTAAGAGATGACAGGTCTGCGAAATATAACACATAGAAACAACACTTTGTACATCTCAAGGGGAGAATCTCTCATGGCTCAAGTGTTAAGAGCGGCTATTAAATATATTTCATGGAATGGTCGGGGCTCAAATCATTGTTCAAATTACAAAAACCGTTCTGATGAGGCTATGTATATATGTATGTATATGAAAATGTATATATGTGGTAATAGCCGAAACATACATATGTCACCAATTACCAGGTTAAATTGTTCCATTTCTTGTCTCTGTCATGTTAGTTAAAAAACCTATTTGTGAGATTTCACATGAATATCGGTTTCTGCTAAACTGTACAATTCGATCAAACTATGTTCAATTAATTAATATCAGTCCATTAAAAACATAAAAATTCGGAATACCGTTATTGCATTCATCTAATACACTATAATTTGAAACTATTAACGCCACTACATGAATATCACTTAAAAAAATAAATTAAAAAAAAAAATTTATGTATATAAGGTTCAAAAATGTTTGATTAATGTTAAAGAAGACGAAATTATAAATGAAATGAAAAACCAAGGAGTAATAGGTGTTTACAAGTTCACTAAACTTAAAGATAACAAACCTACATTTACCAGCAGCATGGTTCTCACATTTAATCTCTACCAATTACCTACAGTGTAGCTTGGTACAAAGTAAAAGTGCAAACTTACTTCCCAACACCTATGCGTTGTAAAAACTGTCAGCTCTTAGGACATACTCAAAAGAGATGCTCTAATCCAACAACATGCACTGAATGCAATTTACCACCACATAACCCTACACCTTGTACCCGTCTTCAATGCGCCAATTGTAGTAACGAACATTCTGCTTCTGATAAAAACTGCCCTAGATTTCAACAAATGAAGGAAGTAATTAAGATTAAAACCATCGAAAAATGTTCTATGGGCGCTGCCCTCCGCATTTACAATCAAAAACTTAACTCAACAACACAGACTGCACCATCATACGCCGACACTGCCAACCCGAAAAATAACCAAAATACGAACATCATCTCTCAGCAAAAAAGGGCACCTACTCCAACGACAGAAAATTCAAACAGCAAACTTCCCCGAGTACAACATCCTGAAAACTTCTATAACAACATCAACGACAATTTAGAAACACCTTCTACTTCAAACACAAACACCAAGAAAATTACAAATGCTCAAGTTCCAGTCAACAATTTAACAATTTCAACTACAACTCAAATCAACACACCTAATTCACCAACAAACCTTCAAACTCCAAAATCATCTTTAACTTCAACAACAGAAATAACAGATATTCTATCACCCATGTCGAAATTAACACAGGATCTCATTGCTTCAAAAAATTATTTTGTCTCTGATGATGAATCGATGATCCTAGATTCATCCGGATCTTAAACTCAACTGTCTTACTCTAAGTGCTCTTTGTAATCTCACTCCTTTTTATAAAATTAATTTTACAAAAAGTGAGTCCTAATCCTCAAGTTGAGCCTCACAATATTACAATGGAACATCAAAGGTTTCATCAATAATATATCCGAACTTCAACTATTAATAAAAGAGTACCATCCTTCAGTTATATCATTACAGGAAACCCATTGCCCAGCCAACTTCACCCCAATACCACCAAATAACTTTTTCGCTTACTTCACGAATTCTGCTACAAACCTAACTTCCAAACAAGGCGCGGGTGTGCTAATAAGAAACAATATTCCACACAAACAAATAATTATAAACTCAAACTTACAAATAATCGCTATCGAAATACAGTTGAATATTAAAATTACAATAGTCTCAGTTTACATTCCGCCTTCCCAAACTTTTTTGCAACAAGACATAATTAATATCCTTTCCTCCATTCAAACTCCAATTTTATTGCTTGGAGACTTCAACAGTTGGAGTCCATTATGGGGCTCCCAACAAACTAACACCAGAGGAAGTACTTTAGAGGACGTCATTATGGCATCTGGATTATGTGTCTTAAACGATGGAAGACCTACACATCTCTCTACTCACGGTACTCTCACACACATTGACATCTCTACCTGCTCTCCCCTGTTACTACCCTACATAAAATGGGACATCATCGATGATCTACACAACAGCGACCACTTTCCGTTAAAAATCAATCTAAATTTGTCGAGAAATAATAGTAAAAGTTTGTCGAGAAATAATAAAAAAAGTTTCTCTGGGATTTTGCTGACTGGCCCAACTACACCAAAAATGTCAATCTTGAACTTCAGAGTCGGCCCTCGTCCGCAAATATCAACAAAGAAGTCGCTTCCATCACCAAGTCTTTACGTGCCGCTGCTAACATCAATATACCACAATCATCCAACTGCACCAGATCTCATGTCCCATGGTGGAACAAAAATTTATCTGTTTTAAGACAAAATAAAATTGCATCATTCCGTACTTTCCGTAGAAGCCCAACTCAACAAAATCTGGTTTTATACAAAAAAAATAACGATCTTTTTAGAAGAGAGATGTTACAATGTAAAAGGAGAAGCTTTGAAGTTTTTACTAAACAAATAACCACAAACTCATCTATTAGCGAAATTTGGTGCAAGATTCGCAGGTTAACCGTCAACTCTGCACAAAAAACGCTTCTTGCAATACAAACCCCGAAATCTGTCGTATCTGAGCCTACACAAATTGCCGACTATTTTGCTAATAGCTGGTCCCAATATTCTTCAGACTCAAACTTTTCAGCTGAATTTAGACAAGCCAAATCTCTCTGTAAACTTGCCTGCAATAAAAATATAAATCCGTTAGCTCTGGAGATAGAAAGAAATATCAACATTTTCGAGCTTGAATATTGCCTATCAAAAGTAAAAGGTAAAACACCAGGGCCCGACAGAATATCATATAAAATGGTACAAAATCTGTCACCAAGTTCTAAAGATCGCCTACTTTCTCTATATAACAATATCTTTAAAACTGGTGTAATTCCGACTGCCTGGAAAACTGCAACAATCGTTCCTATTCCAAAACACGGCAAAGATATCATTCTAATTACATCATACCGTCCGATTTCTTTACTTAACTGCTTAAGCAAAGTACTGGAAAAGATAATTGGAACCCGACTATTTTGGTTTATAGAACAGAAAAACCTAATTGCACGTAATCAAGTGGCTTTTAAATCAGGGAGAGGGTGTGCTGATGCTCTTCTCTACTTAGATAGTTATATCTCGAAAGCACTTTCCTCACGTAATCATCTTTCTATCCTTTCAATAGATTTTGAAAAAGCATTCGATAGAATTGGAGCTCACGTCATCTTAAATACTTTATACAAATGGAGAGTTGGACCTAACATTTTCAATTACATAAAATCATTTTTACTAAATCGCAAATTCCGAATCCGAGTAAATGGGATACATTCCAAAGTTTACCTTTTACACAATGGTATCCCCCAAGGCTCCCCCCTTTCGGTTGTTCTATTTTTAATCGCATTCGACGAGATCAGTCAAATCGTAAAGAAGCACAAATACGTGGATCATTGCTTGTACGCTGACGACTTATACGTCTTTTGCAAAAAGAATAGTAATTACGAGACTAACTTTTCACTACAATGCGTGTTAGCTGATATCAATAACTGGTGTAACAACTCTGGAGCAAAAATCTCCTGGGACAAAACAAACAAAATTCACATATGCCGTAAACTTAAATTTGATGCACATAACCACGCAATTACTCTTAATCAACACACAATTGTAAACGTTGATCAAATGAAAATACTGGGTATAATATTCTCAAAAAATTACTTATGGAACAACCATTTCATTGCTCTTAAAAAAGGTCTTGTAGCAAGAATTAATCTCATTACGTTTTTCGCCAGTAAGAAATGCCAAGTACATATCAATATTTTAATTTATCTTACAATAGTATTAGTCCTAAGCAAAATCTATTACGGTCTCTTTTTATGTGGTAGTGCCCCGAAATCAACACTGAATATCGTTAGAGTAATGTATCATCAAAGCATCAGAAATAGCCTATTCGCTCTACGCAGTACTCCGATAAAAAACCTACTTGCTGAAGCAGGACTTCCTTCACTCGAAGGATACGTTTACGAATGCAGATCAAAACTTTTACCTAAACTTCTCTACCAGAACAAATCAATAATAGATGAAGAAACTCGCAAACTATATACTTCTAAAAGAAAATGGAGATCATCACCAGCAATTTTAAACTCACTTAAACTAGCAAATGACCACAATATAGAAATCAACTTCCACAAACTAAGCATCGTAGATCCACCAGGCCGCAATTTCGCTAAGTTTTGTGACATCTCTTTGTCAAAATTCAAAAAACTGAACACACCCGACTTACTATTTAAACAACTATTCACTGAAAAATACCACGATCTAAGAAACGCAGGATGGTCATTCTTATATACAGACGGCTCAAAAATAAACAACGTTTGCACGTCATCGGCAGTAACCGATCACGGTGGAAATTCAGTTTCTTTAAAATTACTTCCATGCTTTTCTTCTGTCTTCGCAGCTGAAGCTCTAGCCATTTATAATGCCTTGATTTATGCAACTCAAACTCGGCTTAAAACAGTAGTTTGCTCTGACAGCCTTTCTACAGTTCTAGCAATTATGAACACCTCTAGCAACAAGTGGCTCATCATAAACCGTATTAGAAATATTCTTTACTGTAACAAACCATCTTTACAAGTTCTTTGGATACCAGGACATGTAAATATTGACGGTAATCATCACGCCGACTCTGCCGCAAAGTATGCATGCAATGCACCGATTACTATGGATAGTACAGTGGAAAAATTAGACATGAAGAAACACATTACAAATAACTTATTAAAATTTAGAACTACGTCGTGGCATAGTTACAATCACCATCACTACACATATATCAACAGGAATTACAACCCCCCAAAATATCCTCCTAATTTAAACAAAGCTAAAATCAAAATATTCTCAAGACTCAGATTGGGACACACTTTAGCAACGCACCTCTACATATTTGAAAAAAAACCGCTCCCCTCCTGTTCAACATGTGGTACAAACCTTTCTCTAACTCACATACTCAATGAATGTCCTGACCACTCAACATGTAGAAAGATGATTTTTGGTTCGACCATACCTGTAGATTCGCTGAAACAACCTTCAACAGACAATATCGAGAAAATCTTCGAATTTATAAAATCTACTAAACTAATTATATAGTTTTCGTTATACTAATTTTATTTTTACTCTCAACTTTCACTTATTTTTTTTTGTATTTAGAGCTGATGGTCTTAGCAGCCAATGCTCCTTTCCTTGTTAGTTTTTATAATTTATTTGGAAGCTAATAAATAATAATAATCATCCATTGGTCGGCCTGCATCACTCTTTCGACTAACTAACGAAAAATTGAAGAAACATTTATCGTGATACTTAGCTTCAACAGATACTAAGTCAAATTCAAAATTAACACGCTCCTTTACACTTCTTCCATATTTATCACCGCGCGCCTCTGCTGCTTTTAATACAGTGTCTTCAAATGTAAGAGTACTCACTTCTCTAACAACGCGTCTGTATTTTCTCTTTTTTTCTCTCAATCACTTCACTCGTTTCTTCTCCACAAAACAAACATAATTTTTTGAAATCAAAAGCGCTGATTCTTTTCTTACGCGTAGATATTGATGTACTCGGTTCTTCTTGGCGTCGTTTAAAAGCCGCATTACTCAAATTATTTGTATAATTTTTGCGACAATTACTATGCACATTCGCCAAATTCACAGTATTTAAATATTCAATATTACCATCACCTCTAGCGACACTAGCATTTTTAAATGTTTGTAGACCACGGCTAACTTCTACAACATCACCATCCGATAATAATTCATTACATATAAAAAATGTATCACTCATCATGAACTGTTTAAGAGCAGAAAACAACTAAAATAACGTGTTTAACACTCAAGAAATAATTTTCAACTGAACTAAACACAGTCCGACAGGCAGTAGCAGGTATAAAGGCACGGGTATCGGAACAATGAAATATGGAACATCTGTGAGTGGAGGTCATTTGGATAAGTTATAGTAGATTTTACTAAGTTCCTAAACCTCTATAAGATAAGTATATTTTTCCCGAAACGTCCAAATGTCAGATAAAAGTTTTTAAGACACTTACAAACATTAATAAAAAGCGATAGAGTTTACGCATTGGTGTACGGTATAGAAATCCGTATGTGAGTGCATTCTAGTCGCTTTCTCAGCGCTCTACTCCGAAAACGGTTGATTTTACAGAAAAATGCAAGACATGTTTTGTAGATAATTTTACTAGGAACAATCTTTATAATAACCGCTATTGACCTCCGAGCAATAGGTCGCGAGATATTTGCGAAAAACTGATTTTTGTGACCTTTTGACCTTCATAACTTTTTTAGCCGGCACGATATCGATGTCGATTTTTCACATTTTTATTACAACAACAATACAAAGGTGTATGCAAAAATTCAGCTCACTAAGAATATTTTCCGCAGATTAAGGTTTAAAAAGCCTTAAATGACTGGACTACTATAGTCTTTCTCTTTCAAATGCTATTGAGTTTTCTGATTTTATCGCATTTTGAAACTCAGAAATCTTTTGACATGCAAATGTCTCCAATTAGTTTTCAGGAATGAGTCACAAACATGAAAATTTGAAAATACGGTGAAAAAAAAAAGATATTTCAGAAAACTCAAAAGCATTTTAAAAAGGAAGATTTGTACTTTAAGAATACACACATGGTTTTTTGAAAAAAAAAATCCCGGTTTACATTATGATGACGATTTTTATATAAAAATTGGCCCACGTAAAAATAGTTATTTTTACTTATTTTTGTTATTAAAGTCGATTAAAACCGACAGTCTGTGCAGTGAGCTCAAAAAGTTCACATCGTAGCTTCGGTATATTAACTCTTGGTAGCGATTTAGGTCCTCCACGGTAATATAAGCATTGCGTAACGATTAAAACCGACAGTCTGCGCAGTGAGCTTGAAGCGATCACATCGTAACTTCGCTATACTAACGCCTGGTAGCGACTTAGGTCCTCCACGGTAATATATTCATCGCGTAGTCGAATAAAACCGACAGTCTGAGCCTCTATTAAAGCGTACTAGCGATTTAGGTCCTCTACGCTAATACAGGCTACGCGCCTTCGAACCCCAACTTGACTCTCAAACTTATCGACATTAAGACTCAAGCTCAAACTTGTTGAGAAAAACACATGTACAATTTATAGAAATAGAGAAATATAATGTATACTTAAGTTTATATTTAATATATTTAAAAAAAAGGAAAAAATAATAAAATATCATTTTTAAAATTTAACCAAACGTATAAATATTTTTGTAACGACCCCATGTAGGTAGAATGATCCTGGACACCGGTGTATACCCCGGCAGAAAAAATATATAATATTGAAATTATTAAAATCTAAATATACAATGTGAAAAGAAAAGAAAAAACATTGAAAAAAAACTAAGGAATGTCCCAGAAAAAACTTAGGTTTTTTTATTTTTTGAATTATGCTCTACCTGATAATCTTATAGGTCTGAAAAGAATTAATTTGATCTATATAAAGTGACGTTTAATATGATGTATAACACTTGAAGATAGTACTTTTGACGACAAAGATGTCTAGCAAGCAACAAAATGTCCTCGAACTGATTTTGTCCACATACCTGCAAAATCCAAAATTAAAATATTCAGCTATAGCAAAAATAGTTGGTGCATCAGGCAGAAATGTTTTTACGGATATTTCTAAATATAAGAAGGGTTTCCTGAAAAAAGGTTCAGGCAGAAATCTAAAAATTTCTAATCCAAAGGTAGCGTCGAAGGTGAAGCGCCTTTTCATGTAAAATCCAAAACCTCAGTGAGAGATATGGCGGCTAGAGCAGGTACATCAAAATCTACTGTACAAAGAATAAAGGGGAAAAGTAAGCTAAAGACTTATAGAGTTCAAAAAGTACCAGACCGTTCTGATGACAAGCAGTTGATGGCTCAGATGCGAGCCCGAAAATTGTATGAAAGTGTAGAGAACTTGCATAGTCACTATGCCATCCACTGTAACCTTTAAATAAGTTCCTTACCAAGGATCCTAATGAATTAAACGTTCCCACCAAATCCCACTAAATCTAAAAGCAATCAAATCCATTTTTTTTACAGCAAATGAGAAGCACTCAAATTTAAATACATAATTTTTAGTTTTGATTTACGGAAATCAAATAAACCAAATAGGTTCAAATGACACTTTTTTGTCAAGCAATAAGCAACTAAATATGTTACGTAAACAACTGCAAGTCAATTTCATTTTTTTTCGTTTTTTGTGCTTGTGCCGCTATCCGCTGAAGCCACCAGCACAAACAAAAGCAACAACAAATGAATGCAGATATTAGGTTACTCCTACATGCCAATGACTTTGTGCATTCAAGGTTACGTCATTGACCTCCGCAACAGACTGCACAACCAAGTGACAGTCACACTTAAGTTTCACCCTTATTTTTTAATCAAGGCTAACTCAGAAACAAATTAGAGCGAAACAAAATGCTAACTCAGCCAAAATTTAGAGCGATCGCCAATCAAGGCAAACTAACGGAACGAAGGGTGGAGATTGGAAATACTGTCAAAAATAATGTTAAGTAAATACCAGTTTATTTTGTAAAAATAGTTTAGAATTCAATTAATAAAATCAGAATTTAACTTAACTCAATCAAGTCGCATTCGCCTATGTTTTATTTTAAAGACTCAAACAAGTGCGGCACTTTAGCCATCACTCTACAGCGTAGCTCGCTAACCTAATAAGCTAAATTTTTTTTTGAAACTGTAATAGGAAAACTTTTTCTTGGACATTGACAATAAACCCCTACAAAAGGTACCTGTCTAATTTTGATTGCTGTGTTATGGACGACGAAACTTACGTCAAAGCAGATTTTAAGCAGCTGCCTGGGCACGAAAACTATATTGTATATCACCGAAAAAGGAGCATGTGTCTAGTAAATTCAAAGAAAAAAAAATTTCGAAATTTCCTAAGCAATATATGGTTGGACAGGCCACATGCACTTGTGGTCTCAGAAGCAGATTTTTTGTTACACAAGTCACAATCAATTCCAAAGTTTATATAGACGAGTGCCTCGAAGAACGTCTTATACCATTTATGCGTGCACATGAGGGTACCGTGATGTTATGGCCAGATTTAGCAACCTCTCATTACTCTAAAGCTACGATGGAATGGTATGCAAGTAAAAAGATCAATTTTGTTCCAAGAATTGCAAATCCGTCCAACTACCCAGAGCTTCGCCCAATTGAAAGATATTGGGATTTTATGAAAAGATATATTCGAAATAGTGGTAAGGCTGTAAAAATCTTACGAGTCTTCAGACATAAGTGGAAAAGATTGTACGGTACTGTCGATGAAACAACTGTGCAAAATTTAATGAAGGGCTTTACGGAAAAAGTAAAAACTATTTATAGAAAAAAAAAATTGTTACTTAGTTTTTAGTTATTTATATTCCGAACACTAGTCATTATTAATAAAAAACGAAAAAAGAACAAAAAAATGACTGGGTATTTTTTTATAACTAAAAAGCAAAACGTATTTTTTTTCTGGGACAGTCCTTAATTTAAATGCTCTAGTGAAAGTGAAATTAAAGATTAAAAATTAAGAAAATAAACTAAGAAAAAAAAAAATTTAAAACTTGTGAGAGAAAATACAAATATATAATATAAATTTATGGACAAAATATTAAACAAAATATATTTAAATATCAAAATGGTCAAAACGTCATGGGTCTGTTCATTGTGTAAGGACGATTTGATTGCATACGCCAGTGAATTTAATTTTAGTCCTTCCGGGTCGGTAGAAGAGTTGAGAAAGCGGTTCACAGCAGTCATCAGTGAAGAGTATACACCAGAAAGAGGTTATACAGGGGAGAAGTCTGTCACCAATGCCTGGAACTCATTCGGCCCACAAA
The DNA here is from genome assembly GCA_963680825.1 of Meiosimyza decipiens. NCBI lineage: Eukaryota > Metazoa > Arthropoda > Insecta > Diptera > Lauxaniidae > Meiosimyza > Meiosimyza decipiens. The sequence goes on along the minus strand of OY804260.1, from coordinate 36,647,393 downwards.
CCAGAGGCTCAGGGGTCAGCTGCCGAATTTATCACACCAACGGAAGCTGCACAGAATCTAACCATTACTACCGCTACTAGTTTTGGTTCAGGCCACGTGTCCACTGCAAACAAAGTCAGGAAATGGTCTGTGAGCTACGACGGAGGAAAAGATCCTTTTGCCTTCATACACCGAATAGAATAGCTGGCCGAAGTCTACGAAATCAACACTGATGACCTCCCTCGAAGAATGCCTGTATTTTTGCGTAGTAGAACCTTGACATGGTTTAGAAATAACAACAGAGGCTGGAGTGATTGGGAGCAGTTCAAAAAGGATTTTTATCAATATCATCAAATATCGCAGCTATGCAGATACGCTTGGAGGATAACATTCGTCATCGTCAACAACGCCATCGAGGTCTTTTTAAGGACTTTGTGATTGCACTACAGGATTTAATGCGACTTGCAGGACACACCGAACCAGAGTAATTATAAAGAATATTCAGGAACTGCCACCCAGATTATCAACTATATATTCTCAGGAGAGACTTCGTAAGGCGAACTGAACTTACCACCATGGCCGAAGACTTTGAGGGTATACGAGGAACCACGGGAGAAATACCAAAACCACAGCAACAACAACGAAATGTTGAAAGCAATTTTATGATAACAACAGAAAGCCATATAAATCACGACAACCATCGTATCCTAGCCACAGTCGCTCTTGACGAGCAGCTAATCATTGGCATCATTGACACTGGAGCTACACGTAGTTTTGTGAGCGAACTATTAGCAAAGGAACTGAGCACCTCCAAGAATCTCATCACGGTAAAAATGGAAACTTGCTAACAACACTCGCCGCAGAATACGCGAAGCATTGATAATGAATGTACGCCTGGACAATAAAATATGTCAAATACCTCTACTAGTTTTTCCTGACGCCGTCGACGACTTGATTTTAGGAATGGAATTTTTAACAAAAATAGCAGCAGCTATCAGTTGTGGAAGGAAAACTTTAGATTTAGGTCCTCTACATTAATACAGGCTACACGCCTTCGAACCCAACTTGGTTTTCGAACTTTTCGAGGCAAACGCAACGTAATTTAACCTCTATTAGCGCGTAGAAGCGATTTAATTTTACCTCTATTAGAGCATAGTAGCAATTCAAGTCCTCTACATTAATGCAGGTTACACGCCTTCGAACCCAACTTGGTTCTCGAACTTTTCGAGACAAACGCAACGTAATTTCACCTCTATTAGCGCATAGTAGCGATTTAGGTCCCCTACGCTAATACAGGTACGCGCCTTTGAACCCCGACTTGACTCTGAAACTTATCGACATTAAGACTCAAGCTCAAACTTGTTGAGAAAAACACATGTACAATTTATAGAAATAGAGAAATATAATGTATACTTAAGTTTAAATTTAAGATATTTAAAAAAAAGAAGAAAATAACATAACCTCAAATATGTCAAAAAACAGCAATTCTTCACTTTTAGGTTAGGATATCTCAAAAACCTGACGTGATAGAGCAATTATGTTGCCAGATTCGGATTCAGCGCACCTAAATCCTTCGGAAATATATATTCAAAATTCTGCTTCCAAAAAAGTTAAATTTTGTTTGCTTGTGTTATTGAAGCAAAATGTTGTATTATAAACTTGTTTACAAAATACTTTGAAAATTTTTGGACTAAAAATTAAATTAAATTTTTTTTATTCACTTTTATTTTTGTTGAAATTTACTAAAAATAAAATCTAGTTATAAAAGGAGCAATGTTGTCATATCATGTTTTAATGAACAATGTTGCAATAGCTATGCCCTATTGACTTTGTCGAAAAAGCCAGGGGTAAAAGGAACTAATTCGTTAAAGGTATTTTTTTGTCTTATATGGACTTTTGAGAACGTTGCAAATTTATTAATTTTTTTAATTATATTTCAAAAACTATCGATTATAAGTATATTCACACTATCGGACTTATTGCAGAGAATAAAATAAAATAAAAAACTTATTCTTTCAACAAAATAAGGTTTTTGAAGTTGTATTTTGTATATCAAAAGTTTATCAAAAGAATTATCTTTATATCAGTTGACCAATTATCTGAAAAACTTTTCATGATGCAATAAATTTTAGATCCATGAATTTATATATTATATATAATACATTTTATGAGATGTTTTTTCCCATTACAAAACGCAAAACAAAAAAAAAAAATGGTAAAAAATTTAATTCACTCAAAAACGACTGAAAATATTAAAAATTTTTTGACGGTTTTGAATTCATTATGCCATAAGTCACTAAGAAATGAAATTTCATTCGATTCCGAAAACTCCTTCTATTTTTGTCCATCGTTTGTATGGTTGTGCGGTGCCGGAATTCTCAATACATCCCCATAATTCGTCAATTAATTTTCATACCGGTAAGTTTCTCAATACAAACCAACGAGCTACTTGCTGCCATAATTGTAGTAAGGTTTACTGGAAGTTTATTTGTAGGTTAATTTTCACAGCTCTGACAGTCGGCACACGTTCTGATTTGTAGGTTAGGTTTTCACTGCACCTTTTGCTGTATAATTCTTATGTCCGTTTTTCTCTTAATTTATATCTAAAAAAAAAAAGTTAAGATTGATATAACTGTTTCACAACATGAACCACAAGCAATTGTCAAGCCAATAAACGGAAGAAGTATTCACTTATACTTATCCTCTATACAAAAAAGTCAAGAAGAAAAATAACTAAGCTTTGACTTGTCATATTATGTTAAAGTAAACAATGTTGAAATAGTTCGATAATTTGGCCTTAAATTTAAAATATAATATTAACAATATTTTCAAGAGATCTTGATGATGGCATTGTGTATTAATGTGAATGTAGTGAAATTAGCAAATAATTGGAGCTATTAAACAAGAAAAACAAAAGATCTACTTGAGCAGAGTTCATGAATTTTCTCCTTATACAAAAGGATTTTTTTCGATACTTATCTGTACGACAGGTAAATAGAAAAAGTTTAAAAAATATAATCTTAAATAGCAAAAAATGAATTTTTCTTAATTTTTTTACTCAAATTTCCAAAAATAATATCTTTACAGCTCAGACAATTTATTGGTAAGAAATATTATTTTATATTAATTTTTGATAATTATTATTTTTCAATGATTTATTTTCTACTTTCTAAGTCCGTGACTTTTCGAACTTCCCTCGTATTTACATGAAATGCAACACTGCTCCCGTCAAGTACCATCTGTTAATAGACTACTGTCAAGTGCTCGCTCATAAATGCGGATTCTGCACCATCAACTTCAATGGTAAAAAAGTGGTTTACTGAGTTTCGTTGTGGTCGCTCAAGCACTGGTGATGCTGAACGTACTGGGCGGCCAATTGAAGTCAAGGGACCCGAAAATGTCAAAAAATTCATGATATGGTGTTGGACGTTCGGGGATTGCTTGAGATTGTTGATGACATAGACATTTTATATGAAATTGTGGTTTCGTTTTTAAATGATCAGATGAATCTTAGAAGCTATCCGCAATATATTTGCCGCGTATGATTTCAATTGACCATAAACGTAATCGTAAGACGTATATAGTCTCAATGGCGAAATTCCGTGAAATGGGCTACGAATTGGTTCCTCATTCGTTATATTCTCAGGATTTAGCCTGCAGACACTATTTTTTTTACCAAACCTAAAGAAATTGCTCGGTGGAAAGAGACTTAGCTCTATCGACAAATACCTATTTTAAGTACTCGAGAAAAGCTTTTTTTTTGGAAGGAATAAAAAAAATTGGAAAAACGATGGACTAAGTGGATTGAGCTGAAAAGAGACATTTAAGCATGTTCTTTATTTCACTTCCGAGTGAATTTTAGACTTAAATTTTATATAAAATCTTGAGAACATTTTAAAACGAAGTGTCTTAAGCAACACTTTTGAAATAACAAAATTGTTTTGAGCCTCCACATTCGAATGAAAAAGGAGTTCAGAATACATTGATATTAATTTAATTTCATCTAGGCGAAGGGGATAAGAAAAGTATTACAAACACATAGAAAATATTAATTTTTTGCTATTATTTTGGACTTAAACAAAAATAACATGTTTTTGTTGTTTTGCTTTAACATCAATTTCCGTTAAATACCAAACGTTAAGCTTTAATTTTGTCTTCTTGTTCTAGTAAGCCATGCAAGTGTAAGCTGAAATAATAATATCAAGGATGAGTACTCGCCATCCTCTTTACACCGTTGAGGTGGGAGACACAAAATTTACTATACTTAATCGTTACCAAAATTTAAAACCCATTGGATCAGGAGCTCAAGGAATAGTATGGTAAGATATATTTTTTAAGCTGATGTTTGCAATTACATACTGTAAGAAATGTTAGTATTTTAGTGTACGATTTCGAAACATATACATATTATGTATGGGTCGGTCTTTGTCAGATAGGCTACCCTCCTGCACATTTTTATTTTTATGTTAGTTGGTTTTTTTTCCCGTTTCGAGACGTTCAGCCGAATTCCAGTTAATCTTTCACACAACGCAATTCTTAAATATTTTCTGAAAATTTTCTTCAAAAATTTTTACACTGATCGAAAATTACAATTTTCATAATTAATCCTGCGAATTTACCTAATATCAGCGACTTTTCAAAAATTAAATTATTCAGGTGTAGGAAACTCTAAATACAATACCAAAAAAAACTCACCATCCAAAAAAAGATGATTTGTAAAAGTCCGACATTTGGTTAATTTTGAAGATATTGTAAATTTTTTTTAAATGAAGATAAAATTTGAAGGTTCCATAAATTTTTGTTTTAAATTTTTTATTTAAGATCAATTTATTTAATTTGAAATTAAAAAAAAAATGTTTTCTGCCTAACGCTGCACAGGCTAAACGAAAATAGGGATCAATATTTATTTTTATCATTTGAAAGACATTTTAATTTGCTTTGCTGGTTTTCGAATTTTTCTTTGACGACTTTTCGCCGAGACACGGCTATTTAAGTAAAAAATTACATATTTGTGTTTAAATGCTTATGCAGGGGTAATTTTTTATGCATAGAAAAAGTGAATTTAAATTTCAATAAACTTTCTTCAATACGACTTTTTACTAAAACGTAAAATAAACTGTCATTCGTTACCCTGCTATGTCGTTTTTTCCATGTTGACTGAATAGAAACAAACTAGTGATTGTAAATCAAATGAGTTACAAAAATAAACAATCAGGAAAATCATTTTAATATGCTTGTTTCAGATTCTGCTTAGATTCTCAACAGATCTACGCAAAAGGTAAATATATCAGGCTTAAAAATTCTTACTAATCGACGAAACCAGTGTGACTAGCTTTAGCTGTTTTTTTCTTAATTTGGCCTTGTTTAATGTATTTTTTTTAGTGTTGACACATACAGTACTGAACAGGAAGATCAGTAAAATAACACTAGTTTACACTCAAAATGTTCTATTGATAAAAGGTTTAATAAAATATCTAATCATATAAGCTTGCTTGTCATTGTAATACCTTTAATTTGGTGCTAAGAACGATTAAATTGGGCATTTTTAGCTCGAGACATGAGTTTTATAGTGAAAAGAGGTCGAAAAATTAAAAAAACAACAATATCTCGAAAACTGCACCATTCAGAAAATTTTCATTTTCGAATTCAGTGGAAAAAGGAAAAAAGAAAAGTAACCTCCCATGAATTGAACAGAAACCAAAAATTTTTTTTGTAACGATTAGATTCAACAAATTGTCGAAAATCTCACTAAACGATGTTGGAATGAACTCAAATGAAAGCTGCTACCTCAATGAAAGCACAAAACGCTCTCGTCACATATTACAAACGGCAATAAAACTTAAACGCAACAAAAAGATATTCGCAGAATTTTTTAAGGAGAGGTACCATATATGTTAGGATATTTGAGAATGAAGATGCCTACGAAGTTGAAAGTTCCAAACAACTTGATGATATAATTGCGATTGAGCATGATGTAAATGATTAAATTGTTTAAGAGTTACCATCAGTTTCTAATAATTATTTTTTTTATTTATTTCTACATTATTATATTTCTTTCTACTTCTTCTATCTGTTTTAATTATTCCTGTTATTTAAAATATTTACAGAGTGAAATGGTTATTTAGCTTTAGTAATCAGCTTAAGGCTTTTGCTCCATATCCTTTTTTTTATGTCTGGGTGTGATGTTCACTCTAGTAGCTTTGATGAAAGTAATAAGACTTTTAAATATTCTCTATGCGCAACATTCTGGCTTGGAAATCGTACACTTTAATGCTAGAAGTCTTAATTTAAGTAAATTAGACTATTGGAAATTTATTTTTGAAGATTCGTTGGTTGATATAATTTGTATTTCTGAAACTTGGTTTTGTAGTAGTGTAAGTGATTCCTTATTTTTCTTAAATAATTTTAAACTATTTAGGAATGAAAGGCTTGGCAAAAAAGGGGGAGGCGTTGCCATATACTGCCGTAATAATTTAAATGCTCATGTCGTTAGCAAGTCTAATGATAGTAATCTTGAATTCCTTAATATTTGTATATCTGATAATCAAACCAAAGTTTTCTTATCTTGTGTATATAACCCTAATAAAAATAATTGTTTGGATTCTTTTTTTTCTGAATTGTCTAGTCTTGTTATTGACTTTGATTTCTTAATTATATGTGGTGATTTCAATGTGAATCTGTTATGTGATTATAACGTGTCTATGTCTTTGTATGAGAATGTTGAATTAGTAGGAATATCTGTTGTAAACCAAGCTATGCCAACGCGGTTTTCGTGTAACACTAGTCCTAGTCTTTTAGATTTTTTTATTGTCTCCGATTTGTCATCTGTCTTACTGTTTTATCAAATTTATTTTTTGTCTGATCACGATCTAATATTTTGTACACTTAATCTAAACCTATCTCGTACTGTTCAGTCAAATGTTTTTACTTACCCTGACTTTAAGTCTATTAATATTTCAGCTCTTAATAATGATCTTAATTTTACTCCTTGGCATGAAATATGGTATAGAGAAACTGTTGATGAAAAGCTAAATATCTTTACCAACACAATAAATAGTCTATATAACAGACTAACAAAAAATGTTCCCGTTCGAATTGCTGCCATAAAGAATATATCTTGTCCCTGGTTTACTCCTTATGTACAAAAATCAATAAAAAAACGTAATAAACTACGCCGAAAGTGGAAAAAAACTCTATTGCCTGAGGATTGGGAAAAATTTCGAGTTGCCAGGAACGCATCAGTGCAGATTATTAGGAACTCAAAAATTAGGTTCTGCTCTGCTAAACTGAAAACCTCACTCCCCTCAAAAGTATTTTGGAGAAATCTGAAGATTTTATGTACTGTGAATGATCGAACTGCTGAGTGTAACATTGATCCCGATGTTTTAAATGATTTTTTTCTCTCTAATGTAAGCAGTATTGATAGAAGAATCATTGAAATCGCCGGTTCTTCTACTCATCATACTTTTCAGTTCTCTGCTGTTTGTGGAAGTGAAGTTTGTAGAAGCATAAAAAAAAGTGCGATTGGTGACGATGGAATCTCTATTAAATTTATTAAGCTTATTCTTCCATATATTCTTAGCCCTCTTACACAAATTATTAATCATTGCTTCACCACTTTCTCGTTTCCACTCTCTTGGAAAACTTTTGTTGATGTACCCGTCCCCAAGAAATCCTCTGCAACTGAAGCTAATGATTTTAGACCTATTAGTATCTTGTCGTCTTTATCAAAGGTATGTGAAACATTAGTGGGTGATCAAATATTGAAATATTTATCTGATAATAATCTTTTGTTATCAATGCAGTCTGGATTCCGAGCTGGACATAGTTGCTTAACAGCTACTCTTAAAATAGTTGATGATATAAGATGTTCTTTTGATGAAGGGTTGCTAACTTTGCTGTGTTTGCTTGATTTCTCAAAGGCATTTGATACTGTCAATCATTCCTTGCCATGCGAAAAATAGAAATTTTTGTTTAGTTTTAGTGAAAATGCTATAAATTTGATAAAAAGCTACTTGTCTAAAAGAATGCATAAAGTAAAGGTAGGCAATCAGTTTTCGGAGTACAGAATGGTTGGCAGTGGAGTGCCTCAAGGATCAGTGCTTGGCTCCTTATTATTTTCAATATTTGTCAATGACTTCTTCACTATATGATGACGTACAGCTACATATCTCCCGCCGAATCAGTTTGATAGAGGACTTGAAATCAGTGACGGATCTAGGATTGTCTTCAGGAGGGGGCTGAAATTTTTTTTTAGTGAAAACGCACATTGATTGAATTTTTCAACGAAAAATATTTATTATACTTTATAGAACTTTTATGTTCAGTACTTTTAGTGCAAAAACAACAAAAAAATTACCAGCGCAAAATGCATTAATTGTTGGAGAATACCTCCAACAATTGTAAGGGAACAAAAAATGGGCAACCAGCTGCTTATACTAGTTTCAATGACAGCTACGTCATATCTTCAGTAAGCTTTTTAGCCGATGTTGAAGAATTTTTTTTTTTTTTTTTTTTTTTTTATTGAACCCAAATAATCTTACAATATTTTCTTTTTACATTACATGTTCTTTTCCTAACATATACATAATATTTATCTCGGACTTTCAAGACTTACATACATTTTTAATTTTTAAGAAACTTACATATTGTACTTAAATTCATACATATTTGATTACATTTTATTTTTGAAGTTTTTCCTAAAAAAGGGGAATAAAAAAGAAATCACATTACAAAATTAAAAAAACCTAAAATACACTAAGCTAAAAACAATACAAAACAAAATAAAACAAACTAAAACTAATAAATTTATTATATTACATATTGACTTATATTATAGACACAACTATTAATGTCATAAGAATTAAATCTTCTATGATAATACATTAAATTTTTGCTAACAAATAGATTGTTATTGTCACTTAAGATTTTAATATGCCAGGGAGATAGATATTTCTCTGTAAGTGGATGTGCAGTTTGACCAGCCAATTGAAGGTACTTTTGTAGAAGTAAATTTTCAGTATGTGATGTGCTGTTTAAAAATTTGAGTGCTGAATTTACAAGAAAGGAATCAATGCGTTCTATTTGACAGATATTATATATTTTTTTGTTTGAAATTCTCATACGGTATGTGCTTTGGAATGGTTTACGATCTGCTCCCGAGCAAATTCTTAAAATGTATCGTTCAAATACTCTGAGTCTTTCCATTTGACTGGATGATACATTAAACCATATGGGAAAGGCATACGAGATAATGGGTCTAATGATTTGCTTGTAACAATTCAGTTTTATGCGATTTGCCAAGTCCTTAGTTCTTTTTAGAAAATTTGAATAGCAAAAGAATATTCTCTTAGCTTTACTTAAGATGTAATCAATATGGCAGATAAAATTAAATTTACTGTGCAAAATTACCCCTAGATATTTTATGCGATCCTGGAATCCAATTCTTTGATTATTTATTTGAATATTTGGAACAAACTGCCTAGCATTCGGATACAAGTACTTTTTTACTCCTTTAAACACAGTACTTTCACACTTGTTTATATTGAGCTTCAGTTTCCATTTTTTGAAATAGTCAGTTAGAACGGTCAAATATTGGTTGATCAATTTATTCGCACGATGTAAAAGGGGTTTCGAACACAAAATTAAAATGTCGTCTGCATATATTAAGGTTAGTATACCAGGACTAGGGTCTGGCAAATCAGCAAGAAATAAATTATAGAGCATCGGACCCAATAATGAGCCTTGAGGAACACCTGCTGCTATTGGTTTTATTATTGAATTCTCATCTTTATTGCAAACAAAGAAAGAACGATCAGTCAGATAATTTAAAATGATCCTGCACAAGTACTGGTCAAAGCCAAAAATTTTAAACATTTTGTATACGATACCTTCATACCACGCTGTATCGAATGCTTTTTCGAAATCCAGGCTAACAGCTATTGTCGCGTATCTTTTATTCAAATTCGAAGATACAAAGTCAGAAAGTAACATTAGTGAATGATTTGTAGAATGTGCATTTCGAAATCCAAATTGATAGTTTTTCAGAATATTGTTGTCAGCAGTGTGCACTTTTATTTTTTCAAGTAGGAACTGTTCAAACAGCTTACTGACATTAGACAGTAAGGAAATCGGCCTGTAACTTTTAGGACAAGTAGAATTGGAGTTAGGTTTAAGGATTGCAATAATTTTTGCGCACTTCCAGCTAGTAGGAAAATAACCAATATTGAACATGTGATTGAACAATATTGCAAGAAACTTTGAAAAAAATAAGCCAGTTTTTTTTAAAACAAAGTTAGAGATTCTATCATCGCCTGAACTTTTTTTTGTGTTTTTGAATTTAAGTGCAAACTGAATGTCAGCAGCATTAATGAAATATTTATAGAGTGGTGTAGCGAAATCATCTGGATTAGGTGGCTCTCCAGTAGCAGGGAAACTGTTATTGAAGATGAATATGGGAACATCGTTCACCAATTCATTAAGTTCGTTGTGAACAACTCCAGTAAAATCTGTGGAACCCATATTAGTGTTTTGCCTATGAATTTTTTCGAAGTGATCAGCCAAAACATTAACTTTATTTATATTTTCATAAATGACGTTGCCCTCAATATCTATAAGATCCGAAAGGTCTGGGCTTTTAGTTAAGCCACATATACCTTTTATTTTTTTGTAAGTTTTATTGTTCATTTTAATATTTTTAAAAAAGTTTGACCAGTACTTATTTTCGTGAACTGTTATAAGTTCTGAAATAATTTTGTCCAAATTTTTAATGATCGCCTTTAAAGTAAGCTTTCTTTGAAAATCCGTGCATCTGAAAACCAATTTCCGAAGCTGTTTCTTTTTTTTAATAAAGTCTAGAATAGGTTGGGGAAGATTTATGAGTCCTCTCTTGCGTAAAACAGTCTTTGGAGTGGAACTTGAAATGGCTGATTCAAAGGAGGGACCAATACTATAAATGCAATTGTCTAGTTCTGATATGGAAACAGTTCCATCAATAGGCAAAATATGGTCTGTGAGTTTATTTTCTAAAATTCGGTTAAATTCAATAATATCCATTTTGTCAAAATTAAAAATTTCGGTGGGGGGGTTGATAACTACTTCACTGATTATTAGATTTAATTCAACTGCTTTGTGATCGGACTCATAGTCTAGTGTAGCCAGGAAATTTGGATGTGTTCTGTCAAAATCGATATTAACAAATGCTGATGCAAGAAAAAAGTCTATAAAGGAATCAGAAAAATAACTTCTAGTTGGAGATACTGTAGGAATAAGTTGAATAAGAGGCTGACTATTAAGCCAACTTTCTAAGACTCCTCCATTGCAGTTTCGAGATAAGTTTCCCCAAGATGGATGCTTTGAATTTAGATCACAACCAATAACAAATTTATCGGAATTAATTACAGAAACAATGTTATTCAGTTCAGGCACAGAAAGTGCAAAAGATGGCCTTAAGTACATAGCAACAAAGCATATTTTGGTGCCATCCACAAGATTGACCTCAATGGCCGTACTTTCAATGTTGTTCACATTTATATTTATTCTATGGAAGTTGAAACTATCTCTGATGCAGATTGCAGTGCCACCACCTGCACCACCTGATCGATTTTGTCTAACCACATTGTAACCCTTAAAATAAATTTTGTGGCGAAAATTAAGTTTATGCTCAGCAATCAATACTACATCAGGATTGTGGCGTTTTAGAAATAGATTGAAATAGTGCCTTTTTTGTTTTGAAACCATGGAATTTACATTAATAAAGATACACTTTAATTTTCTTAACATTTAAAAGGAGATTCACGGAAATCCACCAGAGCAAATTGAAAAAAATAAGTTGAACAATTGTTCTTGTTTTACATGACTTGGTGCATCTTTTTTATAGTTTGGCAAAAGTTGATTTATTTTAAGGATAATATTGGAAAAGCTTTGGCCAAAAACATTATGACATTCATCATTGATGAACGCAAAACTGCTATTGTCATTATTTGCATTTGAATTATGAGCCGAATTATTATTTATACGCAGAGCGTCGGCGTATGATTTTCCAGGAGAGGAATAATTTTGAGTGGCTTGCCTGGCAAACAGAATTTTTTTCTCCCTTTCTTGTTTTCTTTCAACTAAATTTCTTTTTAATTTTTGGTATACTTCGCAATTTTTATAATTTGCAGTATGCCCTTCGTTCTTACAAAGCACGCAGTAAACCTGTACACCAATTTGCTTTTTAATGGATCCATCACTTAAGGTCTTAGTTATGACATTGTTATTAAGTTCCTTAGATGGAATTGAACATTTTTTAGGACCATGATTACCACCGCACTTAACACAGCGGAAGGGCATATTGCAGTTTATAGCTGCATGGTTGTACCTTTGGCAATTTTTGCATTGCAAAATTTGTTTATTTTTGTATTTTTCGAAGTAGACGCGGTTCTGACTAAGAAATTTAATGCTTAGTATTTCTTGAATACTAGATGACTGTTCAAACTGCACAAGCCAATTAGATTTGAGTTTAGAAACTCTTATTAATTTAAAATTAAGATCTACTGAGTTAAGAGCACTTATTAAGTCACTCTCTTCATTGTAACTTGGATAACTTTTCAAAACAAAAGTTATAGGTTTTTCCGATTTCGGAGTGTATGAAAAAAATTTAATTTTGCTTTCCGCGAAAAATTCTTTGACTTTCTTATAGTCAGCGATATTGAGAATTTGAAGTCTCGTATTTTCACTATTCGTTTTAGTGAAAAAATAATTTTTCTTATTTAGTAAATTATTCAACTTACTATGAATTTCTTTGATAGTTTCATTGTTTAAAATAATCTGAGGTGGTTTTTCCTCTTCAGCCTTGTTGCGTTGATTTTTCACAACAGGCACTTTCTTACTTACTTTACTGGTGCGACTCCCTCTGGTTTCTATTGGCGGAAATTCCTTTGCAAGCGATATGTCGTCATCAAAATCTTCGTCGGTAATGCTCAGCTTGTAATATCTGTTGGATTGCAGCTTTTCTTCTATTTGCTTGTTGAGTTTTTCTTGGAGCTCCTTATTGAACTGCTTCAGCTCGTTTATTTGCTTCAAAAAAGTGCTGCGTTCACTTTCGACATCACTGCTGGCCATGTTTTGGCTCTTACGCTTATGCGTTTTAGCTTTTTTCGCACTATTTAAGTGTTCCGGATTAGTTTTAGTATCGGAGTCAGACATAATGTCGTCAATTACATGGTCAATTTGAATTGACTCAATTGTTTTATTTTTTTACTACTTTTTTTTTATTACTAGCTTTTAATATTTTTTTTTAACTTTTACAAAAATGTTCTTTTACTCTTGGAGTATTTAAAAATTTTTTTGTTTTTCACAGTTTGTTAAAATTCACCACTAGAACTGCTACCTGCAGAATTTTTTCTATCATTCATCATTGATTCATTGATGAATTCTGCCGATGTTGAAGAGTCTGCAAACACACTTTATTTAATTTTTCGCATTGACCAGTTAAGAATCATAGCGAAAAACACAAACACTGTGCGACAAGACTCTACATTCTTTCTCCCTTTACATGCAATTGCTCCTGCAACTCTTTTAATATTACACATTTCTTGACGAGCGCTCCGTTGAAAGCTTTTTTGGCGATACGAACGAAGTTGCAAGTGCTATTCATATGTAAATATCGGCGAGTTCACCGAGAAGTAATTTCTTTATATGTGTTTTTTGGAACAAAGCAAAAAGCTTTCAACGGAGCGCTCGTCAAGAAATGTGTAATATCAAAAGAGTTGCAGGAGCAATTGCATGTAAAGGGAGAAAGAATGTAGAGTATTGTCGCACAGTGTTTGTGTTTTTCGCTATGATTCTTCACTGGTCAATGCGAAAAATTAAATAAAGTGTGTTTGCAGACTCTTCAACATCGGCTAAAAAAGCTTACTGAAGATATGACATAGCTGTCATTGAAACTAGTATAAGCAACTGGTTGCCTATTTTGTGTTCCTTTACAATTGTTGGAGGTATTCTCCAACAATTAATGCATTTTGCGCTTGTAATTTTTTGTTGTTTTTGCACTAAAAGTACTGAACATAAAAGTTCTATAAAGTATATAAAATTTTGCTTTGTTCCAAAAAACACAAATAAAGAAAAATATTTATATTTTTTGGTATATAACAAAAATGAAAAGGTTAAATTTAGCCCTTATAAAACATAGAGATCTTTTTTATCTAATCAGTAGTCCAGTCGAGGGTTTCAAGACGGCGAGGTTTCTTCAGGCAAAATAATTCTACGATTTCATCTGAGCAGATATCGATTTCTTTATGAATATTTCCCAGAGTTAATCCATCCAAGCGGTCTTCTGTCATTGTAGATCTTAAATACGATTTCAATCGTTTTAACACAGATTACAACAATACTGGGGCCACAACATGAACTTAGGAAACAATGTAGCCACAATTTCAAACTTATGTATTATTACCACTACTACATAAATCTTATTTCATCTCATATTTCCTTAATAAATGAAATCCATTCAGGATTTTTTTGACATTAATTTAGATATTTAAAACAGTAAATATGAAGATCTATTACTATTTTAGTACGTTGTAGTCTCAATATACAAGTTATGCGTATGCGCACAGTTGCATAAGCTGACTTCAATCAATGCATGTATAGTAGATTATTTGTTTGCTATGAAAGTAGAATAGATAAATGTGAGCCTGTAAATAGAAGACGGGGGAGTGATAGTGGTGGTGTCGTTGTGCTGTATAAAGAAACCAAAAAAAAAATGTTCGTTGATATATTTTCTACATCACAACAATACTTCACCACCACAAACAATTTTTTCGATTTCGATTTTCTGAAACGTTCTCGAATCGAAATATTTTTCGGCGGATGTTAGGGGGGCTACAGCCCCCATAGCCCCCCCTTGGGTCCGGCACTGTTTGAAATGTAGGTTAAATGAGGACCTTGACTCTATCAACAAATGGGCGGTAAGAAATGGTCTTCAGCTAAATGCATTGAAGTCATTAATTTTGCCTATTTCTAAATATGAATTTATTCTTGATGACATACCTAACAGTTATAGGTCAAAAGAAACTCAAATTAGTGAGGAATGCTGTTAGTCTTGGTTTTTCGCATTTGTCTTGCATCAACCATATCTATAGTGTTGTCAGAAAAATTTACTATACCTTGCGTAACCTCAGAATGCCTGCTGATTTGACACCGCTTGAAACGAGACGTAAGCTTGTGATTCAATTAATTCTTCCCATAATTACGTACTCTGAGGTGGTATATAGCAAACTAGATTCCAGTTCCCAATTAAAATTGCAGATCGCATTCAATAATGCTACGCGATATGTGTATGGGCCACGTAAGTTCTGTCACATATCCCAGACGGAATACTTGGTTTTGACATTACTACCTATCTACATGTCAGAAACTGCATATTTTTACATAAGCTAATTCACACTAAGACACCAACGTATCTATTTGAAAAATTAATATTTAGCCACTCTAGCAGAAGTCATGTGCTGATCATACCTAGATTTAATTTTCTTAATTCGTCGATTCGATTAGTTTTCATCAATGCTATTAGATTATGGAATTCACTCCCCCATAGCTTAAGATCGATAATTGGAGCAAAAAGGTTTGGTTTGGTAGTCATGAGTCATTTTTCCTCTCAATAAGCTAAGTTATTGTTTAACTCTTGTTTGATGTTTTTATTTTTAATTTTTTTTTCTCTATATTATCCCCTTCTTTATCTTATTTCTTCTATTATCTCTTAACTTCATCTAGTTCATAATCTGATTTACTATATATTTTATTTAATTAATTTAATTTATTCTTATTATCATTTTATTTTTTAAGGAATCATTATATTCTTTACCTTAATTCAACATTGTATTATAAAAGAACCTGGTTCTTGTTATACTAATAATTAAAATTAATAAATTGAAACTGAAAATATTAATATGATTGTCATTTTATGGTCGATTTTCTTCTGGTATGTCTTAATTTATGGTCTACGTGCATGAAGTGAAATTATTTGGCGTTTTGAGACAGCGTTGGAAATACTCGACTGCGATACAGCTAAAAAGCGCAGGTTTCTTTTGCATTTTATGGGTGCTACGACTTACAACATTATATGCGATAAACTGAAAATTATCGATTTCATTTGCGAAAACAACAAAATGATGAGACTTGCGCTGACTACTTGGTGGCATTGCGTAGGGTATCATAAAGGTCGGTTTGAGCCAACTCGTTTAATGTTCCGGATAGCGTGTGCACCCGGAAAATGGTAAAAATGTATGTAGCAATTATTCAATTCGACATTCGAATTACTGCAGCAACGGATCAGGAGCATTTAAACAGAATCAATGAGGTTTCGAAACGATTAAATAATCACAACATGCGTATTAACCTAGATAAGTTAGAATGGATGAAAGATGGATGGAGAATGGATTGAATATTGCGGTTATGTCATCAACAAGTCGGGTATACAAAAAATGGAAAAGAAAATTTCTGCAATTCTGGAAATGAGCCCACCTACAAACAAAGATGCAGTTTGCGCCCTAGTTGGATTAATTAATTATTATGGAAGATTTATAAATGATCTAAGTACTGTCCTGTTCCCAAAAAAAAATAAACTACTGCAAAAGAATATACCAATTTTATGGGACTCAAATTGCGAAAATTCATTTGTGGAAATAAAAAACTAATCCAGTCTCCGACTAGCTTTCGTCGTGGTAAAACGTATTCGGCTTGTGTCTGTTTAATTCACATGTTAGTAATACTTCACTAGTTAATCCCGTTAGCTACTTTTTTCTTTAGTCGAAGCAAAACAAAAGTATTAAAACGAGTTCAATAGAGAATAAACATTACAAACAAAATTAAGCGAGCGCGTAGTGATGATGATCTGACCGCGCAACGGTCTGTTAATACTATGAAAAAAACAAAAACAAATAATGCACCTGCAAGTGCAGTAAATAAACGGAACTATTACTCGCCACTGCAAACAATAGATGCTATCGAAAATTCTGATGATGAAATCGTGGTTGAAAAATCAGCGAAAGTACACATTCCTCCTATTACAATTCTGAAATGTAAAATTGAACAAATTCACGGTTTGTGTAAAAAAATTAATATTGATAACTACTCCATAAGGAAAATTTCAATCGACTTAAAACTGTTCGCTAATTCAAAAGAGGATTTCGACACCCTTATGCTACAAAGAATGAAAAACCTTACAAAGCTTTATTATTTGGTTTAGATAAGCTAGATCCAACTATTGTCAAGTCCCGACTAATTAATATGGGTTTGAATTGCATCGACGTCAAATTGGTGGAGAAAGCCAGCTATAACAATACAGTTCACATAATCTATGTTGTATACTTTCAACGCCAATCGGTAACTGTTAAAGAACTCCGACAAAACTACTCAGTTTTTGACTATGTCAAAGTGAGGTGGGAGTACCCAAAAGCACACAATTCCCGTATTACGCAATGCTACAACTGCCAAATGTTCGGCCATGGATCAAGTCGCTGTCAAGTTAAAACTTTCTGTGCAAACTGCGCTGGATCTCACAAAACTTCAGATTGCAACGCTTCTAATGTTAAGTGTGCCAATTGTAATGGTTCACATAAAGCTTCTTCAATTGCATGCCTAAATAGGCTGATTTATTTGCAAATACGACAACGTAAACACGATTGCACCAAGACAACCTGTTGTTCGTGCCAACATCGTGAATAGAAATGTTACAACCTCTAAGTACAACATGAACTTTCCAAACACCTTACGTCAAGATGTCCCATTATCGACAAATACCTGGCATAATCAAAACAGAACCAACGTTAATTTCAACAACAGCAACAGCACCAATACAAGCAACTTATTTTTCTTACAAGAGGTCAAATCTCTAACGTTTGAACTCATAACAAATTTGCAAAATTGCAAAACAAAAGCTGAGCAGTTTGAGTTAATCAGAAATCTAGCTTGCAAGTTCCTGTCATAATTTATAGTACAACAAATATAATTATTTGGAATGCCAGAGGTATTCGAAACAAAAGCGAAGAATTATTTCAATTTTTAATTAATCGGAATATACATATATGTTTACTCTATGAAACTTGGCTTAAAAGCGACATTTCTGTACGACACAAAGAATTTCTCATTTATAGAAATGACCGCACCACCTCAAGGGGTGGAGGCGTAGCGATAATTATTAAAAAGAACCTAAGGCACAAACTTTTGCCAATTATGGATACTAACGAAATCGAGAATTTAGGTATTCAATTATTTACAAATACCGGGGGTTGTATTCATATTTATTCATGTTACTTTCCGGGAGGATTAGCTGGAAGAGATAACAATAAAAAACGTAGGTTTGCAGCTGATATTCATAGGTTGTCTAGACATAATAAATTCATTTTAGGCGGCGATTTTAACTGTCGGCACCAAACTTGGGGTTGTACAAGAGCAAATTGTTGGGGAAATCTGCTGCTTGAAAAATTAGATTTCTATAACATCGATATCATTTTCCCCAATTCCCCAACCTACATTCCATCCAATCCAAATAGACAATCTTCTACTTTAGATTTTTTCCTAACAAACGTCAAAGATATTGTTTCGGCTGCCCTTGCTATAAACGATTTAAGCTCCGACCACCTGCTTGTAGAAGTTGCACTATTTCGTCAAACTAATGCTTTAAATATGACTGGAGAAATGTCAATTGGAATCAGTATTCCCGAATCATTCAAAAAAGACTTCAGATTATGGATGAAAACACTATCAGAAGTCAAGATACAATAATATTGACACAATGATAGAAAACTTTAGCAATGTGTTGAACGAGGCCATTGATCAAAGCGTACCAAAAAAAGCACCATCTTTTGTGAGAAGGGCTCTACCAGATCATATCAAAAGCTTGATTCGATTAAGAAACAACTATCGACGTCATTGGCAGCGTTATAAAAACATCCAAGACCAGTATGAATTGAGAAGGCTAAATATTTTCATTAGTGATGAAATTAGCAAATTTAAAAATAATTCCTGGAATACATTATTGTCTTCTTTGGATAAAGGCTCTTCCCCTTTTTGGAACCTAACAAACATTTTAAGGAAGAAGTCTAACATTATGCCAATTTTAAAGCACACTACAAATGAAGAAAAAACTATGGCTTCTACTTCAGATATATCTAACCTCATACAAAATTTAAAAAGCAACAAATCTCCTGGCGTTGATGGCATTAACAACAAATGCTTAAAAGCTCTTCCAAACAGAGGCAATAAGTACCTCACATTAATTATAAACGCCTGACTGTATCAATGCTACTTCCCGCAGATTTGGAAAGAGTCTAAAGTAATCCCTATAAGGAAACCAAACAAACCTTCGAACTGTCCCTCTTCATACCGTCCGATTAGCTTGCTTTCATCCGTAAGTAAAGTTCTTGAAAAGGTAATAAAAATTAAACTGAACGAGTTTATTGAAACTCATAATATTCTGCCTACACTACAGTTCGACTTTCGAAGAGAGCACAACACTACACATCCATTAATTAGAATAAGAAACATAGTCAATACAAATTTTAGATATCAGTTGTCTACAGGTATGGTACTGTTAGATGTTAAGGCCGCCTTTGACTCCGTGTGGCACGATGGGCTTATTTATAAACTGATTCAATTAAACTTTCCAGTTCATCTCACAAAAATAGTACAAAGTTTTCTCTTAGCTCGGTCCTTCAAAGCTTATATTGGCAATACTAGCTCTGTCAGCGCAGCTGTTAAGGCTGGTTGTCCCCAAGGCTCTTGTCTTTCCCCTATTTTATACAATCTATTCACGGCCGATTTTCCGATAATAGTTAACTGCACTACATCAATTTTCGCTGACGACACAGCGGTGCTTTGCACCGCATTAATGGCTTCAGAAATATCCTCAAATCTGCAGATGGCCTTGGCAGTCATACAATCCTAGTTCTTTAAATGGAAAATTCTTGTTAACTCCCATAAAACACAAGCAATTTATTTTACTAGAAAACGGAAATCATGTTTCATTCCCCAAAATTGCTTAAGCTTCGATAACAACTTAATAAATTAAGAATCAAAAGTGAAATACCTCGGTATTATCCTTGATCCAAAAATGAAGTTTAAAGAACACATTTCCTACATAAACGTTCTAACACGTTTGCTATATCCGTTTATTAACCGGAACTCAGGTCTCAATTTACATAATAAATTGCTAATACTGAAGTCAATATTTCACGCTGTAATTTTTAACGCTTCCCCGGTATGGTCAACAAGCGCCAATTTTCACTTGAAGAAACTGCAAATTGCTCAAATTAAGCTACTGAAACTTATATACAATAAGCCTAGGTTCTATCCTACTGAACGGCTACATGCACTTGCAAACATAGATTTAGTTGTCGCCAAATTAAACCGATATTCCGAAAACTTTATTATCAGATGCCAAATCTCTGAATATTCTCATATTAATGAGCTAGTCTCAAGTTAATAGTAGGTTAGGTAGAAATAGATGTAAGTTTTATTGTAAATTTGTATAGGGTTTTTAAAAATTTTTTCCCTCCAAAATATTTTGTGAACTCGTGTACATATTATTTAAGCCATTGTATATTTAAATTGAGAAAGATCTTGAAAATTTTGAACTCTTTACGAAATATGTTTACCTATATGTATGTATGTAAATAATATAATTAAAATAAAAATTGAATTAAATTGAATTAAAAAACTAATGCAGTCAAAAACGAATCTATCGTATTACAACCCTTAGCTGCCATTAAATCTTGCCGTAGATGTTAGTCCCTATGGGGTGGGAACAGTATTAAGCCATCAGTATCCTGACAGATCTGAGAGATCGATGCAGTACGCGTCGCAAACCTTCTCATGTGTGTAACAGAGATATTGCCAAATAGATAAAGAGGCTTATGCTATAATTTTCGGAGTATGGAAATTTTATCAATACTTGTACGGAAGAAAATTCATACTAATTACGGATAATAAACAACTGTCGCAAATACTTTTTCCGCATAAAGGGCCAAGATTGTCACTTCAAGAATGCAGCATTATGGTATAGTTTTAGGATCGTTTGACTATGAAGTTCGTGTGCAAAGATCAAAGAAAACGCTAATGCAGATGTATTTGCTCGGCTTCCTAGTAAGGATACATACAAAGGCTTAGAGGAGGTAGATATGTTAGAAATCGAAGCAATGCAAAATCTGTTACGGTAAACGAATTAAGGAAGCTTACGGAATAGGATACAGAAGTCCGAATACTATTAGAAGCTTTAAAACACGGTAGGGAATGTAATCCAAAGGATCGTTTTGCTTACTGCGGGGAATTCGAGTGCACATACCAAATAAATAGCGCAGTAGAATCTTGAATGAGCTACACTCAGCGCATTTCGGCATTACCAAAATGAAAACTCTCACGAGGTTATTGTTGGTGGCAAGCAATGGATAAAGAAATTGAGCAATTAGTATTGAATTGTACGGCATGCCAGTCAGTACGACCAGAGCCGAGTAAAGTGACACCAATACATTTTTGGAATGCAGCAAAGAAACCATTTGAGAGAGTACATGCTGATTTTACTGGAACTTTCCTGGGAAAATACTTATTCATATTGGTAGATGCATACAGCAAATGGCCAGAATCCCATGTAATACCTATGTAAGAAAATTAGTGGACTGTACGCAGAAATGAAATTGAAATAGAACACGACAAGCAATTCGATTTAGAAACAATTTTATTTTAATATTTGAAGGTTACCCGTTCGCAGTTCTTTGTTAACTAACTTACATTTAATGAGAGTACATTCATAAGACAGTATGTGAAGAATGAACAAAATATAACGGAACTGTAACATGCATCATAAAAAGAATTAATGTTCTCTTAACAACAAAAACATAGTATGTAAACATAAGGTAAGGTAAATTGGTCTTACTGTAATTAAAATCATATGAATAAAAAAGTAAATTATTTTTTTAACAAAATAACAATGGATTCGTTCTAAAACATCCCGCGCCCCCTGAACGATTGTTCAGCAATTAGGAAGTGCGGCTAGTTTGGTTATAGGTCGCTTGTAGTCGCCTTTGCTGGTACTAACAGTTGCTACTCGAACTATGCCATCAGCACCCATAGTAATCTCTTTTATACGGCCGAGTATCCATTTTGATGGTGGGAGGTGTGGCTCCTTTAGCACGACCATAGTGCCTATCTTAAGATTTGAATGTTGCTGTTGCCATTTGCTCCGTTGTTGCAAAGAAGTAATATACTCGAGATGCCAACGTTTCCAAAAACCTTGAACCATGGCTTGTAAATGACGCCAGTGCTGAAGGCGGTTTATGTTTGTATATAATAAAGATGGTTCTGGTACACAGGTATAAGGTTCGCCAATGAGGAAATGTGCAGGTGTAAGTGGATCCAACTCACTATCGGATACAGAGCACAGCGGACGTGAATTTAAAATGGATTCAATTTGTGCCAAAATTGTGGTATATTCTTCAAAAGTTAAGATGCTGCTGCCAATAACTCTTCGTAAATGCAATTTAATGGACTTCACGCCTGCCTCCCACAAACCTCCGAAATGTGGGGCAAACGGAGGGATAAAATGCCATGTTAAACCATCACGGGCTAAAGATGCTGCAATCTCAGCAGTAAATGATTGTGAAGTTGCGAATTTATGAAGCTCATCCAAAACTCTTTTGGCACCTTGAAATGTAGAGCCGTTATCTGAATACATATCAGAGGGCTTACCTCTGCGAGCAATAAATCTCCGAAAAGCGGCAAGAAAAGCTTCGGTTGTTAGATCGCTAACCAGCTCAATATGAAGTGCCTGTGTTGATAGACAAACGAAGATAGCAAACCATGCTTTACCAATTTTTTGCATTTCTCACTTTAGACATTTTAATGGAAACTGGACCTGCATAGTCAAGGCCACAATGCAAAAACCATCGGCTTGGTTGAACCCGTGGTGATGGTAGATCGCCCATAAGTTGTACGCTGTTTGCGCGCCTTTGCATAAAACACCTTTTACAGCCAAAAACCACTTTGCGGACCAAATTCCTGCAAGCAAGAATCCATTTTCGTCAATAAATGGTGTATATCGAATTAGTTTTGATTTTGCGTGTAAAGGCTTCCTATGTTGTAGCTGTTGTAGCTCCACTTGAAATGATTGTTGTTGCTCGTGCCTGCTGCAATTCTATGCTGCTAAGGAATGATGAATATTGTTCGGTGTAAGGTAAGCGGATACGACTGCAATTGTGACCAAAATGAATGCAAAATGCTACGATCCGAATTAATCGCGACCACGATGAAATTTTATGAATTATAATGTCTAGAGCATTTTCGGTTTTAGTTGAACACAAAGTGATTTGTTTTACAAATTTCCGCAGTGCGATTGCAAACGAATGTGGTCCATCTACGCGGAGGAAACGATAGCCAGTGTAGGACTATTTCAGAATCTGACCAACAGAAAATATTTGACACGTTCACTGTGAACGACGTAGTGACTAAGCTTATTAATTTAGTTAACAAAAGAGCTGCGTTCAGCTCCAGCCTTGGTATTGAAATGGGTTTAAGGGGAGCAACCCGAGTTTTTGACGCAACTAATTTCGTGACATATTTTTCGTTTACTTTAACGCGACTATAAACAACAGCTGCATATGCACTAGAAGACGCGTCTGCGAAACCATGTAACTCGATGCTTCCCGAATGTGACGAAATGTGTCTTGGAATTTTGACCTTTGATAGCTGATGCATTTCTTCAATGTACATATACCATTGCTTACACAATTTTTCAGGTAGTTTATCATCCCAATGTAGGCTATGAAACCAGGTTTCTTGAAACAAAATTTTTAGCAAGATGACGGTAGGTGCAACAAATCCTAACGGGTCAAATAATTTAGAAGTTTCTGATAGCACGACGCGTTTCGTCGGAACACCACTGCAAAATATGGGAGAAACCTTTAAAAAAATTTCATCACTACACGGATTCCATTGTAGTCCTAATATTTTGATACATGATTCAAACGATTGAGATTCTATAACAACCGGGTTGTATTCACACACTTCCTTTGGTAATGATTCTAAAAGGGGCCAACAATTTGAGCTCCATTTTCGCAACCTGAATTTAGCTTTACTCAACAAATTAATAAGTTCAGTTTTTAATGAGAGAAGCTCTTCCACCGTGTCACAACCTGTCGGAATATCGTCAACGTACGCGTCATTTTTGAGAACCCGTGATGCGTTTGGAAATTCGTGCTGATAGTCTTCAGCCAGTTGTTTAAGCACTCGAACGGCTAGAAAGGGCGACGACGCAAGCCCATAAGTGAATGTTAGTAATCGATAGAGTTGAATGGGTGAGTCTCGTCTTCTCTCCAAATTATCCGCTGAAAATTAGTATGATCAGATGACACCTTAATTCCTCTAAACATTTTCTCTATATCCGTAGAAAATACGAATCGATGTTGTCGAAACCTAAGAAAAACTCCAAATAAGTCTCTTTGAATTGGAGGGCCAATGTGTAATCGTTCATTTAGTGAAACTCCAGATTCATCCTCGCTAGAACCATCAAAAACAACTCTACATTTTGTGGACGAGCTCTCGGGCTTAAAAATAGCGTGATGAGCTAAATAGTAGCAGCTGGATTTATCAATTTCAATTTTTTGTGACGGAATTAACTCCATATGTCCTAAGCTTTGGTACTCCCTCATAAATTGAACAAATGAGTTTTTACGAAATTTCCTTTCTAGTGATGTAAACCGATTTAACGCAGCTGATATCGTTGAATCGATGAGTTTAATGTTATCTTTGAATGGGTACTTTACAACATAAAGCCCATTGTCATCCCTTGTATGGGTGTTGGCAAAATGAATCTCTGCAGGGTCTGCCATATCAATTTTACTGTTTGATGGTTGGACAGATTCAATATCCATAAATGATCTCATTAGAGTATCAAGATCAAGTAATGCATGATTTGCAACCGCGTGAGAGTGCATTACCTCAATTGGAAAAAAAGAGCCAGCTATCACCCAACCGAAAATTGTTTTTAAGGCGATAGGCATGGACTCGTCAAATCGTAAACGATCTCCTGTATAAATATTCCATAATTGATCTGAACCAATAATGACGTCAATCGGACCTGGGACACCAAACGATGGATCTGCTAATGGTAATTTGAGAACTTGTGCCCAGGTGGAAGATGAAAGGCCAACCGATTGAGTTGGAATTGATGATGTAAGGTTAGATAAGACCAATGCTTCAATTTCAAAATTGGTGTTAGACACTCGCGAAACTAGTTTAAGATGAACACGACCCCGTGTTACTCCGGCATTCGAGGATGATAAGCCCAAAACTGGAACTCTAGCATTGGTGCGAGGTAACCCAACAAGTTGCACAAATGATTCGGTCACAAAGGATACTGTTGAACCTGTGTCAAGTAGTAATCTGCAATTCACTTTCCTACCCCACTTGTCAACAACATTGACTAAAATAGTTGGTAAAAAGGTTTGCGTCACAATTGGCGACGTTGCGATTGAGTGATTGTTGATGACAGGAGCTGAAGTAGATGGTAAATTGCTAATAGCATTTTCAACATAATGTTTTTCTGATGATTTTGCTAACGGTACTTGCTGATCTAAATGAACTAAGCTATGGTGTTTTAAATTACAAATACGACATCGAAATGTAGATTGACATTTGCTAACATTGTGGGAACGATGAAGACAATTGAAACATAGATTGTGGGACTTAACAAATGATCGTCGAGTGTTAATGTCTAAAACTTTGAAATTTGGACATTGAGCTAGCGTATGGTGACCTTGACATTGCAAACACTTTGCAGTAAAAGGCTTATCTTCGGGTTTGGCGAAGTTTGAAACGACTGACCGACGATTAGCTGACACGCGCGACGGCGTTATACACGATTCAAGCTCATCACAACGATTACACAAAAAGTTAATGAAATCTTCAAATTTGCTTTCATTTCTAGAATAACTATATTCAGCCCAAGTTGTTTTTGTTTCATCATCTACTTTATTTAATAAAATATGTATAAGCCATGAGTCGCGTTCGTTGCACTGAAGTGCATTAAGTCCACGGATGACCTCATCCGCTCCATCGGCAATTTTGCGAAGCGAAAACGCATTTGATGAACGACACGAGGGAAGCGACAAAAAAGAATGTACGAACGACCGGACTATTAAAGGCTTTCGGTCATATCGCTGAACTAAACGCCCCCACGCTTCAACGTAATTACTTTCAGTCAAAGCAATATGTTTGATTAAGTTAAGAGCATCACCTTCAAGATATGATTTTAAATAATGAAACTTTTGTGTACCCGATAATCCCGATTTACTGTCAATAGCACCTTGAAATAGGTCACGAAACGACGGCCAATCTTGATATTTACCCTCAAAGCTTGGCACTTTTATTTTCGTAAGATGAACTCCGGTATTAGAATTTGACAAATTTAAGTTTTCTAAAAATGTTGCTTGCTGAGACGCAAGTTTATCAATGACGCCTTCGTCTTTATTTAACTCAGAAGACTTTAGCTCTTTATTCAGTGCACTAGATAATATAGAGTGTGCTTCAAAATATTTATTTTCGTATTCCATCATCAGCTGGATCCACAAATTCGTCTTGATCTGCAAACTCATACAACTTGTAACTTAGTGCAACAAGTGCGTTATAATTCTCTTCCAGCTTATTTAATCGGTTTGACAAAAGTTCTACCTTAGGGGCTTCATCGAGTACTTGAGCGTACTCGAATGTTCGAGTTATATAAGACTTAGCCCAACCACGTCGTTTAATCAATGTATGCATGATACGGTTTTAATAACGGACAAGGTCACAAACAAAGTCAAATATGTACCGCGTGATCGCGGCTAGTTACAAACAAAGTCAAATTACACGTGCTTACGAAAAATTAGTTTATGATCTCTTAAAGAATTTTATTTTTCAATAAAATTATGAAATCTTTTAAAACAACGCGAAATATGTTTTTAAGCCTTATTTTTCAATCTTAAACGATTCGATTAATGAACTGCACTGTTGAACGCAAGTAAGACTTGATACGCGGTCTAACCCACGGACACGTTAACGAGTTTCAAAAAAGCTAACTAAACAAAAATTTTGAAAATCACTCAGGCTCTTGAAGGATCAGAAATTTTATGTAAGAAAATTAGTGGACTGTACGCAGAAATGAAATTGAAATAGAACACGACAAGCAATTCGATTTAGAAACAATTTTATTTTAATATTTGAAGGTTACCCGTTCGCAGTTCTTTGTTAACTAACTTACATTTAATGAGAGTACATTCATAAGACAATATGTGAAGAATGAACAAAATATAACGGAACTGTAAAATGCATCATAAAAAGAATTAATGTTTTCTTAACAACAAAAAACATAGTATGTAAACATAAGGTAAGGTAAATTGGTCTTACTGTAATTAAGATCATATGAATAAAAAAGTAAATTATTTTTTTAACAAAATAACAATGGATTCATTCTAAAACAACCTAATATAACAACAGAAACTACCATACAAATATGTCGCAAAATTTTCGCAAGAATGGAAACGCCAAACACATTGGTGAGCGATCACGGAACGCAGTTCAAATCCAAAGAGTTTCAAAATTTTTTACTCAACAACGACAACACTAATGGATTAGCGGAACTTTTTGTACAAATCATCAAAAAC
Organism: Meiosimyza decipiens; assembly: GCA_963680825.1. Classification (NCBI taxonomy): domain Eukaryota; kingdom Metazoa; phylum Arthropoda; class Insecta; order Diptera; family Lauxaniidae; genus Meiosimyza; species Meiosimyza decipiens. Next base: position 36,619,740 of record OY804260.1, on the reverse strand, counting down.
TAATTGAAAGCAGTCAAATCTTGTCAAGGAAATATGAAAGAAGAGGTTGCTAAGATTCTTTTGGCGCATCGGCGTGCGATACTTTCGACAACAGGAAAATCTCCGGCAATGCTTATGTTCGGACGACAAATTCAATCACATCTAGATTTAATCATACCGAAGGAATCAATAGCAAAATATTTGATACCTAAAAACCACTTAATTGAGGGGGAAAGGGTATCGGCGAGAGACTACATGTCAGAAGAAAAATGGCAGTTCGAGAAAATATTGAGGAAAGTCGGTGACTTACATTATGAAATTGATTAGGCGAGCTTGGAAAAGGTATGTAGATCAAATGCGTTAAATGGGAGAAAAATTGTGTTCTTCAGATATTATTGAAAATTCCCAAACATCTGTCGGAAGTTCAGGAAGAGAGGCGAGTATGGATGTCGAAAGTGAACAGGAAGGGGTGTTGGATGTAGATGACTTGTCGGGGTTTCTGAGGCAGCAGGACAGCGAAGCGATCGTTCCGGATGCAACTAATATTGAGGAGAATTCCTAACGGAAGCTTACCACTTCACCGTTCGAAAAGAGAGATGCAAGCGCCAGAACGATTAAATTTATAGATATTGAATTGAATCAAATTCTAAGGTTACAGTATAGGTTGAAATCAAAATTATAAGGGTGAAGAGATGTCAGAGGTTTACTTTTAAAATACAAAACAATATACAGCCCTGTACATCATAATATGCAACCCTGTAGTTTATAAGAATATATATATAAAAGCAAATCGAAGCAATCCCATTTGAATTTAGCATCAAACTGTCAACACGCGTTTTATTAAAATACAACAATTGTAGTGCTCTGAGTGCATCTGGCTATTTCACTTAATGTAGAGTGAAAGCGTTCCACTTGACCGTTACTCTCACTGTGTAGTGCTGGAACTGTGTGAATTTATATACATATTGAATTCGCATTCTAAAAGTCTCGAATTGTATTGAAGAAGAATGCTAAGATGCTATCCATCTTTTTAGTTTTGTATTAGGGTTTCTATCGGAGATTGCATACGTGAGCGGTTGGTGGTCAGTGAAAATGTTAACATGGGGTGCTACGTAAAGAAAGTTTTGTGATTGGCTATCCATGTTGGGATAATTTTTATAATTTGTTCAGAATGGTTTTTATATCACTTAAGTGTTGCTCTTCTGTTTTGAAGTATATGATGATCGTCCATAAGTGAATTCTTCTTTCGTTTTTTGGCTTGACAATTCCTTGTGGTTCATTTAATAATAATAATAGAGTTTAGCTACTACAGCTATTAGCCTTCTTAGCTATTTAGCATGAAGCTTTAAATCAAGTAAAAAGCTTTTTAATAAATAATGGAGATTGGAAAAAATTATACATGAAATTAAGTTTTTATTTTTTTATAATTTTTTCTTAGCTTTATCGCACTTTCTCAACATACCCACTCAGACCATGTGATATAGATATTAAAATAATTATGTACATGTGTAATTTTACATGGTCCAAGGCGTAAATGTTAGAAAAAATTTACCCTGCATGCTGTGGGGCGCGGACAACACAAACATAAAAATACAGACCACCATTAAGCTACACATTTAGCTACAGTTAGTTTTCAATCTAAGCTTGAGTTGACATTTTGACAAGCTAATGTTATAAAAATCGCAACTGTTAATAAGAGTTGTCATGCGATTAAAAGGAGCTGTAGCCATATAATTTGTTCTACTTACCGGTTGATAAAATAATTGATTAGAGTTACGAGTACTTCTCCGATTAGTATTAAAATGTATGTAATCAAGAAGCTCTGGTGCAGCAAGAGACCCAGTTACAAGTTGATGCAGATAAAGAATATTCGCAATATTTTTACGGGACCTAAAAGACAGCAAATGTAATAACTTCAACCGATCCTCATAAGGAGGAAGGTTCAAAGAGTCAGTCCAATTTAAACCATTGAGAGCAAAACGAATAAAGTTTTTTTGAATTCTCTCAATTCTATTTATATGAATATTATAAAATGGTGACCATACTTGGCTCGCGTACTCTAAGTGAGGACGCACTATTGTATTATATAAAGTCACCGTTACTAAAGGGCTATTAAATTCTTTTGCCCACCTCTTAATAAAGCCAAGCAGCAGGGGTGATGATTTTTTTACAAATTAGATCAATATGCTCATTAAAAGTTAATTTAACATCAAAATGTATACCTAGGTCTTTGACTAAATCAACACGACATATTTTCTTATCTTTTAATTGATAATCAAACTTCACAATATTTTTCTTCCTGGTGAAAATCATAAATTGGCATTTATCGGGATTAAGATGTAAGTTATTTTTAGAACACCAAACCTCAAATTATTTCAAATCAGACTGAAGTGGAATAGTATCGCCAACCCCCTTTACGTTCCTGTAAATTTTCATGTCATCTGCATATACTAACAGATGGGAGCTTTTAATAACATGTGTAACGTCATTAATTGCTAAAATGAACAAGAGCGGCCCCAGATGGCTTCCTTGTGGAACACCTGATGCCGCGCAAAATGGGGAGGAAAACACCCTCCGAAATCTTATATTATATGAGCGATCAGATAAATAAGATTCAATCCAGCTGACAAAACTTAAAGGAAATCCAAGCTTCTTTAACTTAACCAAAATCAAATTATGTGGTAATTTGTCAAATGCTTTACTGAAGTCAGTGTAGATGCAGTCAACTTGCCCACCAGACTCAAAAGAGCTTACTGCAAAAGATATGAAATCAAGGAGGTTAGAAACCGTAGAACTGCCATTAATAAAACCATTGTGACGAGTTGTTATGACTTCACAACACCACACCTTAACTTGATCGTATATTATATGTTAAAATATTTTCGGTATTGATGATAATAGCCACGGGCCTGTTGTTTGAAAAACCATTTTTACAGCTTTTCTTGAAAATGAGGCTAATGTATGCATTTTTCCAAAATTTAGGAAAATAACTTTCTCTGACTGATCTATTAAATAAAAAACTAAGGGGCTGACTCAGCACAGAGCTGCAGTTAACTAAAACTGTCATAGAATGTATGTATTATTATTAAAATAAATAAAAAATTCATGTAGCTTATTTCTTAAATTCTCATTCAATTTCAAGAAGTCAACTTTCTTAAAATTGAATTCTTAAACATTAATGGAAGGTCATGCATTAGATAAATTTTGAATATCAGATTGATACACAATAATCAAAGGTGGATGATAGGAATTAACCGTAGAAAGAGCAAGGATAGCATTTCTTACAACAACATTACCACTATTTGCAGTAAAAACTAAGTCCAGTTGTCGTCTGTGACAATTAGATATACAACTTACTTTTTGTAAATTCGAAAGTATTTCATCAACAAAAATTTGTTGTCGAGTTTTTGGACAAGATGCATAATAATATGTACCATCATCCGAAGGAGTCCATTTTAGGTCAGGCAGATTGAAGTCACCTAACAACAAAATGTCGCCATTATCATCTATGTAGTTCATTAATTATGTATATGCCACTATTTGGAGGAACATAAACGTTAAGAATATAAATATTGGAGTTACATGTTCAACGCATAAAAGTTCAATGTTAGATGCGCAGGCAATTTCGATTAATTATAATAAATGATTTTTTATGGCTATTAAGACGCCTCCACCTACAGAAGAAATATCTTCCTGTGTGTGTCTCTTCTAAGAACATTGAAACTATTGTCAAAAAGTTCTAAATTGAGGACAGTGTTGTTTAACCAAGTTTCGGTAAAAACGATAATATCCTCAGAGAAATTCTGAGTTGACAAAAAGATGTCGTGCGTCTTTGATCGCAAACCTCTTACATTTTGGCAGTAAAGGGATAGCCGCTTCAGTTTTTTGAACTGGAACGGACAGTATGTCTGACAGTCTTATTATTTTTTTTTCCGCCTTAAATTCTGAAATAGAGATATTATCAACCCATGCCTTAGAATTAAGAATGGCAGACCCCTTGTGGATTAGGAATGACTGAAATGGATAGAGGAGTATTTAAAATGTAGGAAAGTGATGGAGGGTTGTTAACAGCAGTAGAAGCGGTAAAATTGGAAGTAGTTGGAGAGGTATTTAGAGGGGGATCTAATGGAGTTTTTTGACGATTAACAGCTGCGTCACCTCTCCCCCCTACACAACCCAGATTCTCATCAGACTTTCGATTTTTTTGCAATTTTCGTTTAGGTTTCCTTTTTTTTTTAGGGAAATAGCTTGCTTGAGTAGAGTAGAGATCGAAGGAGTAGAAGAAACAACCATAGCAGCCTCGGTAATAGTTTTATTTTGCATCAAACTAACATCGTATGAGACAACCTCATTAAGGCTTTTTTCAACCTGGGGTTTTATGTCTAAATAATTATTTAAAATATCTCTGAAATTAATATTCAAATTGTTAAGATTTTCCCCAAATTGCTTAATTTTGTCGAAAAAGACCGACGGGGACAAGGCCCTGCAAGATGGGCAGTGCCAATGCAGGTCCGGACGTTTGGAAGATAATAGATCAATAACGGTGTTAGTTAGGTTTGCACAAGAGACATGAAACATCTGTTCACAGGGACCTGAACAGGAAAACATGGCATTCAATGCAAGGGAATGAAAAAAACAAAATTGATCACTGCTTTATACTGCTTGCAGCAAAAAATGTACTCACGTTTGTATATATTAAAGAATAAATTAAAGTCAATAATAAATACAAAATTAAAGCAAACCAAATTTCTACAAACACTCAATCATAACACAGTGACAATTATATACTCAAAACAAACGACAAATTTATTATTATTTAACAACTACCTATTTAAAATAGAACGAAAATACGTATATTAAAAACAACACAAAAACACAACCGACACTGACAAAGCGACGAGATCAACTGATGCCATTATTCACTAGGAAACGAAATTTCATTCAACTCCGACCTGTCCATCTATTTTTTTCCATCGTTTGTATGTAGACGAATTATTGTGCGGCTTGATGATTTAAAAAACTAAACAAAAGGTATTGGCATCGCATCCATGACCTTATCGGCGCAAACGCTAACTGAAGCGAAAATTCCTAACCATAACCTTACCAGTTATTTATAAAATTGTATCGTACATTAGGTATCTGACTTTACGTGCCTGGTTACATTTATCGAGGGTCGGAATCGGATATCAGACTAATGTCTTCAGATGATTTTTTGAAACAGTAAAAGATAAAACAAAACCGGTCTGTTTTTTGCACCAGCAGGCTTAAAACCTGGAACCAACCCCAACTTAAAAGTGAAAAAGTGTTGTTTACGGTAAAGTTCTTAACCTTTTTTAAAAGTTTTTGTCTGACCACAACGTGTAACCAATATTTGAGCTATTGTTTCAGGGGCTTAAAACAAAAATTGCAATCAATTTTCGAAACTTAAAATAAAAATTACATAAAGCCAAAACAAAAATAACTTTTAATATATTTTTCTCAAAATTATTTCTGAATCTTCACCAAATTTATAATTTAGTGGAAAAAATTACGTCTTATTAGAATAAATAAAATAGTTTTTATGAAAAAAAAAAAAAATTTTAAGAATGCAAAAACAGGTCACGTTTGTATTGAATAACACAGTACAAATTCCACTTATTTATTTAAATTGTCCGAGGAAGGTTAAAATATGTTTATATTACAATATAGCAACACATTTTCCATCCATAATAGTATCAGTCGACTCAAATTATATTTGTAAACTTATCGCCAAAGCTCTGCCCATTTTTGGCACACTTCTAGATGTTATTCTTTATATAAATACTTTTTGAACTAAATGTCCACCCTTAATATTTCTAACTATTTCTTTTCAGCGCTGCATATGACACTGTTTCAGAGCAAAATGTTGCTATAAAAAAACTTTCCCGACCATTCCAAAATGTAACCCATGCTAAACGTGCATACAGAGAATTCAAATTAATGAAACTTGTAAATCATAAAAATGTAAGTTTTGTATAGCTATTTTATCTATTTATTAATAACACAGTGTTTTAAATTCTTAAATTTTTAAATTATGTGTGCGTTATGCTCTACACTTACGATTTGAAAATGTTATATATGAATTTTTTTTTCCAATAGTTAATTTTTCCTGGAAAAATTAAAATTATTCCACTTAGCACGAATTTCATAAAAGTTGAATAGGGATAAAAAATGAAAACATTTTTTTTAAACTTTTTCATTTTGATTTCAAAAGCCGGTAAGGCCAATCAATTACAAAATTACAGGTAGGTAGTAATAGTGCGGATGATCAAAAAAAAAAAAACATAAATCACAATATTTAAACTAAAATAACAGATTAAATAATAAAATTATTAAATATAAAGCAAAAAAGAAATAAAAAAAAACAAATTGAGATAAAAATATAGTAATGTTTCGGGAGAAAAACAAATAATCACGTTGTTTGGTTACCTCAAGACTGAAGATTTGTCTTAAAATCTTATAAACTAATATGAAACAATATGAGCTAATCGTGGAATTTGCTGCGCTAGCAAACTCCCATTTACAGGCAAAGTATTGATGAAGCAAAAAGTAATAACAAAAAGAAAAGGTTTGGTTTAAGATTACGTTCACCCAAATGCGCTGATGTTTCGTCTGCGAACTTGTGTGAACGGAATTTCAAAGAACGAAATTTCAATTGTGTAGGTGGTATGATTCTATTATGTGACACCACCACCCTTAAGTATTTGCGGTCTCTGCATATTAATCAATAATTAAAAAATTTTGTCGGGCACATTTGAGTTATGTCCCACATTTAGTTCGATGTTTACCTTATCTTTTTGTCTCCTTTGATAGCAAAAGTAATTATTGTAAGTATTAGAAATGTAATCAAAATAATTAAAAAGGTAGAGCTTAGGCCATATGATATGTTTTTATGAAAAAACAATTCTTGAATTTCCTTATTGTTTTCAATTTGGTTTAGTAAAATATTTTCAAATTTTATGTCATTTATATACGTTAAAATATTTTCATTGATATTACTAAAAACATATTTTTCTTTTATAGCATATTTCTGATTTAAACTCCTTGTCGAGGATTTGAATTTTGCAATTTCAAAAGGTTATAAGATAATTTTTTGTGAGCGTCATCTTTCTTTCATCACAATTTTGTTTAATTTTAAAATTTTTAGCAATTCTTATTACAATGGTTTCATCGTCTAATGCTTCAATACTTCTTTTATTATTAAATTTTAAAAAGCATTTCTTTGTTAAAATACAATTATTACTTAATTTTAATTCTTGTAGGATTACATTATTATTGTAAGTATACGCTTTGTTTTGTATTGTCACTATGTACTCGATAATTTCATCAATTTCGTAACATGAATCGTTCGGTAAGGGCATTATTATTTTTAAAGTAGCTGTTATGTAATTCCGAGGGATTTTGATTGGGAATATCAAAGATCCGTCTTTGTAATTCATTACCCCCATGCTTATTAACTTTAATTTGAAGAAATCAATTTTAAATGTCTCCATTTCCTCCATGGTGAGAATATTGGGATGCACAATATTATGCTTCACGGATGCTACATTTTCATGGATATGATTTATTTTGTCTTCTAAAATTTTCAGCTTAAGCATTTGGTCTGCAAACAGTATTCGTCTTACAATTTCGTTATGTCGTTTTTTGAGGTCTTCATTAGTTTCACTTACTTTTATCCGAACCTCTTCTACTAACTTTTTAATCGTATAAATTGAATTGTTGAAATTTTTGTTAATGTATACTTGTCTATTCAGGTATGATATTGCGTTATGGATATTTTCGTCAATTGTATTGAGGTGATTTAAAATTTCTTTCCTATCGTCGTCATTCATTAAGCCGAAAAGCCATTTCTCAACGTTACCTACGATATTTATTAGTCCCCTTTTCTTTCTTACAATTTCTGTGGGTGTTATCGATGTAAGTTTTGCTTTAATATTTCTGATTTCTGAATCTAATATTTCTTTTCCCTCAATGTCCATTCGTCCAATGTTATCCTCAATTATATTTACTATATTTCCAATTTCGGTTGTATTGATAATGTGTGTAATGATGTTAGTTTCGTTGGCTATGTCCACCATTCCCTGCTGTATGGTTGCATATCCTGCCTCTTCTTGTATTCTATCAATGCGTAGTATTGCGTTACATTGGATGGTTATTATTAGAACCAAGAGTGCTATCATTCTGGAATGTAAATATTAATTTTGATGTTTAAACTTTCGTTTACGTTGATTAAGTAAATATTTGGTATTTCTTTTATTAATTGTGTCTGTTGTGTAATTATTTTCTGTTTTGAAACTCCTTAGTTTTTTATACTTTGGTTTATTCTTGGCTATATCCCTATCTTCTACGATGTTTTCTGTCAGTTCGAATTCGTTATCTTTTCTTTGGTTGATTTTCATTATTTTATTAATTTTGTCATGTCGGAATTTTTCTGATTGTTTGGTAATATCGTTTTTGTCAAAGTTTTTCTCTAAGAAATCTATTGGCCTTAAGTTAGTAGTTGTATGTGTCGTTTATTTATAAATAGTTATGATTTTGTGTATCTTATCATTCAAGTCTGCATTTCCTATGGATTCGTCAACAGCTAATAGTCTGATATGCTCATTTAGTGTGCCGTGAAGGCGTTCGATATCTGCGTTTCTGTTTTATTATGAGCTGTTGTCATATGAAAAGTTATATCGCTTTCTTTCAAAAACATTTCTACCGCATTATGTAACATACATCTTTCATTGTCGAAAATGTGTTTGCTCATTTTTCCTAAATACCTAATTCTTTCTTTCACCCCTTCTAGCATTGATATCCACGTTCTATCTTTTAGCCTATGAACAGAGCCATATTTAGAAAATTTGTCTATAGTTGTCAGATACATTACGTTTCTATAAGGAACCCTATGTCGATGTGAACAATTTCATTGAACTTCGTTGCGGTTTCGCTAATTTGAAGTGGAAATTTTATTGGTTGGCGGTCGAATTTTGCCAGTTGGCATGCTTCGCAGTTATTCACATAAGTTGTACCATTTTCGGAAAGAAGTTGTTGTTTTAATTCTGTGAATACTTCAGTTATACCTCGGTGATTTCTTTTTAAATGTTCTTCTTTAATGATAGTTAGCATTTCGTTTTTATCTGCAATATCAATTAATTTAATATTTGATTTGTACATTTTTACTACAAAAATATTTGCAAAAAGCTCTTGGAATTTTAAAAACAATTTATTGTCTTACAATAAATATACATTAAGCCCTTTTCAATTATTATGTTTCTCATTTTTTCTAGTAGATTTGTATTATTGTTCATTATTATAAAATTTTTACACTTTTTGTGCACAATTTTAGTGAAAACTTTTTCTTTCTTCCCATAGCTTAGATATATTTGGTTTTTGTAAATATTGATACATTTTTGTAATCTAAGTTGTCTTCATTTCCGCTAGGAACTGTGTTAAGTATAGACAGAACTTCGTCGTTATTGCTACAGTTTGTGTCAGTTCTATGTTCAACTTCTTCATTGCAAATTTCACATTCATTTGATGCTGCGCACATGACTTCGTCCTCATTGCATAAGGATTCTATTTCAACGTCCATGCTACACCCATCACTATCGTCATTGATGTTTCGCGTTTTTTTAATCGTACTTTGATTTGAAATTTGTTCTTTGTTATCATATCTGCTTAATCCATCAGCGACAATGTTCTCTTTGCCGTTAAGGTAACTGATATCAAAGTCATACTCATTAAGCATTAGTTTCCACCTATGTAATTTCATATTCAGTTCTTTTATGTCATGTAACCAAATAAGAGGCTTGTGATCAGTTCAAATTATAAATTTTCTTCCATACAAATATGTGCGGAAATATTTAACAGACCAGACGATAGCTAAAAGTTCTTTTTCTATCGTTGAGTATTTGATTTCATGATCGTTTAATGTTCGTGAAGCATAACAAATGGGGTGACCAGTTTGGCTTAAAACTGATCCAATTGCATATTTCGATAATCCGGTGAAATGAGTATTTGTTCATTTACTAAAAGTGTTTTCAGTTTATTAAATGCTTCAAGATATTCGCCGTCATTTAAATTGACTTTAGTATTTTTCTTTAAATACTTAATAATTGGATATGCAACTTTTGCATAATCCTTAACGAATTTCCTATAATACCCTGTAATGCCAAGGAATTGCTTAATTTCTTTAACATTTCTGGGTAGTTTCATGCATTGAATTGATTCAACTTTTTTGTCATCTGGTTTGATACCGTCCCTCGTAACTACGTGTCCTAAATATTTTGTAGAAATTGCAGCAAAATTGCATTTTCCTAATTGGATTTTAAGATTACTTTCCTTTCTTTTTTTTAGTACTGATTTTAGTGCATTTAAGTGTTCTGTGAAACTTGTAGAAAACACTAAAATGTCGTCGAGATACACAACGCATATTTTATTAATAAAATCTTTAAGTACGTGGTTTATTAACCTTTGAAAAGTTGCCGGGGCATTTTTGAGTCCGAACGGCATTCTGGTAAATTCAAAATGACCACTTGAAGTGGAAAAGGCTGTTTTGGCCCTGTCAGCAGGGTCAACCTCGTTTTGGTGGAACCCTTTTGCCAAATTAATAGTTGTGAAATAATTACATTTGCCCAGTTTATCGAATAAATCATCTATATTTGGCATTGGGAACTTATCGTCCACAGTTTGTGCATTTAGTTCGCGATAGTCTATTACTATTCGCCATTTTTCTTTTTTACTCTGATCCATTTTTTTGGGCACAACCCACAATGGCGAGTTGTATGGGCTATTACTTGATTTTATAATTCCTTGATCTAACATTTCCTGTATCTGTCTGTTAACTTCGTCACGGTGTATTTCAGGGTACCGGTACAATTTGCTGTATATTGGAGTCTCACTTTTTGTAACAATTTTATGTTTGACTTCACTTGTGAATGACAAGTTATCCCCATCTCTGTAAAATAAACTTCGATAAGAACTCAAAAGTTCCCTTAATTTCAAAATATCATCACCAGTTAAATGATTTGCAAATATTTCGTCAGGTATCATGTTTAAATTAGTTTCGCTCTTGAAAATTTCAATATTGCCTATATTTTCGATATTTTTTGAGGCATGCTCCTCATATTCATTAAGATATGTTGGGATAGTTACATTATCAGTGCTAAGACATCTATTTTTATAATTTATTATTGAATTATATTTGATAAGAATGAATGAATGTTATAATCCATCGAATCTTTCATGAAAATTATATTCAATGAAATCTGCTTGATCGTTTTCTCTATTGAATTCTTTAAATAAGGGAATTCTATACTGCACATTTGTTTTGATAACTCTATTTAGTACTTTAAGGTTTTGAACTACACATTCTACCATCCACTTTGGATTGCAGATGTTTGTATTTATTATACTATATTCCGCGCCTGTATCTATAAGAAAGCTTAATTTCCTTATAGGGTTATCTATTATTATATTAGGTAGTTGTTTTGCTGGTCGGATTGAAAATTTTCCGAGTTATTATCGCAGTTATTTGAAATGTCCATTGGTTCTGTGTCGTTTCTTTGTTGTCTGCTTTGATTTCTAGTCTGCCCGGAAGAGTTTAATTGATTTCGATTGCTGCAAGTACCGCTTATTTGCGTTTGCTTTGAATGACCACTACTGTTATTTTGTGTTTGCGAGTGGTTGTTGGTGTTGCTGATTTGTGTTTGTCTTGAATAGCTATAAGAGTTAGTACGGTGATTGTTAGTATTATTAGTGTGGTTACTATTTGTTTTGTAATGGTTATTGTAAGAATTATTTTTATTATTTGGGTGCTTAGAAAGCAAATATCCATTCGTAGATATTATTTCGTACGCTTCTTTATCACCTGGGTTTCTGCTAATAATAATGCTTTTTACGGGTTCTGGTAGTCCGGTTCTAAAAGCATGCAATGCTATTCTTTTGTTAGAGGCTATTTCTTCATCCCCCTATTTGCGAACAAATATTTGTTATTAAGTCTTGCTAGCAATGTATTAATTTTTTTGTAAATTGTGTCAATCGTATCGACACAACGGCATGGCCTAATTTTATCAATTAATATTTCAATGGAGTTACTTTCTCCATGGGCCTGCATTAAAGCATCTTTTAGTAAGGGCTATGAACCCAAATTTCCATTGGTAAGCAAAGTTATCCGTGCCTTGCCTATTATTTTGTCCTTAATGAGACCCAAAATTATACGATTATAACCGTTGTCAAAAGTTTCAATTATTGGTATGAAGTCTTCTACTCTGGTAATAAAATTTAACAGGGCGTTACCGTCCCCATCAAACGGTGTGATACTACCTAAATTTTGTGTCACTAATTTAAATTTTGAGTTTACGTCTAAACCGTCCATTTTCTTTTATAAGTATTTAGATTAAGTAATTCTTATTAAAATTAACTTATCTTTTATTCCTTTTTCACTGGATTGTGATGGCGATTATCCCTTTCTGTGTGCTGACCAGGCTTGAAGAGCAATTTGATGATGGCTGGAAAGTTTTCATTCCTTTATTTTGATCACTGGACAATGTAGTTTCAAATACTGTCAAAATCTCCTTTTGCTTGAATTTTTGTTTTTACTAAAACACTTTGACTGTTTTAGTCGCTTGAGTCATTCAGTCTGGTTATATTTCACGCGATTTGATAATCTTTAAAATACTTTAAACTGATTTATTATTTTTGATAAAAAACATTTCAGCTGTTTAATTTAATTTTCGTTAAAAGCACTTTAAAATGATTTTATTGTATAAAAACACTTTGACTGTTTTTAAATTTTTCTTAAAAACAATTTGACTGTTTTTAGTTTATTTCTTAAAAGCACTTTAACTGATTTTATTATTTAATAAAAACACTTTGACTGTTTTTAATTTTTTTTTGTTTTATACAATTTGATAGTTTTTATTTTACCGACTGCTCTAGTAATGTTTCGGGAGCAAAACAAATAATCACGTTGTTGGTTGTCTGAAGTCTGACTTTATTTTTGTCTTAAAATCTTATAGACTAACATGAAACAACTTATGAGCTAAATGTGGGATTTGCTGCGCTAGCAAATTCCCACTTACAGGCAAAGTATGGAAGAAGCAAAAAGTAATAAGAAAAAGAAAAGGTTTGGTTTAAGATTACGTTCACCCAAATGCGCTGCTGTTTCGTCTGCGAATTTGTGTGAAAGGAATTTCAAAGAACGAAATTTCAATTGTGTAGGTGGTATGATTCTATTATGTGACAATATAAAATGAAAAAAATAATAAAAAAAATCTATAAATCAGCCTTCCCTAACACACTCATAGAAAGCAGTAGTTTTGAGTCCCACAGCGAGTGAAAAAGAAATAAAATCACCAGCAGCAAATCAATTATTAAAATGACTAAGAAGATTTAACTTTAAACTTACATGGGTATTAGAGAAATCTCTTAAGTTTTTAAGTTATTCCACAATCTAGATTTTCTTATTGAAAACGATCTTTCAAATTGAGATGAGATCTTAGGGCGAACGATCTGCAAGTTTCTGAAAGAGCTAGAGAACGTAAAGAGTTAAGCAAAGTATACGTTTGATAATTTTATAAAACGCAATCAGATGTCTAGAATGGGCAAAGTCAGAAAATGAGCAATTAAAAAATCTTATAACATGGTTGGATATATGATCTCTGCGAGGAATGTTGTACAAAAACCTTATAACTCTGTTGAATAGCAACTGGACCCTACAAAAGCAGTAGATATAAGTGTCAGAAAAAACTTCTAAGCAATATGTAATTCTAGACATCAGAAGAGCATTTAAAGTGTGTGTATCCAGTGAAATATTTATGGTAGAAAAGTAACGGAATATTCAAATTTTCTCGCTCTCAATGTTTCTATTTACATTGCAAATCATAAATCTTAACTTTAAATGTGTGTAAAATGAAATAGGGAGAAAAAAATGAATGAAATTTTCAGAGATGGTACTCCTGTATGTTTTGAAAATTTTGAGCCTGAAAAGGCTGAAATCAATTCAAATCTGATTCCCTCGCTCTCATTCTCAATGTTTCAATTTACATTGAAAATCATAAATCTTATCTTTAAATGCTTGTAAAATCAAATAGGGTGGAAAAACATGGATTAAATTTTCAGAGATGTTACTCCTGGATGTTCTAAAACATTTAAGCCTAAAAAAGCTGATATTGGTGATGGAGTATTTGGGAAATTGATGTTTTCTTGAAAAGTAAATTTTTTTACCTTTTAGCACATAGAAAACGTTAAGGCATTCATTTATTCAGATTTGCAGTTTTTTTGTCATCTACTAGTACACAGCTACCCAAAAATAACATAAAAGCTAATTTGAACTGTTTTGGTTTGTTTATGTTCATCAATGAATGTTGTAGTTTTTCTTTCGATTTTTTTTACACAATGAAAATCTTTTTTTTAAGCAAAAATATTGATCAAAAAAGTTTATCGAATTTTTTTATATCTTCTACATGATAGACCAATCACTCAAAAATGTTTCAGCCTATTTAAAAAACATGAGAGTAATGATAGGCCCATTATAAATGGTGTGACCCTTATATGAAAAGCGTAGCATTTAAAAAACAGGTTACACTTAAGACTTCAGAAGTGATGTTGTTGCAAGAAACAAATTGTCTACGTTCGGGAAGATGAAAGTATAAGCTTGCAGCAAGAAAAAGAGAAACCAAAATCATAGTGTAGTAGTTTTTGTAAATGCAATCTCTTGCTTAGCATAAAGCTGCTCATCCTCTACATGGAATCACCTACAGGATTGAAAGCACCTTTGAAAACGTGAAAGCCGTCTGCAAAAACGTAATACTTTTCGATAAAAAACGAAACTTTAAGTTCCACCTGGTGTTAGCTTCAAAGTTTAGGTCCAGGTGCCAAAATAGTTTTGCAGGGACCTGTATTGAAATTAAGTTTATGGTGCAATATTCAATGCAGAGTGTGTGATATAAAATTTTCCAGTCTCTCTCCTATGGTCTTTGCGAAATATGGTTATATGCCTAACACGGATTGCTAACGTTCAAATTATGGAAGTTGCAACTGCCAGTACCAACCAGGGTTGCCTTGCCAAAGCCCTTCCCGGTGCCCGAATTTTAACCAATATTGTTGTTTTAATTAAAACTGTATTATATTACACCTCAAAATGTATGCCAAATGGTAGAACTCGAAGAGGCCTAATCATAATGTATAGGGTTGGATTACTGAATCCCGCCTCAAACATGGGTTTCGACCAATTTTTTCTGTCAATTTTCATTAATAAAGGTAACAGCCTGAAATGTGTGCGCTCATTAAAGACAAATTGGCCCTAAAAACGGGTGGCGATCCATGTTTTAGGCAAAATTCAGTAATGCAACCCCATATGTTATGTTTAAGTCTCTTCAAGTTCTATAATTTGGCATACATTTTGAAGTGCAATATTTTACAGTTTTATTCAAACAACAACTATGCTTCGCTATTTTCACCAAAATGCATTACTATCTTTCCAGTATATCTTATCCTGAAATCTTATACAAAAAACATCGGTTTTTTTTAATATGGGAGGCGTGGCACCGCCTTTTTTCTTATTGAGACTTACTTTCCCGTACCTTTTATATATGAACCAAGTCCATTCATTTGCGCCAAATAGTTGATCAGATTTGATGAAGTCGAATTTTCTACTATAATAGGTGATATAGTTTATGGTATTGCCCTTTTTTCAAACCTAACTATGTAACCGGTACCAAATCTTGTCAATCTGCGTCGCGGAGATATTTTTCCAAATCAAGCTATGCTAGAAACTTTTCACAAACCATTAGAAACATGTGAACTAAATCTTTCAGCGATGGGTTGAACGGCTTAGGAGTCCATAAATATCATACACACGTATGTACATTCGACACTTGCTTAACTGACCACTTTTTTAAAAAACAAAAGTTTTGGAAACATAAAATGTTTTGTAAATTTATCGGTGCATTCCATGTAGCTATGCAGTGTTAAAACTAGTAATAGATCAAAAATCGTCATCACATATTGATTGTCCGTTTATTTTTTTAATAAAATTTTATTTTTCTATATTGAAAATGTGGAAAATTGATGGAATCTTGTTTTCCTGTAGAAATCCAGTCGCTAGAAGAGGCCGTTGAAATGGTTGGTGGAAAAAACCGATTTTAATGACTTGATGCTGAAATAAAATAAAATTTCAAACTCGGACAAGTTTGAAATTTTATGTAAGTGAAATAAAAGAGTAGGAGTTAGGAGTTTGGAAAATGATTTTATTTAGTTCAGCGGAATAGTGGCGATCTTACCAATTTAAGTCGTAACTGCAAAGTGAACTAGAGGTCACTTTGCCAAAGTTCACAAGGTGACAAAAATTAGATTTAGTATCACAAATACAAATAAGACAATATATGCTAATTGTTATACTAAAGGCTATCGGATTTTCGGAGTGAAATGAATGTTGCCATCTGGCCTTAACATCGCCGCCCGCCTTGCAGTATGTCTGCAATTAAAATCTATCTATATAAATTGATTTAGAATTCATAAACTTATGTATAGGATTTGGATAATTCATTTTTAATTCTTTCCTAAATAGTTATGAAATATATAAATATGTGTGAATAATAATGTATATAATACGTTTGCATTTTTGTGAAAAAAAATTGATTAATTCTTGAGGATCCGGATAGGATCCATCCGAATACTGTATTTTGGGCTACTGGAAGACCCCCTGAACTGGGAATGACCCCAGGACGAATTATTTTCTGGTACAAATCAGCACCCAAAACCAAGGATATGGACGCGGATCTGTCGAAATCGGGATCTGCCAAAACTATGTTGGAAAATTTCTCCTTTATACCTACGTCCAAGGATTTTGACTGTGTTTTAAGGGAAATTCTGCTAGCGATCTGAAGTGTAGCTTCCATTTTGACATGTGGATCGGAATGCGCACGGATGATGATGGAGCACATTTTTTCATGACCTATCTCAGTGATAGGTATATGTAGACTGTTTACCAGACTTGTTGAAATTCGGCTATGGGCTATAAAACGATCCAGGAGCGATCTTGCATAGTGCAGCCGCCCGTCAACTTGTATGCGTATCAATGCGGTAGGAAATAGAGCGACGACATGTTGCGCAATTATGGAGGATACCGTAACAGGCTGGGATGGCTTGGAACTGGAAGGTATCAGTGAGTCACTGGTGCGCAGGCGTTCATGCATGTGCAGCAATGTGTGATGATCCTGTTTACAATAGTAGCATCCAAGTTTGCTACGGCAGGAATTGCCTGAGTGTTGATGTGCCAAGCAATTGGAACAATATTTATGCATCAACACTGCACGCATTCGCTGTTCCGTGTTCATCTCCTGAAATGATATCGATGACAGATACGACATTCATATTTTTTTGTCGCTTTAGCTGGACGGCGCCATACGGAAAGACGTTCCTGGACTGAGCTTCGAGGAACATTTTTATTATATTTGATGATTTTTGGCATGACTGAAATAGAATTAAAAAGTAAGGCTTTGGACTATTCTGTGTTAGAGGAAGGTTAGTTTCTTGGTAGGAGAACCAATTTTACTATTGGACGCGTAATTTGACCTCGCTCGGTGACAATATCGGCGACGCGAACTAAATTGTCCTTACCGTAGTGGACCTTTGAAACACGACCTAACCGCCATTCTTGCGGAGGAAGATTTTCGTCGCGTATCACAACAATCGAATTTACTTCTATATTTTCTTGAGGGTTTTTCCATTTATTGCGTTTATGGAGTTCCTTAAGGTACTCGTTTTTCCAACGCGTACAGAAGTGTTGCTGGAGGGCCGTAAGCTTTTGCCATCTCTTAACGATAGAGATAGGTTTTTCGTGAATTTGTGGCTCAATTGGTGCTAAAAGCGGACCACCAACAAGAAAGTGTCCTGGAGTCAAAGCCGCAAATTCATCTGGATTCTCAGACATTGGAGAAATGGGTCGAGAATTAAGGCAAGCTTCAATCCTTGAAAGCAACGTAGAAAGTTCCTCAAAAGTATACTTAAAGGACCCAGCGATCTTTTTAAAATGCGTCTTAAAACTTTTGACGCCAGCTTCCCATAAGCCTCCCATATGGGGGGCACCTGGAGGAATAAAATGCCAGTTTAAATTAAGATGACTGAAGTTAGATACTATGGCGGACCTAGAAACTTGAAAAAATTCCTTTTCTAAGACTTTGGATGCTCCAACAAAAGTTTTCCCGTTGTCCGAATACAGGTGCATAGGACACCCACGTCGCGAAACAAAGCGGTTAAAAGCAGCAAGGAAAGCAGGAGTAGAAAGCGTGCTTGTAGCTTCTAGATGGATAGCCTTTGTGGCAAAGCACACAAAAATGCAGACATAACCCTTGGTTATTAAACAAGCTCTGCCGGCATAATTTTTTACATCAAAAGGCCCAGCGAAATCAAGGCCAGTGTGCTCGAATGGGCGAGTCAAAACTGTTCGTTCAGGAGGTAAGGCTCCCATTAGTTGCGTTTGAATATTTTTCCTTTGAAGAATGCAAGCCTTACAATGATGAATTGTGGTTTTTATAAGGTTCTTAACCTTGGGTATCCAAAATTGCATCCGAATCAATCTTTGCATGAGTTGATTTCCTCCATGCAGCGAGATTTGGTGGGTAAACTGAATAAGCAGTCGTGTAAAGGAAGAATTATACGGAAGAATTATTGGATGACGTTCATCATACGTCAAAGAAGGTGAAGAAACTAATCGTCCGCATACACGAAGAATTCCATCTGCATCCAAGAAAGGGTTCAAATTAAGCAGAATACTAGAAGATATAATAGGTTTCTTGAGTGACAAGTTTTTATATTCCGTAGGATATACAACTTTCTGACTTAGAATTATTAAACGTTTCTTAACGCTATTTATTTCAGCGCTACTAATATTTTTTGAGTCGTATTTAAAACTACTACGGTGCACCGGATGAGTGCCATGGAAAAATCTAATAATGTACGCAATTACTCGCATTGCTCTTGAAAATGATGAAAAACAATCAAGGATGTCATCAAATTTCTGGAAAAACACAAAATTTGACTTGAACGCCTTTTTCTCAAGATCCGTTTCATGGTCGAAGTTTCTAAAGGAATTTGGCCAATAACTTGGATCATGATTGAGCCATCTCGGGCCATGCCACCAAAGATCGTTATCGACGAGTTCATGTGGCATGACACCCCGACTTGCAAGGTCTGCAGGACTAGCTTGAGAATTCACGTGGAACCAATTTGCTGGACCGACACTTTGGACGATTTTGGAGACTCGATTGGCTACAAAAGTTTGCCATTGACATGGTGGCTTTTGTAGCCAAGCAAGAACAATAGTTGAGTCAGTCCAGAAATATATTTTATATTTCTCAACTTCAAGCTGCGGAATAATAGCGTCTACCATTTCAGCTAACAAAACGGCGCCGCATAGCTCGAGTCTCGGAATCGATATTGTTTTTACCGGTGCAACCTTGGTTTTAGCTGTTAATAGGGCAGTAGAGATGTTGCCTGAAGCAGTACGAATTCGGACATAAATTGTTGCAGCATATGCTTTTTCCGATGCATCACAGAATGCATGGAATTCTACGTCACTATCATCTGGAGAAAAATTAACCCATCTCGGAATTTTGATAGAGTTAATGTGAAGGTAATTGTCAAGAAAATTATGCCATATTTGCAAACAATTTTTAGGCAAATCGTCGTCCCAATCAATTTTCGACAGCCATATGTGCTGCATAAGAATTTTAGCTAAAACAATACAAGGTGCGAGCCAGCCGGCTGGATCAAACAATTTTGAGATTTGGGATAAAACCTCGCGTTTAGTGAAGGTCGACTTGCGTTCAAGAGGTTTTGTAGAAAAGAAAAACTCATCGGACTTCGCGTTCCATTTGATACCTAGTGTCTTGGCGTTGCTACAATCGTCCAATTGTAGAAAATCTTCGTTCAAGAGATGTTCGCGTGGAAGTCCTTCAAGAATATCTTGTGAGTTAGAGGTCCATTTTCGCAGTGAAAATCCTGCTGATCCAAGAGCAGCGATAAGCTCATCACGAGCGCGAATGGCAGTGGACACATCATGACTTCCTGCTAGAGCATCGTCTATATACATATTATTTAGTAAGATGCTACTAGCCAATGGTAAGGTGTTTTGAACATCTTCTGCAAGTTGTAGAAGGGTTCGGATGGCTAAATATGGAGCGCAATTAACTCCAAATGTTACTGTGATGAGTTCATAATCGCGGATGTCGTCTTGTGGTGAGCTACGAAATAAAATCCTTTGAAATGGAGAGTGGCTTGGATCCACGAGAATTTGTCTGTACATTTTCTCAATATCGCTGTTGAACACAAAGCGATAGAAACACCATTTAAGAATCAAAAGTGTTAAGTCAGATTGTAACACTGGGCCAGTATGTAAGATGTCATTTAAACTTACACCGTTGGATGCAGGACTTGATGCATTAAATACTACACGTATTTTCGTAGTGCTACTATCAGGTTTTACTACTGCGTGATGAGGCAAGTAATAATGGTTTGGAAAATGTGAATATTGGGGGGAAGAAACAGCTTTCATATGATTCAAATCGATATATTCCAGTATAACATTATCGTATTTTACTTTGAAGTCCGGATTTTTGCAAAGTCGGATTTCGTTTCTCAAGAATTGTGCATTTGCAATTGCACGAGAGTGACCAATTTTTAGACTTTCAGGATAACCCTCTTTAAATGGAAGTGAAACAATATATCTTCCATTTTGGTCTCGTTTTGTAGTTTTTACGAACAATTCTTCGCAAAAACGCTCGGAAGGAGTAATGGGACGTTTTTGAGGAAGATCCTCCACCTCCCAAAAACGAGAAATCTGTTCATTCATTGCAATTTCATTAAAATATGAAACGTATGTTGCTGAAGAAGATATCGTGTTCATGACAGGACCCGTCAAAATCCATCCAAAGATTGTTTGTTGAGCTATCAATGAGCCACAAACATTTCGTTGAATACCGTCGAGCAAAATCATTGGAAGCAGATCACCACCGATCAAAAGATCGATATGCGAACTCCTATAAAACTCCACATCTGCCAATTTAATGTTTGGAAGTTTTTTAATAATGTCAGAATTTACGGTATGTGTAGGAAGGTTGCCCGTAAGATGAGGGAGTACAAGGGCTGATGTCTCAACTTGAATTGCGGCATTTATTGGAGATCGGAGCACAAATGAACATAGTTTTTGTGCTTTAGCAGAAATTGCATTATTTAATCCAGACACTTGAGCTTGAATGGAACGAGAAGGAAGCTTCAAAAGCTTGAAAAGTTTTTCTGAAACAAACGTTGCTTCAGAACCGGGATCAATCAAGGCTCGAGCTGAATATGTTATGCCTAAATGACATACATGCACTATCGCAGTACCCAAAAGAACGCTTCTGGATCTAGACGCAAAACATGTTTGCACTGTATCGGACACAATAGCGGAATCAGTGGACTGTATTTGTACTGCATGAGACCTTTGAGTATTTGAACTGTGTCTATAAGGTGGTGAATTTGGATTTAAAGGAGTGGAATTTTTCTCAAGGATCTCATGATGTAGAAGAGTATTGTGCCTCTTATTACATTTGAAGCAATTGTGGATACTTTTGCAATCTTTAACTGTATGCGATCGAGCAAAACAATTAATACAAAGTCCAAATTTTTTTATAGAAACCATGCGCTCATTTGAACTCATTCTTAAGAACTGCGGACAATTTCGGATGGTGTGCTGTTCCTTGGAGCAAATCTTGCAATTTGGAACCGCTGTATTTGCATGATATGTACTTACTTTTCGTACAGTACCACGGGTGTTAGAGTTAGCGTTGGAAGTACTTGGCTTCTGCGAAGTAAGCTTAGGACTGAGTGTGCACTTGATATCAGAAACTGTTTCAAGTGTCTGGTATCTGCTGGTTAAAAATAATTTAATTCTTCCCAGGATGGAACATCAGCTTTGCTCTTAAGTGACTGCTCCCACAAAGAGAGGGTTGCGTCTGGTAAGCGACTTGAACAGAGGAAAACAAAAATCGGATCCCAGTTTTTGATTTTGATATCGTATAACCGGAGCGCAGATATACAGCTTTGTATATCGCGTTGAAGTTTTTTAAGCGCAGTACCTGACTCTGTAGTCACTGGAGTAAGGCTAAACAAAATCCTGAGCTGACTATTTACAAGAATTCGCTTATTTTCAAATCTGTCCTTGAGATTCTTCCAAGCTAAAAGGAACCCATCGTTGGTTAATGGCGATTTTTTAACAATATCTCGTGCCTCTCCCCGCGTTTTCTGGTTTAAGTGAAACAGCTTCTCAACGGGACTCAACCTAGAATTATTAATGTAGATGGCAGTGAACATGTCACGAAAGGATGGTCGTTTGATGTTGATGGCGTTGTGTTGAGTTGCTGGATTAATTCTCCTATTTTTCCAGCGCTGCGAACATATGTGTGGTAGCATCTCCGATAACGATTTGTAATCGATTCAAGCTTCGGGTCCTCACCATCCTCATCCTTTTTGGAAGATAATTCTTTCAAACAAGAATTGTACGCTGCTTTCACGTTGCTCCAACTAGATTTAAATTCCTCCCGATGAACCTCTAACGAATGCGTCGTAAGCTCATGGGATGACAGCTCCGAATAGTCACTTTCAAACTCGATCAAATTGTCGGTCAAAAGAATGAACGTATCCAGTGAAGACATGGTGGATACTGATTTTGACATGGCAGCTCCAGACTTTGACATGTTTTTCTTTATTTTTGGAGAAAAATTTAAGAAATGGGCGAAAAATCGATTTTAAAAACGAAATAAACAAGCAAAAACCCTTTTTCGATTCACAGGATGTACAGAACGTCGCTGTTTTAAAAACGTGGATGTAAAAAAAACTTTGACCAAAAAAATGGAAAAATTTGGATTGTCTGGTTGAAAAGTTTCTAAATGAAAATGTTAAATTCACACAAAATGTCCCAGAAATATCAACAAGCAAAGACAATATTCAAGAATTCGATGATTGGATTCAAGACTTTGACGAAAAAAGTTTCATAAAAATCAAAAAAAAATCGGAATGAAAATTTATGAAACCGTAATTATGGAAATTTTTCGGAAACATACACGAAAACTTGCTCCAAAAATAAAATTTTATCGTTAGCGTACGTAATCAATCGGATAGATTAAGCGGATTATGCTGAAAGCAATCACTGCAATTTACAATTTATTAATATTGCAACTTTGATTGTTTCAGCGTTCAAAAGAATTGTATAAAATTCACTGATCTTATTTAAAAAAAGGATTATCTGATTATTCGGGATAGACTTTTTATTCAAAATATTTGAAATTGATCTTTTTTTTTTGAAATGAATAACAATAATTTAGAAAAAATCCTTTCACTTTTTTAAATAAAATCCAATTTGCAAAATAACAAAACCAAATTTAGTTTTATTTACCGGAAAAAATAAATGCTAATAATCAGCCCTTAATCTTTTTTCACTTTTATAAAATTTTGTTTGGAAAAATTTTTTTAATATTTTTTTGCACAAACTTTTTGCTTTTCAAAATTTCTCTTAACAAAATTAAGGACAAATTAACTGCTTTTCATTTTTTTCTTTTTTAAAAAAAAAACCAAAAACAAATCACAGGTTTAATTTTTTCTTTGCAACGTTTTTGTTAATTTTTTCACTTTTGCAATTTTTTTTGATTTATAAAATTTTAAACTTAAAGAAAGTTTCTATTTGTTTTTGATTTTTTTGTTTTATAACTTTTGAACGAAATTTTTAAAACCAGGCAACAATTGGATAATGTTGCATCGGAAAATGAAACGAAGTGGAAGATGAAGAATAACTTTTATGTAAAAAGTTCACTGGCCTTTAAGTTTCACAATATTTTTACATAAGAACAAACCCGAATTGAAAACACCGAAAAAAGTTAAAGTTGAGCGCAGTTGAGAATTTTTCAGCAGAGCTTTGGAACAGCGTTGTGGAAAAAAAAGTTTTGTAAACAAAAAGAGTCTAAGCTGCAGGAGAGCACAAAGACACAATTTCGAAAAGAATGTTGCGGACACAAGTGAAATTAGAACGATTTGAAATGTTGCAGAAAGTGTATGTATATGAGAGGAATACTCTCACAGACAATGTTGCCAGCAACAAATATCACCAGAAAACAATGGAAATCAGCACAAATGTTTATAAAGCTTTTAATGCGGTAAAATGAATATACATATGTATGTTTATGGATATTGCCAAAAAAAGTGTATATACATATATATGTATTGCGTATGTAAATGAACTAGAATTTAGCGGGAAAAATGCAGCTTTACGAACTTTTATATTTAGGTATATTTTTTCTAATTTTTTTCTTTTACTATATTGCAACTTTGAAAAAAACTAATTTCTTGATTTTACAAAATTTAAGTTAAACGTTTTGTTTTGCTTCTAACACAGCTTCTATATTAAAAAATTAACACTTTTGAGTTTTGTATTTTACCGCATTTTTCACACTATTTCTTATGTTCGTTTTAGAAATTTTTCAATTACCTTTCTTTATTGGATTTTATGACTTTATGTTATGTTATGAACACCTATTTTTTTAATTTTCACGCAAATTTATGATTTTTTTCTAAATTTTTTCTATTTTCTTTTAAATCTTTTGTTTTCAAATTTATACTAAAACTATTCACTTTTTGTACACGGTTTTTTTTGCAATTTTCCAATTTTAAATTTTTCTTGATTTTTATTTTTTAAACGCGCGTTTTCTTGTTTCGAATCTTCTTTTTTACTTTTTAATAATTTTACCGCGACGTATGCAATATTCTTTTATGCACTGTCTCTCAAGAACTAACTAGTTATATAGAAAAAAATGCAAACGTATCTTTTTTCGAAATTCGGATTATAGCTGCAATTCGGAGAGAATCAATGTTTTCTTGATGAGAGTTGATCAGATGATTGCTTAATTATTTGATTGAAGATGAAAGCATCAAAACCAGGTTTTTCTCTAGGAAATCTTCTTCTGGCTATCTGGCTCGAAATGGGACCAAATGAAAATGTGGAAAATTGATGGAATCTTGTTTTCCTGTAGAAATCCAGTCCGCTAGAAGAGGCCGTTGAAATGGTTGGTGGAAAAAACCGATTTTAATGACTTGATGCTGAAATAAAATAAAATTTCAAACTCGGACAAGTTTGAAATTTTATGTAAGTGAAATAAAAGAGTAGGAGTTAGGAGTTTGGAAAATGATTTTATTTAGTTCAGCGGAATAGTGGCGATCTTACCAATTTAAGTCGTAACTGCAAAGTGAACTAGAGGTCACTTTACCAAAGTTCACAAGGTGACAAAAATTAGATTTAGTATCACAAATACAAATAAGAAAATATATGTTAATTGTTATACTAAAGGCTATCGGATTTTCGGAGTGAAATGAATGTTGCCATATGGCCTTAACATATATATTTTACTACAAAATTTTTATAATGTCCCCGTTACATTGGGATGTCGAATCCGTTACATTTTTGGAGTTACTTTGTATACATATATTACTTAAAAGCTTATGTTAAAAGTATTTCTAAAATGATATCAATTTATTACTCATTCCTGCAAAATTTAGGCAATCTGAACTGAAAAATATTGAAAACAGAGCTTTTTCAACGTCACACCCGTTACGCACTTTAAAACAATTTTCTGAATTAATTGCACATAGTTATCAAATTTTTACATTTTTAATAAATATCGGAAGGTACCATAGTGTTGCAAGAGATGAAATTGCATTCTCACACTTGTCTGAAAAGGTCTATTCAATACTTCTAGTGCGAAAAACAGCGCAAAACGACATTAAATAAAAATGGATAGCTAGCTGCTTTGCCCATTCTTTTGAAGTGGAACTTCTTTAGCTTCGGTGTGATTTGAAATTCGATGAAACAGTAATAATGACAGCAAAAAAAGACACACATAATACACATCTATAGGAGAGAAAGAGATAGAATTCACATACATACAATTTTTATCTGAGGCAAAAACGTCAAAGGTATCTTCATGTCTTCACAGCAGTGTAAGAAACCTTTTGAAAATTCGACAACAAATGTCACTACAATGTCACCATAATTTGTTCGTGTGAGTTAATAAAATAAAAACACGTAATCTTTTGCTCGTGAACATAACTTTATTGCTGCGAATCTTAAGACTAACTTTGATTATTTTTATACCCTGCACAGAGGGTATATTCACTTTGTCATTCCGTTTGTAACGCATAGAAGTATATGAAGGTATGGACAAGTATATATAATCTTGATCAGCGTCACCACCTGAGTCGATATAGCTGTGTCCGTCTGCCTGTCTGTGTGTCTGTCTGTTGAAATCAAGTTTACGGGTGAACTAAGCAATCTAATTCAATGAAATTTGGCACAAAGGTCACACCTTCTTGCAAGCTGCTTGCATATAAAAATGGGCGAAATCGGTTCACTGCCACGTCTTCCGCCCATACTCTATGTTAATATACCCAAGTCCATTTTGAAAAAAAGTTGCTGCGATTTTGATGAAAATTGGTGATTTGGTGAAGATGAGAACAAAATTAAGATTAGGCTAGGTTCTAAGTTTGCAAAGGCTCTTAAAGGGGCGTGGCA
Source organism: Meiosimyza decipiens (assembly GCA_963680825.1). NCBI lineage: Eukaryota > Metazoa > Arthropoda > Insecta > Diptera > Lauxaniidae > Meiosimyza > Meiosimyza decipiens. The sequence goes on along the minus strand of OY804260.1, from coordinate 36,593,162 downwards.
CAGCCCTAAATTTTAACTATTATAACGTCATAGCTCGTAAACCGTGCAAGACATTGTGATGAAATTTGGTACACGATTACAGATCTTGTGAATATTGTGAATTAACAATTAAAAATTTGGATTTCGTATAACTCCAAAATGGCACATACGATTATCATTAAAATTTTAGGGATGATACCAATAAAAGTAGTCAACAATACCAGCTACGTCAATATACTGAAAAATTTATTTTAAGGGTGTGGCACAGCCTACAATATTTATAAACGTTATAAAAAGAGAAGTAACTACGCAATTGTTATGAAATTTAATAAGGCGGAGATACTTGCTAAAAGGTGTCTTCTTGCAAAATTTTGGCACAATTGTGTCGGTGGGTGTGGCACCTCCCATATAAGCGAAATACGTTTAATGCTATAGAATCTATAGTATAGATAGTGTGCTATGAGAGTAATCTTCATAAAATTTTGTGTAGAGGTGTCGGTTACTATAAGCTTCGGAATAAAATGAAACTTGACAAGATCGCATCAGTGGGCGTGACACCTTCCTCATTAACATGAAGTTGTGAGTGCTATTTTAAGTGAACTATTGGATCAATTGATCTGATATTTGATGTAAGTGGCTTACTGGGTATTAGGGACATATGAATCAAAAGCTGGCGAAATAGTAACAGTGGGCATGGCACCTCCCATACAATTAAAATACCGTAAGTGGCATAACTATCGAAATATATGAGCAAACATACTGAAATTTAGTGTAAGAGGTTTGTTTATAAAAAGCTATTTCTGGATCAAAATCGGACTGGATTGCTTCAGTGGGTGTGTCACTGCCCTAAATTTTAGAAATAATTACGGCACATATCGCAAACTATACAAGCTACTCGTATTGTGCTAAAATTTGGTTTGTTTATTGAACCAAAAGTTTTAATTTCTATTCTATTCTTTTTATTTCAACATTTCCCATATTCTTTTGACATTTTCAATCTTTTAACTTTCTCCTTCAAATTCATTCGACATTTTCTTTATTCATTTACAGCATTTTTCATATATTTCGACTTATTCAATTTCTTTCAACTTTCTTTAATGGTTTTCATATCTTTTCAACATTTTCAGTTTTTTCCAACACTTTTCAACTTTTTTTAACCTTTTTATATTATTTTCGACTTATTCAACCTCTTCAACATTTGTTTAACATTTATTTAAAAAAGTACTTTCAATGCAGTGTAGGGTATGTGAGTTTCGGCCTTGCCGAAGATAACACCTTTACTAGCTCTTATTCTATTTTGTCCTATTTTCTGATTCACATTCAGTTGGCCTTGAAATGAAAAATATGCAATCAAGCAGATTTTGCATTTGGTGCTTCACCCGAATGTAAAACTTCTTTGCCATACAAAAATGGAAGATTTGCTTACGTTGCAGTATGCAGCAAATTTCTTTACTTATTTCATTCAGTAGGATATGGGGACATAACTCCTCCATCACTCGTTTAAAAACTCTTCTGAGTTTAAATTTTTTATAAGAAAATAGTTGTTGTTTTTTTTAAGTACTATTATACTCTTATTACTTAATGCCATATTTATTTTTTACTTCATACAATTCAACATTTTTTGCCTCTGGCTTATTTATAATATCAATTTTATTATTGACAATTTTGTTTTTAATTTTAACACAAACAATTACAACAATAATGATGCCGATTACCAAAGTCATGTTTATTTCATTAGAAACCCTTATGGAATCTTAGTTCCTTAATTTCTTTAATGTCTGAAAATTATTTTATTTCTAATGTTTCCAAATTTATCGGTTTTATATCAGATTCTATGGGATCATTATTTGGATAAAAATATTTGTCTTGCACTGTTTGCTGATTTCGGAAAACTTCATGTTTTATTTTAATTTCACAATTATAATAAGTGAGGAGATAATTTTTGTTTACGGATATATTTCTGCTCCCACAATCTTGATTCATTTTTAAACTAACAGGATTTATTATTAAGATCATATCATCTTCAAATTCTTCGAAATGGGTATTGTCAGGTATTATATATAAATATACAATTACTCGCTTAAGAAACTGTACAGTGTTTACTTCTCTTTGAATTTTTTAAGTATACTATACTATACTATTTTCATAATTTAGTATATTTTTTTTGAATTTATTGGGTTCGTCAATTTCCATATTATTTTTATTTTGAAGAAGTACTATAATGCTAAGATCGGCTTTTGTATAACTATCCGGTATATTAATCGCTACGATTAACAAACCTACTGTGTCGGTTTTAAATAGCTTAAGCTTAAAGAAGTCTATTTGGAACCTGTCTAGTGTTTGGCTGTAAGTATACTTGGTTAGACAATGTGGTCTTTTGCATATGCAATATTATTCTGAATGTGATCAATCTTGTTCTTGAAGTATATCAGTTTAAACATTTGGTCGCTGTATAAAAGACGTCGTGCAATTTCGCTATGTCTTCTTTATTTGATCTATAGATTCTTTATATTTTGCCTGTTAAAGTGTGTGTTTATGTAGATTTGTTTATTAACTGTTTCTATACCATTATGGATATTTTTTATCAGTGAAAGCTAGTTGTTCAAGAATTTTCTGTCGTCGCTTATAAACATTACCCATAGTGTAAATCAATCCTCGTTTCTTCCTAGAGTCAATAGGGGTAATAGATTTTGGTTTGGATTTTGATATTGATATTTCGTTTTCGATCATTTTTTTATTATGAATGTCTAAAGTTCTAACATTGTTCTCGATTTGATTTAAAATGGAGGTTAGCTCTTCGGTATCAATTATATGGATAGTTTTGGAAGTTTGGTTTAGAAGTTCAACTTTCCGTACCTTTGTTTTAACGAATCCTGCCTCTTCACTAATCTGGCTTGATTGTAGTATTCCTTTAGTTAAAGGCGTTATCATTAAGAGCATCGTCAGTATGCTGAGCACCTGAAAATTTTAAATAATCTCCTAGCTGGAGATTAGCAATTTATCTTCCCATGATTAATGCAGTATATCAGGCTCGAAGGCTACTTTTCGGAGCTTATCAATTTTGTCTGACAGCCCTTGACTTGATGATCCGATTACTATAGAAAAGATACAGAATTTATGATGCGTAAGTTTGTACTAAAAATCTTCTTCTGCGTTATGGCTGAGTCGATGCCTATTTGTAAAAATAAATGCAATCAAAATTGCTTTATTACTTGTATTTCATGTGAAAATTATTTTCATACTGACTGTGTAGAGTTCTTTGATGAAAGTGCGATTAATTGCATTATAAATTATAAAAACATTGTGTATAATTGTTCCAATTGCTATTCAGTGAAAGAAAATATTTTCACTTTAATTTCAAACTTGTCTGCTAACATAAAAGATTTACAAAACAATCTTTCGGTGTTAAGCAACAAAAGCAATAATATTGAGCGCAGTGTAAGTTCTTTGGGAAAAATAAATCAAAGTCTTCTTTGCGCGTCATCAGTTTCTCTTTCGGTTTGCCGGAAAATTAATTTGCACTCGCTCTCGTGCTCGTGCTCGTGCGCAGCCAATTCCAGTGAGTGTTGCTGCTAACAAATATAATGATCATAATTCCACTGCTGCTGCTGTTAATAAACATTCTACAGATCTGAATTCTGTTTCTTATGCTTCTGCAGCTGCTGGTGAGTCTGATGCTGCCTTGCTTTATTCTGCCAATATTAATAATGTTGATGCTATTGTTGCTGTCTCATTCGAATTGCCGTCTTTGCCTTTAATAACACCTCATTCGGAATATGAGTCATTTATTATGCCCCCGTCGGAAAAACAGCCATCAAAAATGTCTAATACTGAATGGACTAATTTTCAGAAGAAAAAAGGAAGGTATACGGTTGGAAATAATGAAAATAATGATCTGGTGCATCTATCCTCATTTAAAAATACTATTACTGAAAAAAATATTGTTGATTATGTGGAAAAAATGTACAGGAGTTAATAGGTGTCACCTTATGTGCTATAAATTAGTAAAAAAAAATTTCTCTAACGATAATTTTAAATTTATTAATTTCAAGCTCGGAGTCTTGCCTGAATTCTAAAGGGTGTTTTTTTTAGAGGTATAGAGCTTCGAATTGAAATAAAACACAAGAAAATCGTTTTAATGTCCATCAATTTGGCTTTATTGGAAGGATAATTTTATGCCATTAATGTTTAAATATGATTTCGGGCATGTGGCCGCCGCGGCTGGCTCGAATAAAGCCAATTCTACAGGTCCAATTTTGAACCACTTTTTCGAGCATATGGGGCCGTATGTCGGCAATAACGCCACGAATGTTGGCTTCCAAGTCCCCTAACGTTTCTGGTTTGTTGGCGTAGACGAACGACTTCACATATCCCCAAAGAAAATAATCCAATGGTGTCAAATCACACGATCTTGGTGGCCAATTGACAGGTCCATTCCGCGAAATTATGCGCTCATCGAATGTTTCCTTCAATAAATCGATTGTGACGTGCGCTGTGTGGCATGTAGCGACATTAGAGTTGCCAGATTACCATAAAATGCCAGTTTTATCTCTATTCGAAAAACAAACCTCTAAAAAAAACACCCTGTATAAGCTGCTATTTTTGCCAAATTTATGGCAACGTAATATAAAGGTGCGCTCATTTCGTTCTCTTTTAAGGCACTGAGAAACGCCACACCAGAATTAAGGCCAAAGCTTAATTGCTTTGCTGATAGTAGTGTTAATGCTTTAAAATTTAATTATCAAAATATTACTTTTATGCGCAGTAAGTTCACTACTGTAAGTAATTTTATTGCCGATGATGGATTTGACGAAAAAAATTATTTTTATGATAATGAATTCGCGGATACTTCCAAGTTCCTAATATATCGCAAATATATGAGTATTTTAAAAGCTGGTTGCTCTAGAGGTGGTTGTGTGCTTATTACCATAAGAAGGGATCTATGCTCGTCAAGGTGCAGTATTGATGATTTGTGTTTCCATTTATCATGAAATTTTTTATCGGAAAAAGTTTTTCTGAACTTTATGGTCCACATATTGATAATATTGTTAATTAATCATCTTCTGTGGAAAGTGAAGACTTTCTTTGCGTCGTTGGAGACTTTAACTGCAGTAATTTAACTTGAGCTGCTTCTGATGATGATATAGGACTTATTCCTTTAAATGTGAATAAATTACACGGAATTCATTTTCGAGACAGCTTACTAAGCTTAGATCTAGTTCAGATTTATCACATTCTTAATAAATTATGAAAAATTTTAGATTTAGTCTTTGAAATTTAAGTTATTTGAGTGTGTTTATTCTATCTCTGTAGCGACTATTCACCAAACAGTACTTTGCTTCGAAGTTGAATTCTATACTTTTTTAAAAGATACCAACTCTAATGATTATCTTTATGATTTTGAAAATTGTAATTTTGAACTTCTTAATGATCTCATTAAAAGCATTGGTTGGCATCAGCTCTTTTCTGGGCTTGACACTTCTGAATGTTTTTGAAGACCTTTTTAATAGGATTTTAGTCAACATACCTTTAAAAAAGAAATTGCATAAGCTCCCTTGGTACACTAAAAATCTACGAAATAAATTTTCTACCAAATTCAATTCTACGGGATGCCTTTAGTTTGAAGAAAAGTTTGTACATTATAAACGTGAATTTGACTTTTTAAACAATTTCTATATAAACAGTATATTTTAAAAAGTGAAAGTCGTATGAATTCTGCTCCTAAATCTCTTTGGAGGTTTGTGCAATCTAAAAGATGATCCTCTTATGTTCCATCGTCTATGTTTTATGGTGAAAAGCTGTCTTATTCCATATCTGACATTGGAAATTTATGAAATTTTTTGTTTACAATTTTGATCCAGTTACTTCTGGTATTAACATTTCCCTGTTAAACAAAATTGACTCAACAATGAGTTTTGGTAACTCTTGTAGAAGATGTTGAGAAAGCGATTTTTGGGTTAAAAATCTCTTTTAGGCGCAATCTTGAAGGACTTATTTCCCATTTGCTTATAAAATGTATTAAAACGGTCTCCATACCTATCTTAATTATTTTTAACAAATCTCTTGCTTCGGGAGTTTTCATTGATAAATGGAAGATATCAGTTATTACATCTATTTTTAAATCTGGTAATAAAAATATAATAGAGCTTCGCATCCGCATCCGTAAGTGCTAAAATTCCGCTTGAAATCGTACTTCCGCTTACGCCTCCGCACATTTAAATGCGGTAAAACAGAAGTATAACGGAAGTTATAAAATCTACTTTAGAGCTTACGAATGGAAAGCCGGTGCATAAACTGTTTTGACTCAGCTTTCTAGATGTTTTAAATCTTAAAATCACTTAATGGTACCATTACAAATGCTTTTTACTTGTGGAAAAAAAGTAGTCTGGTTATTCATATGTAATCTTGAATTTTCGCTATCCACTAAGGAATCGATTAGAAGTAGATAAAATAGCAAAACTATGATTAATTATATAGGTCATTCCATCTATAATGGGCCTATCATTACCCTCATGTTTTCTAATTAGGCTGAAACTTTTTTCAGTGATTGGTCTATCATGTAGAAGATATAAAAAAATTAGATAATTTTTTTTTGACCAATATTATTGTATAAAAAAAAAGTTTCAAATTGTGTTAAAAAAAACTCGTAAGTAAAACAAAAAAATTCATTGATGAATATAAACAAACCAACACAATCCAAATTAGCTTTTATATTATTTTTAGGTAGTTTTGTACTAGTAGATGACGAAAAAAGTGCAAATCTGAATAAATGAAGGCCTGAACGGTTTCTATGTGGTAAAAGATAAAAAAATTGACCTTCCAAGAAAACATCAATCATCTCTGAAAATTTCATTCAGTTTTGTTCACCTTATTTCATTTTACAAGCATCTAAAGTGAGTGTATACAGTGGAATATTTATGAAAGAAATATAACGAAATATTCAAATTTTCTCGCTCTCATTCTCAATGTTTCAATTTACATTGCAAATCTTAACTTAAGAAACCTGTAAAATCAAATAAGGTGAACAAAAATGAATGAAATTTTCAGAGATAATACTCCTGAATGTTCTGAAAATTTTGAACCTAAAAAGGCTGAAATCAATTCAAATTTTATTCTCTCACTTTCATTCTCAATGTTTCAATTTACATTGCAAATCATAAATCTTAACTTTAAATGCTTGTAAAATCAAATAGGGTGAAATAACATGGATAAAATTTTCAGGGATGATACTCCTGTATAGTCTAAAAATTTTGAGCATATAAAAGCTGAAATCGGTAATGGAGTATTTGGGAAATTGATATTTTTTGAAAAAGTTAATTTTTTTATCTTTTACCACATAGAACCGTTCAGACCTTTATTTATTCAGATTTGCAGTTATTTTGTCATCTACTAGTACACAACTACGTAAAAATTATATAAAAGCTAATTTGGATTGTGTTGGTTTGTTTATATTCATCAATGAATTTTTTTGTTTTACTTACGAGTTTTTTTTAACACAATTTGAAACTTTTTTTAAGCAATAATACTGGTCAAAAAAAATTTAACGATTTTTTTTATATCTTCTACATGATAGACCAATCACTGAAAAAAGTTTCAGCCTATTTAAAAAACATGAGGGTAATGATAGGCCCATTGTAGATGGAATGACCCAATTATTTTTTTCAGGAATTCATTTTGATGCACCTTTCGGAATTCATGAACCATAAACTTTTCGTTAAGTTTTAAGAAACTATGAAAAGAGGCCGCTTGATTATTTCGAAAGTATTTTTTCTTTTCAGGGTGTCCGCCGGGAAGGTATACTACTTTGTTTGATTATAAATTTTGGTTAAATAAAAGAGAATGTATCCAATGTTTATAAATGGTTTATTTAATGTTCTTAGTTATGTGTTGAATACAATGTAAGGACTGTCCCAGAAAAAGCTTGCGCTTTTTTTTAGTTATAAAAAAATAGCCATTAATTTTTTTGTTCTTTTTTTATTAATAATGGCTAGTGTTCAGAATATAAATAACCAAAAACTAAGTAAACATTTTTTTTTTTATAAAAATTTCTTACTTTTTTCGTAAGGCCCTTCATTAAATTTTGTCCAGTCGTTTCATCGACAGTATGGTACGATTTTTTCCACTTAAGTCTGAAGTCTTGTGGATTTTTTGCAGTCTTACCACTCCTTCGAAAATCTTATTTCATTAGAGCTCAATATCTTTCAGTTGGGCGAAGCTCTGGGCAGTTGGGCGGATTTGCTATTTTTGGTACGAAATTGATTTTTCTGTTTGCATACCATTGCATCGTAGCTTTAGAGAAATAAGAGGTGGCTAAATCTGGCCAGAACATCACGGTACCCTCATATGTACGAATAAATGGTAAAAGACGTTTTTCGAGGCACTCGTCTATACGAACTTTGGAATTGATTGTGCCTTGCGTAACAAAAAATCTGCTTCTGAGACCACAAGTGCATATGGCCTGCCAAACCATATATTGCTTCGGAATTTTCGAACTTTTTTTTTCTTTAAATATACTAGACACATGCCCCTTTTTTGGTAATGCATAATATTCGTGCCCAGGTAGCTGCTTAAAATCTGCTTTAACGTAAGTTTCGTCTTCGATAACACCGGAATCAAATTTAGTCAGGTACCTTTCATACAATTTTGGGGCTCGTACTTTTTGAACTCTTTATGTCTTTAGCTTACTTTTCTTCGTGATCTTTTGTACAGTGGATTTTGATGTACCTGTTCTAGCCGCCATATCTCGCACTGAGGTGTTGGGATTTTGCTTAAAAAGGCGCTTCACCTTCGTCGCTACCCTTAGGTTAAAAAATTCCGGTTTTCTGCCTGAACCTTTTTCGTGAAACAGGTCGACCCTTCTTATAATTAAAAATAACCGGAAAGACAGTTTTTTTCTGATGCACCAACTATTTTTGCTATAGCTGAATATTAAATTCTGAATTTTGCAGGTATGTGGACAAAATCAGTTTGCGGACTATTTGTTGCTTGTTAGATATCTTTGTCGTTAAAAGTGCTATCTTCAAGTATTATACATCCTATTAAACGTCACTTTATATAGAACAAATATTGTGTCTTTTTAGACCTATAAGATTACCAGGTACAGTGTAATACAAAATATAAAAAACGCAAGTTTTTTCTGGGACAGTCCTTAAGATAAATGTACGTCCCTGCTAGCTTCACAAATGCGGGCTCCTTTGAGCCATTTTGACACATTTCACCCGGTATTTCATTAAAATCATCACTAATTTTTTTTTGAATTGCTCAAGTTTGTTTGCATACACTTATGTCTTCAGATATAAAGACAATGAAAAGCCCAGAGATGTCAAATTCGGTGACCGTGGAGGTTGGTACGTTATTTTTTACAAAAAATTCCACGTAACTTTCGTAATCGATGTTGATTCGCATAAAATGTTTTATATTAAAATACGTTAGCTTATCATATATTTTATCATAGTAAATTTACTCCACGGCTGCCAAATATGACCTGTCAGATCTAACACAATAGACATAGTAGACACAATATATTGTAGCGAAATTTTCAGTATGCCAGTTCTCGAACACCCTGTGGCAGTCATATGTGGTTTCTGTACTAGAAATAATGAACTGAATGTCGCTGCAATATGTCAGACAATTCTTGAACTCGAGAAGCGCCATCTAGGAAGTAGCAAATAAACTGAATGTCGCTGCGGTGTGCTAGATGATTCTTGAACTCGATAAGCGCCATCTAGAAGGTAGCAAATAAACTGAATGTCGCTGCGGTATGCTAGATGATTCTTGAACTCGATAAGCGCCATCTAGAAGGTACCGGAAATGACATTCTGGATAGTGGTGGAACTTTCAAGAAGGAAGTGAATTTGCTATAAAAGGTTGTCATTTGAGCAGTCGAGACACAGTTGTTCGTAAACAGTAGAGTAATAAAGGTTGTTCTTAAGCAATAGAGTAATACAGTGGATTTCAAAGCGCTAAAGTGAAATAATTGTCTATACAGTGCCAGTTCAATATTAGAGTTTGAATATCGATAATTAAAGGAAATAAACAATTGTACCGTTTAAAAACTAACGCTTTTGATTAAAATTTTATAATTAAATAAAGTTTGTGTTTTTAATTGCTACACAATCCAGAGATCGAACTCAGAAAAATGTAAGAGATCGAAATTATCCTTAAAAGAGACAGGAAATTTCGTAACAATATGTATGTAATTTTCTGATACGGTACGGACACGTCGCACGAATTATTAGCTTAAAGCTCGGTTTCAAAATAAAACTTAAGTTTTAAATTTTAATAAAGATGTTTTATTTCCAACCAGTTCGGTTGCTTAAGACTGATTTAATGTCTATTTCCAATAAATTTAGTTGGTCGACCCAAGAGCTATTTTTCCTTTAACATAAACAAAATGTAGAATTGATTTGTCAGCAGAAGCAACGACATTATTGAAACTTTGTTGCTGCCTTTGATGACCTCTTCAAATCTTTATAGGCAATGCTTACGTTGACATAAACAGCGGAAATGTTGCCGATGCTTATTTTAATTTAGGTTTTAAGATACATTTCTTTTATTTATTGATTCATTCATAAAATGTTGTAATTAATATTTTCGTGGAATTTACGTTAGCATAACTAACAGAAATATTGCGTCAGTATAACCAACGAAATAAAAGGGTTAATGGCTTCTTAAGTTTATTGTTTATATTTATTATGTTGTTGACCGACATAATCACAGACCTGGAATGAGGGTACGTAACTTGCGTGCCACAGAACGGACATTTCCATACTTTATTGCACTTAAAAAAACTGTTTATACTTAATGCAATTTGTGAAACAATTTAAAGTGACGTTAACAAACTTCAGTCGAAAATGTAAGATTTAATTAAAAAATTGTCTATTGTTAAAGATATCGAGTACCACGGTACGAACACCGTTTATAGCAACATACAATTTTATCAGATTCATTGCTCGATTACGTTCCTCCAAGTTCTTAGTGAGATGTTTGTTTACATTTGAAATATATCGTAGGGCCACGAGTGCTTAACACTAAGTAGGACAAAAGTAGTACAATAGCTGTGTTTTATTCGCCTTCCTCTGCTAGTTATGTTTAGCTAGCAACGATAATAGTATTGGAAAGCAAAAACAAAATCGAAAACTCAACGAGAAAAATTACAGTTGCTATGCATACATTGCAAGTTGCTTAAAACGTCAGGCGGCAGAAATAAACAATTTTAAATCAAAAAAGTAGAAAAATCAACAAACGAGTACTCATATAAGAACGAGTAGGAAAATTAGTGACTTGCTCGATAACTAGCTGTTGGATAACTAGCTGTTCCCGCGGCTTTTCCCGCTCACTACCCGTTGTACAATCTCGCTTACATTTTATTGTAGACAATTTGGTGCATGCACCAAATTTCACAATGGTACAAGTACGATAATGCCATTTTAAGTGTTTTTCTTGTATGGGAGGTGCCGTGCCCCAATACTTGTGTATTGCCGTTCACATTTTGCGAGTAGCTTGGCACAATCAATGTACATTAAGGTGGCCGTAGTTTCTATTAAAAAAAACTCATTAATTTTTTGCGGGACACCCTCTTAAAACGTGAGGTTACCCAAGAAACAACCACATATCAAATTTCAAGTCAATCGGCGTAGGTTTAGAGGTTCCGATTTGAGCCTGAAGTTCAAAATGCAAAAAAATCGGTATTTTTTCCCAAACTAAGATCTTGTGAGGTAAAATTAAAATAGCTTATGTAGTTTTTATATTTGAAATATCATAACTGATAGCTTAAAGTTTTACGTTTTAGAAACTACATTGGTGTCTCGCTAATAATGATTTTATACATTTAATTTTGCAAAATCAAACCAAAATTAATTTTTCAAAGAAAATATTTTGATATTTAGTTTTATTGTTATTAATATGTTCTTTATTTTTAGTTTAAATAAATCAATATTAACAAAGTATTTTGTATTAAAATTCACAAGTATTGCATAAAATCTGCCGTCTTCCGGCTTAAATTACAAAAAAGTTAGTTACAATAAAAGAAAGGGTTAATTTAGATTCAGAAAATTTTTTAAAATTTTGGAAAAAAATTAACACAAAAACTGAAAAAACTTAAAGATTATAATATATTCTAAAAGTGTTTTAATACAGCATAGAGTAAAAAATTTAATAAAATTAGATCTTGCCATATAATCTTTAGCAATTATATTAAAAAATAAAGAGTTCAAGTACTTAGATACGTTTATGAAGACTTTTACTTTAGCTAAAAGAAATTGTATTGAAAATAAAGAACTGTGTTCGACACTTGGTGTACGATTATGCGTTTAAAGTAACTTTGGAGCGCTGTTCAAAGATTTCTTTGAATGCAATGGAAATTTTGAAGTACATATATTCTTTCACGACTTGCAGTAAATTTTGCATTTCGTCTTCATTTTTCGTCAATTTTTTGTTGTACGATTGCATAAGCTTAACTCCGCGCTCAGCAGTATCGTTAACGACTTTCATTTTGCAAACAATTTCCATTCCATTCTTAAGATCTTCATTTTCCAAATATCGGAATCACTCTTTAAAAATTCTTTGGGAAATGCGAAATGCTCAAAAAATGTCCAAGTATGAGGCGTAATGAATGTGACAATTGTTTGCTTACAAATGTCCCTACGTCAGTCACTTTCAATTGTACACGCTTGCATGGCTCGCCGTCGCAATCCACATATACAATAAGATGTTCTATTATTTTTTTTTTCTGTACTTGAAACATTTTCGTCAAAAAATGACAACGCAATGGTTTCATCCGATAAGTACCAAAGATGATTACATATTTTGCCAACAACTGCAGCTGATAATTTTTTTTCAATCTTTTATACATCTCTTGTAGATATACCAATTCTTGATTTGGTGCTTCAACGACAGCAGTTGAACGAAACCATACCTTAACGTAGAATCTTACTATAAACATGCAAATGTTTCGTAATGTTTCACGTACTGTTAGCTTGAATTCGTCTCTTAAAATATTATTTTTTAAGGAATAAATGGTCTTTGATTTGATTTGTTTATTTATTACAGCCTTTTGGGCCTAAATTATTAACATTTATACAATTGAACAATTTGAATATATGTATATACATTTTTAATTTTTAAAAATATTTATTATGAGTAAGATATATTAATATATTAAAAAGTATACTAAAGCTACTCTATCTAATATCTAATGTTTTACAGTATTCAAAAATAAATTTTTTAAATCTAACTTAATTTTCACAGTCTTTTATTTCTACTGGCATTTCATTGTACGATTTTAGTCCCTTGTAGTATATGTTTTCTTTGTCGACTTCCGTCCTAAACTATGGTAGTCGAAATTTATTTCTGCTTCTTGTTTCACGTGAGTGAACTTCGCTAACAATTTGTAAGTTTCCCCTTAAGTAGTCTGGTCCGCTCCCGTGTCTTATATTATGAATGAACTTCATCGTATGATAGAAAATTTGTTGTTTTATGCTAAGCCATTTCAACTCATCTAACATTTCTGCAGTAGGTGTATCGTACCGTTTACGTAAAATATGTCGCATTGCTCTAATTTGCATATTTTGCCGTTGCAACAAAAAAAATTGTCGGACAATAAATGAAATGTGGTTCTGTTATTGACCTGTACACTAGAATTTTGCACCTTTTATTCAAATATTTGCACGTCCTTTGCATGAAGCCGATCTTTTTGACAACTTTTTTAATTGTGTAATCTACATGATCACTAAACTTTAATTGGTTATCTATTTGAACTCCTAAATATTTTGTATTACAAATCTTTTCAATTCCCTGACCGTTTATATCTAATTCAATAGACTTATTTAAGTTACTGCTAGTATTTCGGGCTATAATCATACACTTAGTTTTTTCTATATTAAGCTTCAATTTGTTTCGACATAACCAAATATATAATGAATTTAAGTCCTCCTGTATCTTAGACCTGGCTACCTCAGCATTTTTTCATTCACAGTAGTAATGCATCATCTGCAAATAATTTAATTTTCCAGTGTTTCAAGGCTTTGTTTATGTCATTTATATATACAGTGAATAAAATTGGTGCGATTACTGACCCTTGTGGAAGCCCAATATTTATTGAGATTTCCTCTGAGAGGAACGATTCAACCATCGTTCTCTGCGTTCTATAACTTAGAAAACTTTAAACCATTTAAGTTCAATATCCCTAACGCCAATATCGTGCAGCTTTTGTAATAAGATTTCTCTATCTATAGTCTCAAAAGCCCTTTTGAGGTCAATAAATACTGAAATTCTTATTTTCTTTTGTGAAAGATCCTCTTTCCAGCCTGCTATTACTATATTTATTGCTGTTTCACACGAATGGTGTTTTCTGAACACAGACTGTTGTGAAATAATTATTTTATTATTCTCTAAATAATTTGTTAACTGTGTTTTAACAACTGTTTCTAATATTTTTTCATCACTTGGCAGTGAGATCTTTTGTTTTTGAAGAGTTTTTTAACTGGCACGATTGTTGACGTTTTCCACATTTTTGGCACTTCACCTTTTCTCATGCTTTCATCGATTATTTCCGCATAAAAGTAGCCAGTGTAGTCCATTGCATCCATTATGACTCCGTCGGAGTATAACTTTTTACCACCGTATTTATTTTTAAACTTAGCTACAATGTTTTCGATGTCATTAATTGTAACATTGACGAAATTAAATCTTGTGCTAGATTCATCACACATGTTTTGTCTAATGTTGACAGTTTCTATACTTCTATTTATTTCTTCGATACTGTTCACAAAATATTCATTTAATTTATTCACTAGCTCGCTTTTGTTCGTAATTATTTTACCATTTAGTATAATATTATCGATTATTTCTTTTTCATCGGCAATTTTGATTGTTTGTTTTAGGCTCTTCCACATTTGTTTGCTATTTTTACCATTTGATATAATTTTTTGTTCCATATATCTTATTTTCTTTATTTTCACCATTTTTTTGTAATTATATTCAGTCCATACTCCAGTCATGGTTGCTGTTGCGTATAGATTGTGTTCAAGTCATGGTCATACCATTTATTCATAAGTTTAATGTTCACTTCTTTTTTATACGTTAGCTGCCTCATTGCATAATTTATGGAATCATTCATTAGCATCACTTTATGATTTATGTCTAATGGACTAAACGCAGTGAAATCGCATGTCCTTAGGATGTTTATTAAGGATGGCTTATCATAATTTTCCCACGATATTATTGGAGTTTTTTCTCTCATATGACAATTATTGTTTACGAGTCTTGGACATCCAACGTGCGTGGTGCGTAGGTCCGGGCTGTCGAAAACGAACTATTTCTTTCGAAACCACTCCAAAAAAATCAGAGTAAGCTCCAATAACTCCTCGTTGGGTTGCTAAGGTTGAACTGTTTTTCAAAAATTATAGACAAGGAGCGAGTGTAACTCAGTACATGGGAAATAAGTACGACTATGAAATATTTTAGAAAACCGAAAGTTTTCTTTATTTTTTTTTAATTTTCACCTTAAACATATAGTAAATTCATTATTTATGATGCAGTATTTCCATTATTAAACCGAGCTCGTGAATACCCTAAGATGAAAAAATTTTTATACAATTGGTTTCTTCAGATGACAAATGACGTTTTTTTTACTTAAGGTTATTTTGTATTAAATATTTATATACGCCCGGTTACCTAAAATTTTTTGACTCCATAACTGCAACTTCCGCGGTTATTGCAACAGCCTTGGTTTTTATTTCTTGATTTGGCCGATTTGGTTTCACTTGGCTTACATTCAAAAAGTATTAACCAAACAGTAATGAAACTACGACGCAGGTTCTAGCTCCTGAACCCTGCCATTGTTTGTTTACTTAAATACGCGCAACTTTTTTGACAGTTTCCATTTTCACCCATTTTTGCGTATCAGCCGAAAATTGTGGTGATTCGACTAGTCAGCTGTTACTCTCTCGAATACCGTGATTTGACACTTCTCAATTTATACCACAAAATCCGGCTGATACAGATCTTATATTGCAGGTCCGGAATATTATTGTCCTTATAGAGGAATAGTGTTAAAACATAGATGTAAGAAAATATTTTGAGAAAAATTTGTTTTTATAATAAAAAAAAAGCATCAGAAATTGTATACTAAATATATGACAATAGGAGTTAATGGGTGTTTATAACAATCGTTTGGAATATTAAATATGTATGTACATTTAAGTTACTTTATACGTAGTGTTATGTGAACTTTTGATATTTTCTTTTCTTCAGTTCAATATGTTAAACTTTTTTTGTGTCTTTTTTATTCCATTTTGGTTTTTTTTTATAAAATTTTTTCAGGAAAACAAGCGAGATAATTGAGTAAAATTTGGTACACATTAAATATGGGTTTACGAACACGCTTGCCCCCGATACAAATAGAAGATTTGAAACACTATTTTGAGAATGGTTTTTAATGTAGTTTGACTTAATTTCTTAAAAATACTCGAAAAAGCTCTGGATTGGTGAATATCGAGAAGCGGGCGTTTCACTTCCCATATATAAAAGTTTAAAACCTATTAACTGAGGAAATTATTTAAGGCAATGAAACCAGGGTATTTCATTTTGACGAGGCCAAATATAACCTTACTAATTTTTTATCCTCATTTCGTAACATATTGATATCGTTGTGAATTTCATTAACCTCTTCCAAAAACATTTTACACAACGCAGCATTAAAGTTATCATTAGATGATGAGGTGAGGCAATTTGCTTAAATCTCATGCACATCCATGGCACATTTTGTGTGGCACCAAAGGCAGTATTTACACTCAATAGATCCAATGGTTTTTGATATGTTTTGTTGTTGCTGCAAGAGCAATTGCAAGAAAAATGTTCTCTTATAAATTTGCAAGAAGCGTTTTCATGCTTAGTTCTGATGTAGCAAAGACGCGAGTTAATGAAACTTTGGTAGATCTAACGCAGTTCGAATTCGTGAAATAGCTTCGGCAAATATAAGAACGGAATATTTGGCAAATAGGGCACATGTATTAGACGTTTTAATGACCACCAGTATTCATGAAAATAAGCAATTTTAAACAAGCTTATTTGTGTTGTGTATGTTAGGTTTTAAGGCCATCATAAGTTAATACAATTCATAAATTTCCTTTATAGATAATTAGTTAATTAAATGCAATATTCCTCTTGAATATTTAAGCTACATGATTTCTTACAACTAGTTGACTGGTTGTTATAGCGACGTTACTCTCGTTTTCTGGTCCTGTTTGGACTTATTTTTATATTTTTCTCAAGTATAATATATGTGTAATTTTTAGATTATCGGACTTCTCAATGCATTTACTCCACAAAGGAACCTTGATGAATTTCAAGATGTGTATCTTGTCATGGAACTTATGGATGCCAACCTCTGTCAGGTTATTCAAATGGACCTCGACCATGATAGAATGTCGTATTTGCTCTATCAAATGCTATGTGGTATTAAGCATTTACATTCAGCTGGAATTATTCATAGGGTAAGTAGACATTTTATGAATTATCGCTAGAAGATCAAAAATTAAAATTTGTATTCACGAAACTTTCATATAAAATTGCAATTGCACTCATTTTTATTTAAGAAGTTGAGTTTTTAATTTGTGTAGCAAATTTCAACAAAAGGGCGTGACACCTCCGATGGAAGTAAATAATTCCAAACGTTACGCTGGCAGTGTTATTTCAACTAATACAACCAAATTGAACACAAATACTTAAAATAGTTGGGAAGCGGACTAGCACCAGACAAAAACTTGGCAGATTTTGACAAGAGAGTGTGGCTCCTTATTAAAGGTTATGGAATCAAATTTCACACAATTACGATGAACTGTTTGCACTAACATAATATTTTGAATGCTAAGGAAATAGAACCGAATATCACACATACTCGTACTATAACTACCATACAATAAAAAACTTAAACGATATAGTTACTGAGGAATTCAAACTTGATCACATATGTTAAGTGTTATAAATTTCAAATGTACTTTGAATTAGAAATAGGCGCGGGTCGATTTTTTCAAACGCGACACGAATTACAAATTCCAAACACGAACGCAGCATGTAGGGTTAAAAATTTTCCCAACACGAACACGCACGACTTTTACAACTGTAAAAAATACATCTCCGTATGATCAAAATCACATGTTTTACGTTTACATGTTTATTAATACATACATATGTATTTATATATTTTAATTACATAAGTACATATTTTTGCTAAGAAAAATTAATTTGTCCAGATTTGCGCTCAATAACCTTATGCGTGTGTTTCGATTTATTCCCTTGTAAGGGCAAATTGCACTTCGAAAACAGATTGTTCTGTTTTTGTTTGTAGCGTTGATAAACTGTTTATGTTTGCTATAACGTTTATTGTGTTGGGTCGTGTTAGTCGTGTCAATTTTGTTCAACACGATATACGCACGAATTCAAACACGATCACGTCGTGCGTATCGTATCACGATGAAAACATAGTTCCATGGTCTATCGAACCTTGTTAGTCCGGTTGGAGCACACTCAAAAACAACTGGTCAGTGGCCAGATGACCATGTTAGGTTTTCACCAAAAAAATCCCTAATTTTGGCATAGAGATTCACATGCAGAAAATCAGAAGTCGCATTAAAGTGATATGTCGTTTTAAACCTAGTTTTATGGTTTATCGAACCCTGTTAGTCCGGTTGGAGGACAGTCAAAAACGACTGGTCAGTGGCCAGACGACCATGTTAAGTTTTCACCAAAAAAATCATCAACTTTGGCATAGAAAATCACATGTAGAAAATGATGAACAATTCTATTTTGTTCCTATCCAAATCGCCTTCTGAGTCGCCTTCTGAGTCGCCTTCTGAGTCGCCTCAACATTTCTCTGTTAATACTCTGTTAAGTGAGATGGTTTGTGTCTTTACTAGTTAAATATCATATTTAACTTCACACTCTTCTATACCCATCTCCAGAGAAATCGAATTTGATCAAATATAAGGACTGTTCTAGAAAAAACTTGCGCTTTGTTTTTTAGTTATAAAAAAATAGTCAGTATTTTTTTTGTTCTTTTTTTATTAATAATGGCTAGTGTTCAGAATATAAATAACTAAAAACTAAGTAAAAATTTTTTTTTTATAAAAGTTTCTTATTTTTTTCGTAAGGCCCTTCATTAAATTTTGTCCAGTCGTTTCATCGACAGTATGGTACGATTTTTTCCACTTAAGTCTGAAGTCTTGTGGATTTTTTGCAGTCTTACCACTCCTTCGAAAATCTTATTTCATTAGAGCCCAATATCTTTCAGTTGGGCGAAGCTCTGGGCAGTTGGGCGGATTTGCTATTTTTGGTACGTAATTGATTTTTTTACTTGCATACCATTCCATCGTAGCTTTAGAGTAATAAGAGGTGGCTAAATCTGGCCAGAACATCACGGTACCCTCATATGTACGGATAAATGGTAAAAGACGTTTTTCGAGGCACTCGTCTATACGAACTTTGGAATTGATTGTGCCTTGCGTAACAAAAAATCTGCTTCTAAGACCACAGATGCATATGGCCTGCCAAACCATATATTGCTTCGGAAATTTCGAAATTTTTTTTTTTTTAAATATACTAGACACATGCCCCTTTTTTGGTAATGCATAATATTCGTGCACAGGTAGCTGCTTAAAACGTGCTTTAGCTTAAGTTTCGTCGTTCATAACACAGCCATAAAATTTAGTCAAGTACCTTTCATACAATTTTCGGGCTCGCATTGGAGGCATTAACTGCTTTTCATCAGAACGGTCTGGTACTTTTTGAACTCTATAAGTCTTTATCTTACTTTTCTCCTTTATCCTTTGTACTGTAGATTTTGATGTAACAGCTCTAGCCGCCATATCTCGCACAGAGGTGTTGGGATTTTGCTTAAAAAAGCGCTTCACCTTCGCGTTACCTTTGGATTAGAAACAGGTCGACCCTTCTTATAATTAGAAATAACCGTAAAGACAGTTTTTTCTGATGCACCAACTATTTTTGCTATAGCTGAATATTTTAATTCTGAATTTTGCAGGTATGTGGACAAAATCAGTTTGCGGACTTTTTGTTGCTTGTTAGATATCTTTGTCGTTAAAAGTGCTATCTTCAAGTGTTATACATCATATGAAACGTTACTTTATATAGAACAAATATTGTGTCTTTTTAGACCTATAAGATTACCAGGTACAGTATAATACAAAATATAAAAAGCGCAAGATTTTTCTGGGACAGTCCTTAGTTTAATGGTTACTGTTTAAATTTTACCTCATGTGACTATAAATAGACTATATCGGTCATATCACCAACTCAACAATTCTCCCCCTTCCTTTTTTCACATATATTAGGGGTTATCTAAGGTACTACTGAGCTGACCTTCAAAATTGGTTAGAAAGTGTAAGTTGAAGTAACAATTATTATGCCATATCATAATGTTCTAGAAGGAATATCTTTAAAATTATATATCAAGTGCTCTATTTGAGTAAGTCCAACCGAGCTTCGCTCGACTAAGTACTACAAATGATTTAGACAAGTTCTGAAGTAAAATTGTTTAAATTCAAACCAGAATGCTTAACACCTACCATATAAATAAAAACATTGAAACGCTATACTGATAGATCTATTTAAGATAATGTAACCAAATTAGGAGAAAAGTAAAATGATGGTGATAAAAAGGCGGGACACATCCCATGTGCGATAATGTTAGAAAGTTATGCTGAGGCATTTATTTAATGTACTTCAACTAAATATCGCACAAATGCTAGTAACTATCCCAACAAGTACTAGAAAGAGTTATTAGTAGAGATTTTATTGTCTCTGAACTAAAAGAGGCTTCATTGTCGTAATAGATCGATTTCGTTTATACGAAAATATTCATCAATTGCACCAACGGTGTTTTTACATCTTCGATAGTACGCGAGGTTATCGGTTGTACGATTGCAAATTTCGAGAAATTGTCAAAGCAGGTCAGTAAGAACTTCCAATCTGTGGTAAAAATGTCGGTGTGTAACATTTCCACCGTGTAGGATGGGAATGGCCTTATGCCGAGCTCCTGTTTGTTTTTGCAGATTTTGCAGTTTAACACCACTTCGTCGGCCAACTACGTCATTTATGTGAAATAATAGTCTGCCAAAAGCTGCTTACATTCTCTTGGACAGCTCTATGGGCCCTATCATGCTCTACAGTAATTATCTCTCTTCTCTCATTGTTGTCGAAGATATCAGCAACTTAACCCTTACAATGCCAAAACTTTGTGGTTGGGAAGTACCTTACCAAATCATGTTGCATGCGGGCTAAAGTTAGTAGGTCACAGGGTATGGCATTGAACACGTCCATATTTACTACTGATTTTACTCCTTCAACAAGGGATTCCCTGTTGGTCTTCTTGCCGAACAGAATGAAAATTCGTTTCAATGGGAAGAGCGCTTCTTCCAAGATGATTTAACTATATCAGGGTCCTGACTGATTTTCTAACGCATTCAAATTTTGCCGCGGAAAAGCGTCTGCACCGTAAAAGACGTTTGCATTGAGTTCGACACAAGCCTTCCAACGCTTGAGTTTTGAATTAGGGTTTCTTTCTGAAACCGCAAAGATAAGCGGTTGATGATCTGTAAAGATGTTTATGTTCTTCACTCCGTATAGGTAATGACGAAGTTTTCCAAGGGCCCATGCTATAGCTAAGATTTTTTTCTCATTAGTTGCGTAATTCATCTTCCTGTCCTTCAAAGTTCTAGAGATCATTGTGATGAGACGACCGTTCTGAGAGAGAACTCCCCGATATCACAGGCTGCAGAGTAGGTGGTTAAATCGAAGGCTTTCTTATAGTCTGGGTACCTGAGCATGACATCTTCGGATGCCAAAATGTTTCTTAACATTTTGTTGGATTTCATTGAGTTGAATGGGTATTTTCCTTAACCTGTGCTTACTGACAGACACGTTTTCCTTTTTCAAGATGTCCGAAAGAAGTTTTGTTATCGATGTAAAATCATTTACAAAGCATCTTTAATAGCTATTCAGGCCTAGGAAGGACCTAACTGCAAATAAATTCCTTGGCTCAACGTAATCCTGGATGGCTTTCACCATCTCCGTGTCCATTTTTGCGCCATCACTGGTCACAATAAACCTGAGGTATTCGACACTCGATTTGAAAAATTGTGATTTCCTGTGCCACCCTCATGTTAGTATCGTAGAGAGTTTTCAGGGCCCAGTCAACGTGCTCGACGTGGTCTGTCTCGTTTTTAGAAAATACGAGGACGTTCTCGACGTAAACATAACACGTCTTGCCGATCTGCTCACGCAGAACGTCACCGAATGCCATCTGAAAAATGCTGCCAGCGTTCTTTAGGCCAAACGGGAGCCGAAAAAATTCGTATTTCTCACCATTTACGGAATTTAGTTTGGTGATAGATAGACTTCAGACCTTAAGTCGTAAAGTAATTGGCTTTCCCCAGAATTGTCAAAATTATAGATATGCTCAGCATCGGGTACTTATCTGCAATAGAACTCATTGGTGTCTTTTCTCAACCACCCATATCGGGTTGTTGTATGGCGGCTTAGATACCCTGATAGTGCCACTTTTAAGAATATTTTTTACTTCAGTGGCGACAAAGTCTGCTACGCCCATAGGATGTGGGTTTAGCTTGGAGTAAACTGAATCATAGTCCGTTGCTTGAATTGTGGCAACTCGTTAGAGTCCGCGAATGCCTGAACCCTGTTCTTCAGCATTTTGTTGAAGCTGGTTCTAACCACGGGCGGGGCGTCGAAGTCAAAAATGTTGGTGAAGTGAACGTTAGCGCACTTGTAGTATTGTATCTTTTCCGACGTCGAACCGAACTTGATTTCATTCATCTTTAAACGTAGGATCGCTCATTCGTGCGTTAGCTGGCTATGACTAATAATCCCGTCGAAAGATTGCCTAGCAAAATAAATGGTGTAATTTTTCCAAACATTAATAGTATGCATTTCTCGGCGATGCTATTAGAACCATGAATAGAGAATAAACCGGGGTCGCATCTTTCAAACATTTACAGGGCTTAATGTAGTTCTTTGACGCGCCCGTGTCGATTAAGAACATAATTTTTACCCCCGCTACTCTTCGCCAAACAAACGGCAGCACGTTGTTTGCCCTAAAATAGTCTGGCAACACAGTTTCATAGTATTTTTGTTTTTACATTGTGAGTTTTTATAATCTTTTATTTTCATAAAACGTTGAGTTAATGTTTCTCAGGGTTGCTCCTTATAGTTCAACTGTGTTCTTTTATTGTGATGATGATAATGCTTCTACTACTGGTGCTGCTGATAATGATGAAATTGGTGCCTCTCTTATTGGATCTTCTTCTGCTTGTGCTAATTCCAATCTCGCAAGGAATGAAACTCATGTTGATGGTTTTCCTGCAGCTACCATTAATGCAAATTTGGTATATGAAATTGTTCCTAAGATACAAGAAAAGTGGAACTTAGTTTCTAGAAAAAAAAATAAAAACACCTGTAAACAGAATAATAATAAATCTATTGTGGGTTGTAATCTTAACGCAGAATTTGATGTTGAAGAGCCCAAGAATTTTACTCCTCTCTTATTTTAAGCCCTCTGTTACTTCAGGCAACTTTATGTTTTTGTTTGTTATGTGCCACCAAATAGTCCTTTGAATTTATTTTTTTTTTTTATTTAAAATGCATGTGGACAGT
Source organism: Meiosimyza decipiens (assembly GCA_963680825.1). NCBI lineage: Eukaryota > Metazoa > Arthropoda > Insecta > Diptera > Lauxaniidae > Meiosimyza > Meiosimyza decipiens. Next base: position 36,569,498 of record OY804260.1, on the reverse strand, counting down.
ATTCCATCGGTAGCTGCTCAAATTTCGAATCATTACGTCCAAATGCTTGTCACTGCTGACTTCTACTTGCCTGGTGTTTCCTGATCGGAGCATCAATATCTCTCCCCACCTAATGTATCGAGTGCTTGTGAATTATATGTTATTGATAAGTTTTTGGATCTAGAACTTTGTCAAACTAATAACTGTTATAATACGCTTAATTGGTTATTAGATTTAGTTTTTATCTCAGATAATATTAAGTAAAATATTCGGGTATCTCCATATCCAATTTCTGATGTTACTTTGCATAATGATCCTTTGAAAATTGAATTATCATTTTATAAATATCTAGCTGTTTCTACGGGTTCTAATAATGCTCATTTTAATTTTAAGAGATGTAATTTTGTTGCTGTGAATAATGTTTTTGGATAATGAATTTGGTCAATTAACCATTGGGGGGCTTGGATCAACATTACTCCTCGCATTTGCAATCAATACGTTCCTAAGATTAAGTGCTCTGTCTATAAGTTACCTTGGTATAACAGAGGGCTAAAAAACTTAAAAAACTAAGATCCAAATTTTATAAAAAATACTTGGTTACTTGGAATGGTTGCCATTTTAAGAAATAGCGTCATTATTTAAGGGAAGTCAACTTTTTAGATAAATATCTTTACAATCAGTACGTCCTTATTTTTGAAATCTTATCCAAATCTCTTTGCTGATTTTTTTAAATCTAATTTTGAGACTCCTTGCACTTGGTGTTCTATATTTCTTTTATTCCCTCTGTGGATTTTGGTTCGCTCACATTATGACACAATGATATTTTGAATGGTATAAATAATCTTAAACTGTACTAGGAAGATGATGGTTTTTCTGCTTTTATCATAAAAAGTTGTGCTTCAACTTTATGGTATCCTTTGATAGTTATTTTTAACAGGTCCTTGTCTTCAGGTGTATTTTTTGACTGCTGGAAACTGGCTCCCATTTAAAAGTCGGGTTGCAAAAATAATATAGCCAATAGCAGACCTATAAACAAACTTTTTAAGTCTATAGTTTCACTCAAAAATATAATATCACCTTGCCACATTGGCTTTGTGTCTGGTAGATCAAGTGTTTTTTTATTATCCGAAAACTGCATTTCCACTTTGATAAAATATCTCATGCACTTTTAATAAAAAAATTTAAGGCGCTGGGCTTCCACTCTAATTTTCTTTATTGAATAAAATCATATCTAACTAATGATCAGTATATTGTATTCTTTGACAATGTAAAATCCAAATCCTCTAAATCCTTCAGGCTTGGTGTGCTAATGATTGTTTCAAGATAAATTTGAGTAAATGTGTGATTGTCTCTTTTCTAAGTTAAATATCTTGCTATCCTCAAGCTACAATATTTCCAACAACCCGCTTTTATCTCTGTTCGAAATCAAAGACTTAGGAGTTGTTTTTGATTCAAAGTTTTCGTTTCGTTGTCACTTTGATTATATTATCCCCAAAGCTTATTTTATGCTAGCCTTTATAAGACGTAGTAGCTCGGCATTTAGGGATCTGTACACTCTTAAAGTTCTGTTTAATAGTCTTGTTAGATCTAAGTTAGAGTATGCGGCAATTATTTGGAATCCTTATTATGAATTGCATAAATTAAGAATTGAAAAGGCTCTCTTAACTTCGATACATGTCTCTTATTATTCGTGCTGTCTCTTAATTTGCCAATAAACATTAGAAGTTAGAAGGAATATTTTGTCACTTTTAATGGTTTATGATATTGTCTGTGGTCCTGTTGATTGCCCACTGCTATTGGCTACGATTCCATTCAATGTCCCATCTAGAAATGAAGTTTTGAAAGTATTTAATGAATTAAACTCTGTTGTTAACTTTGATTTTTCTAATTCAAAAAATGTTTTAAAGTCGTTGCTTAGTAATACTTTGTAGTATTTACGAGCATAATATTGTTTTTTTTCCGTCAGCTACGGTCTGTAAGAAACTGAAATAGACCTAAATAAATAAATTTTGACGAAGGCGGATCTACGTCCATTTATTCATCTCCACGGTTGGATTTGGCTTGGAACTGGTCAGCCTGTCGCTAGTAACCCTGCTATTTTCTGAAAAAAGGGTTTTTACCCCGTCTGTCCGGGCCTTATTCCCTTGATATTGTTGTTTCCGCTGTTGCCGATTCTGTGATCGATAGTCTGACCGGTGGTTCGCTGCAAACGCGTTTTTATCATGATTAGCTTTAACTTCCTGAAACAACGTTATATATAATTAGATCAAATTAAAGTGTCAAAATACAAAGTGATAGCAAAGCAAATTTCTACAAATTCACAATTAATACAAAGACTCTGAGAATATTAAGTACGCAAAAAAATAAAAATTAAGCAAGCAAAAAAAATACAACTCTTTAAATTTCAATTTATTTTAATAGTTTGAGTATTCTTACTGGAGAATATTTCAGCTTAAATTAATGCTTAGTGGCATTACCATTATTTTGTACACGTTTTTGTTATTACTTTTGTTCTTAATGTGAAATTTTTCTTATTTGCAGGACTTGAAACCATCCAACATAGTAGTCAAAGCAGACTGTACGTTGAAAATATTGGATTTTGGACTAGCAAGAACAGCCGGTACTACATTTATGATGACGCCATATGTAGTAACTCGATATTACCGAGCTCCAGAAGTTATATTAGGAATGGGTTATACTGAAAATGTAGATATATGGTCGGTTGGATGTATTATGGGAGAAATGATACGTGGCGGTGTTCTATTTCCTGGCACTGATCATATTGATCAATGGAATAAGATTATTGGTAAGCTTAATTTGCTATAATTAAAATAAAATAGGTTACACTTTTGCGCTTAAATAAAGAAAAGCTATTGCATTTATTACATTTGCACGTACATTGCCGCACAGTGGAATATTTCGCCCATAAATAGGAAGAAATTGAAAGTGCTAGGAATTGAAAATTTTCAGCTACCTTTTTTCACAAGCTTTTCTTTTATATAGTTTTTCCTAATGTACTTTTGGAAGGTACAAAATATATTGACTTTTAAGAAATGGTTTGTTTGCATTTTGGCAAAAAGCTAATAGATTATGCTTTTCAAATATTGTTTGCTTAAGGTTTTGTATTCTTTGTGTGAATTATGCTGATTAATTTAAAATTAGGGCTTAGAAAGTCATATTTAAAAAAATTTCCAATGTTTAAGAGTAAAAAAAAAATATATATATACATATCTCCGGATTTTCTTTATTTTTTATATATTATGTAAGAATCGGTATCGTTAACCAAATTTCAAATTTTCAGCTGCCTTTTCCATACCTTTTTTTTTGAAGTGAAAACTTCTTATGGCACGTTGTGCACCTCCATAAGAAAGCATTCGCGACTGAGGAAAAAAGTATAAACTCGCGCTACCGCTACCGTCACCGTTACCGCATAATAATCTATATATTTATTCCTCGACGGTAAGGCTTAGTTGACGCGATCTAGAACAGCTAAAGCAACAAATGCTATATCAAATTGAAGTGCTTATCCAGCAGAGTTGCGGAAAATTATTGGATCCAAAATCCGTTGACCAGAATCGGAGGTATAAGCGTGGAAAGATTCCCTTTTTTTCAACTCTTTCAAGCATTGCACTGATTAACTGCAAAAGCCTCGCCATAGCGAGGAGAAAAAATCTACATGCCTACTACTCTCTCTCTCTCTCTCTCTCTCTCTCTATTTTTTATTGTTTTTTGCCACTGTGGCGATAATCAGTTCATTATTATGGTTGCCGTTTACATTTCTTCGGAAAAGTCATCGAAAGCTATGTGAGAATTCTTTTATGAAAATTTGTTTATTTATGGCGCATCTGCATTGCTTCAAGAAAAAATTGGGAAAAGATTCGATGATTTACCAATGATTTTGAGTGGGGATTTCAATATAAACTTTGCAGATGATAAAAATATTCCATTAATTGACTTTTTCAGAAATGAATTTGGTTTAAACATGTCAAATGATCGCAATCTTAGCACAATAAAATACAAAACTACTATTGATGCGGTCTTTACAAGATATTTAAATAAATTCGAATCAAAACTGTTCGTATCCTACTTTAGCTACCATGAACCAATCATCATCAGTTTTAGAAATTGGCAATAACGCTGGCAGTGATGATGGTGCAAGAGTTGTTGAAATTATGGATGAAAATTGTTTTTTCCGAGTTTTCTTAACTTATTTTTGTAAAGTAATTGTAATAATACTGAAATGTAATTTTTTTATTTTATGTAAAATTATTAAAAAAATAATTGTGTAAGATAGCGCAATAAATAAATATTGTAATTTACCAAAAACAAAAATAAAACTATTCTATAAACATTACAAAACATCATAAAAAAAAAACTCAAAAATATTATTTCAAGATTTCACTTCTGTCGGCACTCCCAGAGTGCAACCCGCCGGTTTTTTTTAATGAATTTTTTTCTATTGCAATGCAGAATATCGTGCACAAGCCTCCACTCCTTCTCAACATACCCTTTTATTTCATCAAATTTATTGGAGTAGAAATTATTCTAGAATTATTCTTATTCTGCTGAAGTTGCAACAGAAATATCTTTACAAAAGTTCTTATATTCCGTTTTTATCTTCTCATTATTTGGATGTGTACTAAATTTTTTGAAAAGTTTATTCAACTCAGTAGTCATCCATTGTTTAACTTAACACACTTTGTGCTAAGGTTAAAGTAATAATTCAGCATATCGTTTAACTTTTTTAACGCCAATGATGGGCTATCTTCATTAAAGACATTATTCCAATCCTCAAGGTGAGGTAACCATTTAACATATTGAAATCAGATTCTGTTTTAAACTGATCAAGGTGTGTACAATTTTTGTTTATCTTTGGAACATTTACGAAACAAAGGCATGTTAGGCAATGGTCAGATAAGTTTATTTTGCAAACAACACTAGTGATCGACAAACGACTTGTTCGATTTAGCGCACAAAAATATGGTCAATACAAGTTTCGAAGATTCAGTGATTCGGGCTGGCACGTTTATGCATGATTCCAGTCCGAATGAAGAAAGCAAAGTTAAATAGCTGTCTTCAACTACCGAGTCCTGTAATATATTTAAATTGATATCACCTAAAGATATTTAGATATCAGATTTATCATTTATTAGCAGATCACTTAACTCATTTAAAAACACTTCTTCCGAGGTAATGGCATGAAATCTATACATGCATATGAAGCCAAAATTTTGTTCATCTATGGAACATTTAACCTTTATAACATTAAAACTCAGGCCATAACTTAAAGAATCACAATTCATACCAGTTGAAACGAAATCTGCTACCAGCCAGCCGTATACAGGATATTACAATTTGCATGAAAACTGTACCCGGGAATACCAAAAAGATACTGCTCATATCCATATTTCAGTTAAAAAATAATGAAATCTGGTTTTCTTTTAAAAGAGTTAAGTTGCAAGTTTTTTTAAGTTTTGTGAAATTTGAAATGTTTGGGTTCGAATATATACTTTCAAAATTTACATTTTTACAATTTACTAAAGGAATCTCGAATAAACTTTCGTGTGATCAATGTTTCTTAAGTTTTAGTTAAATTTCATTATAGTAAAAAGAAAATTAATGAACTACATTTAGATTGTCAATAGAGTTCAATATAATTGCCCTATCGTCTTCCTTTTTTCTAATTAAAACTTTATCATTACGAACCCAAACAAACTTAAAGATATTTTCAATACTTCTGCGCCGCTTTGAGTAAATTCCGCGTACGAAGTAGAACATTGTCGTTCAGAAAAATTTTACGATTGCTGTCGCCGCCAAAGAATTTCGCATTTATGCTTGTTTTACTGGCAAAGTTCTTCCTCATTATTTCCTTCTTCTTACTAAGCGACAAAAATTTGACACACAGAATGTCTAAAGAAGAATCATTAGCTGAAGCATCTTTTGTTTTGATTTTATTTACATAGCAATCCTCTATATGTGTTGCGGTGACATTAGTGTCTAGCCCTTCAGAAAAAATTTTAACTGCTACATCAAGAGCATTTTCGTTGCTTACACAGGGTACACCAAAGATTTCGATACATTTCTCTCTACTCTTTTGTTTTAAAAAATTCACTTCTCTTTCAAGGTCATCAATTCTATTAAACAAAAATTGTTTCTTTTCTTGCAATGCTTTTATATGAGAAAGTTATCCATTTGAGCATTAGCAAGTATGCTTTTAAGCGCTACAACTTCTTTGTAGACAAGTTCTAAGGTAACTGATGACTCACTGTTATATGAACTCACCATATTTTCTTCGTCGTCTTTCTTATTTTTAAGCTGCGGCTGTTCTTTGTTGCCCATTGTACTGCTACTGTTTATTTGATGTCATCAGCTGTTCCTGTTGTGGTTGTACCTGCTGTGGTTGTACTTGCTGATGCAGTTTTTGATGGATGGTTGCAATTTCGTCTGTTGAAGAGAAAATTGTGAACTCTTATTGTTTGTGATCTTCTTTATTGCTCCTGTTGTTGATGGAGCGGAATGCGGAGGGGTATGTATTGAAGTACGTCTCTTTGGTGTGCATTTCAAACAATAAAAGTTCTTCCCAGCCTGTTTCATGACGTCAATTTCAACATCACTTTAATTCATGCAGCTGCAACCGGCACATTTAATTTTTTCTTGGCCTCTTTCAACCTTTTTTTTGACAAAAGCAAGGCATGCTATTATAGAAGTTAAACAATATTTATTTTAACCGACAACAATTGCAATAATATGAGCGCAACAAATTTATGCGTGTTGGACCCCACGACGACACACACGAAATTTGAAATTCTATGAGTTGCTTGAGTTTGGAAAGAAGTCCCCTTGAGTAGAGGGGAACAGGTAAGGGCTATTTATTGCTCTTTTTATCCCCTTGGCGTAAAAGATTTAAACTCCAATGCTTTTCAAAAACAGAGCAGATAAGTTTTTGAAAATGTTTTTCTCTATTTACTTGTAAACTATAAAAGATATCGCAAAATTTGTAACATTTTTGAAATCAGCATAGCCAAATTTACGGAGTTGATACCTATTGTGAAACAAACTCTCAGCCACATCCCACCTTTGTTTGGAAGACTGATTTTGTTCACAAGTTCACGTGATGTCCACAAATTTTCGTTGTTTTAAACTAAAAAACGCGTTTGCGAAAATTCACGACTCTAACGCTATTACTACTGTTTATGGCCACCGTTATTGGTTTTTCTCTTATAACTTGAAAACTGTAAAATATATTGCAAAATTTGTATCATTTTTAAAATCAGCATCGCTTAGTTAAAGGAAATTAATACCCATTTTGTGAAAAAGGTCTCAACCACATCTCTCCTTTGTATGGGAGGTAGGCGTGGTGTGAACCGTTTTTTTTCATATCCGGAAAATTCTGTTGTTTTCACCTTAAAAACATCTGTACCAAATTTCAAGAGTTTAGCGCAATTAGTACTATATATGAGCGCCGTTTCATACAACCCCAACCACTGTGTGGCGTGCTAAAGTTTCCTCAAAAAAATAAAATGTTTACCATTTATTGGCTCAAAAGAACTGGAAGGAAGAATTAAAACTTAATAAATGTATAATATTGAAAAATATTTGAAGAATAACATTCTTATATTGTTGTTTTATATAACTTATTTATTAAGTAATACTTAAAACTAATAGGAAAAAATGATATGCTCTAATATAACTCTTTTAAGCGCTAACATGCTCCGCATCTTGAAAGTACCTACTTTTAAAATGCAAAAATTTATATGTGTCATATGCAGATATATAGACAAAATAAGAAATAATTTTAAAAATCATCTACTGAGATTGTGTTCAATCGTGCCGGTTCACTGATCTGTTGGCTGTGGGCAAATTTTGTGCATATGTATTTCGTTTTATGGTGCCCGCAACGGCTCAGATAGACCCGACTCTCACAAGCTCGTCGTTGCTGTCGCAAGCTGCCTTAATTCTACCAGGCTGCCATTTATGCGGGCATGTTATCTTTTGCTATAAGGACCAAGTATATCTCCATTTACGAATTTGATGCAGTGGTGTGAGGTACCCTTTTGTCCACCTTCGCGAAAAGATCAGCTTGGTACGCTGAATACGCTTCCAACGATTGATTAAATGCTTAGTTCGATTTCTTTTAAGGCTCAGGCATACAGTTGAACGGTCTTCTAATTAAGAATGTCTCGGGTGTAACTGACAGCTTAACGAGTGCCAGTCATGGCTGAGAGAACTAGTTAAAACGGAACAAATTATGTTTAGCAATGGTATTCATCTAAACGCGCAAAAGCCTTGCAAACTGTGCAAGCTGTGCACTTTTGAACCCTGTGCAAACGAACTGTTAAAAATCGTATGGAAAGTTTTTTGAACAAACAGTGCAAAACTGCGCTATAATTTTGTCAAGCAAACTGGCGCTACTAATCGTGCAATTGCCAGCTCTCTTTTCCCATACGGTTTTCTCAGCAAAAATTTATTGCTTACAAATTTTGAGTTTGTCACTCTCTTTTCCCATACGATTCTCTCACAAAAAATGACGTGCTCATCAACTGCCATAAATTGCACAAAATATTTGAAAAGGCGTTCATTAAACATATCGTACAAAGTTGCCTATTTGCACATTTGTGCAAGTCTGCGCGCTTAGATGAATACCATTAGCACTTATTCTGTACACATAAACTTACATTTTTGTAATAAATAATATATTGTTACGAAATTTCCACAGGGTGTTCGAGAACTGGCATACTGCAAATTTGGCTACAATATAAATACATATAAATAAATTCAGATAACTTAAAACTCAAAAATCGCTTTCATACCATGTCTCTATTTTAAAATCTATTAAGTTTCAATACAAGTGCGGGTTAATCCATATTGCATACGCGAGGCCCGTGAGTTATAAACCACACTTTTTCATGGTAGAAAACATATCTACTCGTAGTACTACAAAAGATTCCTACTTTTCCACAAGAGCATCCGAATCGTTTGGTCTACTACGACAGTAGTCAATCCTTCGAATACAATAAACCAACATTGTTTTTGGTACTTTTATGGTGTTCTCCTAAAGTTCACTCATATGGGGGGAGTGAGGTAATTTAAATGGAAGTTTACTCACATTTTGCTTTGACTTCTGCAAAATTTGCGGCCTCAGATCAAACTTTTTTTCAGTCTATGTAGATGGCTCTAGTTTCCATCCCCAGTAATGACAGTTGATAGGACACAGGAGTTTGGGGATGCAGATCCACTGGATTTTCAGATACTTTATTGGTTGTGTTGGTTTGTTTATATTCATCAATGAATTTTTTTTGTTTTACTTGCGAGTTTCAATGCTTGTAAAATGAAATAGGGTGAAAAAACATGGATAAAATTTTCAGAGATGGGCCTAAAAAATCTGAAATCGATGATGGAGTATTTGGGAAATTGATGTTTTCTTGGAAAGTAAATTTTTTTATTTTTTACCACATAGAAACCCTTCAGGCCTTAATTTATTCAGATTTGCAGTTTTTTTGCCATCTACTAGTACACATCTACCTAAAAATAATATAAAAGCTAATTTGGGTTGTGTTGGTTTGTTTATATTCATTTCATTTCATTTAAAACTTTTTTTTTAAGCAATAATATTGGTCAAAAAAATTTTATCGAATTTCTTATATCTTCTACATGATAGACCAATCACTGTAAAAAGTTTCAGCCAATTTAAAAAACATGAGGGCAATGATAGGCCCATTATAGATGGATTGACCCATGTATATTGTAATATGGAGACCAAACTTGGCTAGCATACTCTAAGTGAAGACGCACAATTGTATTATATAAAGATACTGTTACTAAAGGGCTATCAAATTCTTTTGCCCATCGCTTTATAAAACCAAGTAATGACGAGGCCTTTTTACAGATTGTATTAATGTGTTCATTAAACGTCAATTTAGCATCAACATGTATACCAAGGTCTTTGACTATATCGACACGACAGATTTTCTTATCATTAAGTATATAACCAAATGACACATTAATTTTCAAATGTTTTGCATTTCATCATCCACCCTCCCAGACCTGTAAATTTTCATAACATCAGCATATATAAGCAGATGAGAGTTTTTGATTACCTGAGTAAAATCATTTATAGCTAAAATAAACAGGAACGGCAACAGGTGACTTCCTTGCGGAACACCTGAAAATGCTGTGAAAGGGGAAGACAACACCTCTCGAAATCTTATTCGATAAGAACGATCAAATAAATAAGATGCAATCCATCTGACAAAACTTATAGGAAATCCTAGTTTCTTTAATTTAAACGAAATCAAGCTATGTGGTAACTTGTCAAATGCTTTACTAAAGTCGGTGTAGATACAGTCTACTTGCGCTCTAGAATCTATTGAATTTAAAGCAAAAGACGTGAAATCAAGAAGGTTAGAAACTGTATATCTGCCATTAACAAAACCATGCTGACGAGTCGTTATGACTTCACCACAGCAAACCTTAACTTGATCATAAATAATTCGCTCAAAAAGCTTCGGGATTGATGATAACTTTGCTATGGGCCTGTAATTAGAAACATCATTTTTCAATCCTTTCTTAAAAATAGGACTTATAAAAGATTCCTTCCAAAATTTAGAAAAATAGCCATCATTGATAGGTTTATGAAAAATAAAACTAAGTGTTTGACTCAGGATAAGACTACAATTAATTAAAACTGTGTCTGGAATGCCATCAGGTCCAGAACCAATGTCATCATCAAGGGATGCAATATATTTTATTATGAGTTCAGGGGTAAAAGATTTTACACCAAATGGAACCTTAGGATCAGTATTCATTTATTCAAAATAGTTGACATCAGGGCTAAACACATCAGTTGAAAAAGATTTTTGGAACAACTTAGCAAATAACCCAGCTATAATTTGGGGATCACTGATGAGCCCGTCAACAGTTTTGAATTCAGATGAGAAACCTTTCGACCTTTTTTTAGAACTAATGAATCCCCAAAATTTTTTGGGGTCATGAAGAATATTAAGTATAGTTTTATTTAAATATTCTGAATAATCTGAAACTGATTTAAGCCTAAATTCTTGAAAAAGCCGCAGATAGGCCTCCAGGTCAATGCGGTCCTGACTACAAACGTATTTATTCCATGCCCTATTGCGGTCGTTACGCACCCTCTTCAAATCTTTAGTATACCATGGGTACGAGGAGTCATTAACATACCTCAGAGTCTATGGCACAGACAAAGATATAGCCGAAAAAATTTCTTCATAAAAATATTTTACGCAGTCATCTAAATCATTGTGATTAAAAAAGTCCAACCAAATGTTAACTCTATCTATATTTATAGAAAGAAATGTGCACCTCAATGGGAACATGGTGCGCACTAATTACCGACAATGGAAAAGAACATTCATTAATATTAAATTTTAAATTACTAGAGGTAAAAACTAAGTCCAAAAGCTTTTTTAGAGCATTAAAGCAGTTATTAATCTGAATAAGGCCAAGTTCAAGTAAATTATCTATAACATAAATATCAATATTTCTAGAAACATTAAATGGAGATAGATTATTATCGCCAGGTAAAGCTGCCCATTGAACTGCACTCATGTTAAAGTCACCAAACACCATCAATTGATTCATGCTTAATGAAAAATCGATCGACTTTAATTAAATGCACAATTGATCTATTAAAACATAATCATTAGGCAGCAACAAACACGAAGAGAGATTGACAGCAATCAAAACGCCACCACCACGACTACAGCCCGTCGCATTTATGTCTCGATCTTTACGAAATACAGTATATAAGTTTGGATCAAAAAACTCTTCATTAATTTAACCATGTTTCAGTGAATATAAACACATCCATTTCACATTGGGAAGTGGCAGCATAGATTCCATTAGACTTAGTCCTCAGGCCAGAAACATTTTGATAATAAATTTTTAGATTAAAAGTGTCTTGATCAGCGCTTGGAGTTAAAGTTATTGCATCGCCGTTAGTTTTCCACCATCTGAAAAAACTTGAAATCCTTAACTCTCACATCTACAGGCCAAAGAGCTGGATCAACAATTTCTTTATAAAGTGACGATGACACACCCAATTTGAAGTTAACTTTTTTTAGATCATTAAATTCTGTATCTTTTTTCACCAACTTATAGCATGCGAGATTATTTTTCGAGATGTTTGTATGCGTAACAACATAGTCAAAAATATCCTCAGCGGTTACCGAAGGTTTAAATGAAGACAAATGAACCCATCTTTTACGGTTGATGACAGCAAGTTCATTATTCATATTTTTACCAATAACAATAGCACGCTTGCGTTTCTTATTTACAATTTCTTTCCATTGAGTATTAGGATTAATATCGCCAGGTTGAGAGTTAGCCGCAACATCAACCATAGAGTTCAAATCATTAACACCAGAATTAGGCAGCAATACAGCTGACGAAGATAAAACAGATTTGTCAGCTGCATTATAAGCAGTAAAATTAGTCTGTACATTAACAGCATTGGATTGATCTCTTTGTGTACTGCAATCGAATACAACCATATCTGATGAGACACCAGCAGCAGCACCAACAACAGCATAAGAAGGCGACAAAGCCAAGCTCGAAGAGCGATGAGAATGAGCAGTGTTATTATTCTTGGTACAATTAATGTTATTTGCACTCAAAGTAATATTTGAAGCGGCAGCAGCAGCACGAGAGGGCGCAAGAGACACACTCGAAGAGCGACGTTGAAGATCAACAGACTTATTATTTGCACTCAATTGAACATTATTAGATTGCAGAACATTAGCCCAAGTAGGCTTCCCGTTAGATAGGCTCTCAGAGAGAGAAACAGGTGGAGACGAGAAACCCACAACAGCACTTGAAACACAGCTAGCAGCAGTACCGGCACCAAATTTATTGATTGCATTAATTGAGTCTTTGAGAGCTGATATATCGGCAGAGAAGTTTGAGAATTGTAATTTTAATTTGCATTTCAACTACGTAAGTTAACTTTTCTAGCCCCAATTTATGCCTTTCGAGGATCACTTCGTGGCCTTTAACTATTTTATCTGGAACACCAAGGCAACTTTTACAGAAATAGCTTAAATTGCGGTTCAATTTCAACAGCTTTATATCATATTCAGTAAGCTGACCCTCGCAACAGGCACGATGAAACACCTTCTTGCAATATCCATTGCACGGAACTAGCTGTGAATCTCCTCTAGCGAAACTTCGGTCACATTTACCGCAAAAGTCATCCATTGGATGATCCAAGGATCCGAAAAAATACGGAACGAAAGAAAACCCAAAATAAAACAAACTTTTCGCAATATAAAAACACGTCTGCTCTTAGCGAGAGAGAAAACTCAAAAAGGAAAATAGCCATCATTGACAGATTTATTAAAAAGAAAACTGAGTGGCTGACTCAGGATAAGACTACACTTAATTAAAACTGTGGCTGGAATGTCATCAGGTCCAGAACCAAAGTTATCATCAAAGGATGCAATATATTATACTATGAGTTCAGGGGTAAAAGATATTACACCAAATGGAACCTGAGGATCAGTATTTATATATTCAAAATAGTGTACGTTATGGCTAAACACATCAGTTGAAAAATATTTTTTGAACAAATTAGCAAATAACAGAGTCATAATTTGGGGATTACTGGTGACCTTCCGACTTTTTTAGAATTAATGAATTCCTAAAATTTTGGGGTCATAAAGAATAGTGAATTTCATTATATTTAAATATTCTGAATAAGCTGAAGCTGATTTAAGCCTAAATATTTGAAAAAGCCGCAGATAGGCCTCCAGGTCAATGCGGTCCTGACTACAAACGTATTTATTCCATGCAATATTGTACGAGGAGTTATTAAAACACCTCAGAATGTATGGCACAGACAAAGATATAGCCGAAAAAATTTCTTTATAAAAATATTTTACGCAGTCATCTAAATCATTGTGATTAAAAAAGTCCAACCAAATGTTAACTCTATCATTTAGGATATTATTCAATTTCAAGAAGTCAGCTTTCTTGAAATTGAATTCATAGAATCTGCTAGAAGAATTGACAGTAATTATGTTATCTCTATCTGATTGGTACAACACACTCAGAGGTGGATGGTACGCATCAACCGCAGTTAAAGCATGAGGAGCATTTTGTACAATAACATTGTTACTGTCTGTAGTCAAGACTAAGTCCAGTTGTCGAGTGTGGGAATTTGTAATACAACTAACTTGTTGTAAATTGGATAGGATATCGTCAACAAAAATTTGTTGTTGTCGAGTTTTAGGACTAGACGCATAATAATGTATCCCATTGTCCGAAATAGTCCATTTTAAGCCAGGCAGATTAAAGTCACCTAACAATAAAATGTCATTAGAAAAAAGTTTGTCTAAGGTGCTCGTAAACTTCTGTGCTATGTAAGCGTTAAGGATATACAGATTGGAATTACAAAAAATCACCTTAACACATAAAAGTTCAATACTAGATGCACAGGGATTTTCAATTAAACAATTGGTGAGATTATTTTTTATAGCTATCAATATACCCCCCTCCATATATCTGTCTCTTCTGAACACATTAAAGCTATTGGCAAACAGTTCCTGGTTAAGAAAAGATCTGTTTAGGCAAGTCTCAGTAAAAACGATAATATCACCAGAAAAATTCTGAGAGGATAGAAAAATTTCATGCGCCTTTGAACGCAGACCCCTTACATTTCGGTAGTAAAGGGATAAACGATTTCGTTTTTTGAACTATAGCGGACTTTTTGGACAGTCTTGTTTTTTTCGATTGAAACTCAGACTTGAAGATATTATCAACCCACATATTCGAATTATAGACAGCAGCAAAATGACAGGAAGCCACTGTAATTTTAAAAGAAGAATAAGTAGGTTTGTTACAGATTTTCCTGCAAAAGAGAAAAGCGTCGGCAGGAATGACATTTTGTTGCCTCATGAAGTCCTTAACAGTATCAGCGGTTGTATCGGGGTGTAGTCGGGAGTTATTCTCTCCCCCTCGCTATAAATATGCGCAGCGATGTTGCGTACCAGTGTTAGCCACAACTGTCCATTTCTGCTTCCTTAATAGAAGCCAGAATTTAGGGCAGATTCCTACCTTCGAAAGATAGACGTTCTTTCTGATTCGAATTTCCAATTTCTTAGAGTCATACCCAAACAGCAAAATCGTTGTCACGCCATTCTGGCCGTACAAATCCTGAAGGCCGTTGTGTTGATTTTTTTTGCCGAGTCTAACTTACTGACTCATCTAGTGAACGACCTCACGTACATTCCACTTCTTGGTGGTCATAGCTTAAGTACACTAAACCTTTTTCTGACGTCTCATCATGGAAAATATGTGTCTGTCCTTGCAACTCTTGGTAACTCGGACCATTATTTCCGCTGCCTTTTCATATAATAGTTTCCGAACTGTCTCGCCGAAAGGTCCGAGGCGGTACGGTAAAGAAAATTGGATTACGTTGAACAATTTTTTTGTAATTTCAATTGTAAATTGTGTTTCGCCGAGGTCTTAATGGTACAAAAAATAATTTTATTAGGTATGCGGTCCTTGATACCTTTTAAAATATTAAATTTAAACATCTCTTGGTTTAATGAGACTTGCAGGTCCAAATGGGAAGCATTTCGGAATTGGTGGCTCATATGGAATGCTGATACCGAAAGGCTTCGCATCGAGGCTAGAAATTGCTGTATATCCACGATTCAGCGCGGAAAGTTTCTTCACGAACAAAACGTGCGGAAAAGAGAGTCAAGAACAATCCTCATCGTCACTGATCCTGCTAATAAAGCCAATCTGTTGGCTAGCATCTTTTGGAAAGAATGCTACACTCCCGGATAGCTGTCATCCTTTGCGCTCTGTTCAGAGTAAATCTGCGTCAATGCCAATAAAAAGATTCCTTGTAACCACAACATAAACAAAGCCTCAGGGCCTGATAGCATATCAGCCCATGTGTTGAGAAAATGTGCCTCAACACTGGTTCACCCATTATGTAACCTTTTATACATTTCCTACGCTAGTCGGATATTTTCTTTATGTTGGAAGGTTGCTAATGTCCAACCAGATTCTCAAAAAGGCGAGGCTTCCAGTCCCAATGATTACCGACCCATTGCAATATGCTCTGCGCTCTCCAAAAATATGGAAAGCATATTAAACTTCCACCTTGTGAACTATCTGGAGCGCAACGAATTACTTAGTGATCGTCAAAACGGTTTCCGTAGGGCTCGCTTTACTGGAGACCTTATGTCGTTCCTCACTGATAAATGGAACCAATATGATAACCTTTTCGTTGAAAGTATGGTTGTCGCTCTGGATATTTCTAGGGCGTTTGATAGAGTGCGGCATCGGGCCCTCGTATCAAAATTAATTGGGTTGATAATTCCTTTATTTATTGAGCAGTGATCGCTCTATCCATGATGTGGTGGGCGGTTAGGTTAGGTAGGAGTGGCAGTCAGTTTCAAGACCGACTCACTTAGACCAAATGTGATCCATTATGATACCACAGGGTGTCTGACTATACCCTCTCGTTGAACCAACTAGATTTCGGAATAAAACTTAATAGCTGACTTATACTAACATGTCTAAGGTTATCCAGGTCATCAAATAAAAACGAACCAATTGTTTTGTGGTGTTTCCTAGCAAGTATGGGGCAGGAGCAGAGAAAATGTTCAATGTTTTCTTCCTCTTCCATATCTCCACAACTTCTACAGAAGTCAAAAGACCTATCACCTAATTTCTCCGCATGTCTGGCGATGAGGCAGTGGCCAGTTATGACTACAACAACTGACGAGACACTAAATCTAGTGCGGGAAATCAGTTCTGACGAACGCTTAGCATTCCATTTCGGCCAGATTAGCCTAGTTACGTTGCAATTAGACCCTTGAGTCCATATTTTGTTAGCATTTCTTCTTCAAGCAGTAGATTGAAGGTAGCACGTGGTATACCAACACCCTCCTTGTCCTGATTAATTTGTGCAGTAGTCCTCTGCTTAGCAAGTTCATCAGCTTTGCAATTGCCGTCAATGTTCCTATGCCCAGGCTCCCAAATTAGGTAATGTTAAAGTGCTGAGCCATCTCATTTAGAGCCTAGCGGCATTGCTGGGCTACTAGTTGGTTTAGAAAGACTGATTCTAGAGATTTGATAGCAGCCTGACTATCTGAATAAATGTTTATATCCTTTTTGGATACAACATTCATCTTCAGCCAGGATGCTACCTCTTTTATCGCCATAACCTCTGCTTAAAAAATGCTACAATGGTCTGGTAACCTCGTAGCAATTCTTACCTTCAGTTCCTTAGAGTAAATACCATAACCCACTTGGTTATTTAGTTTGTAGCCATCGGTGTAGAAATTAATATGACCCCTTCTTCCCGGGAGTCCTCCCTTCCAGTCATCCCTAGATGAAATGTGAGTTACGTAATCCCTCTTGAATGAGATTACTAGAACAATATATTATAAATTGGAGGGTACAGAACTCAAGCTATGAAGGATAGTTGAGTGTGCTGTTCTACCTTCGGACCAGCAGTCAATTACCCTGAGTCTAATAGCAGCACAAGCTGCCATCCGTTTACCTAACAGATCAAGAGAAACGAGATGAAAGAGGACCTCCAAGGCGTCTGTCGGTGTGGTCCTAAGAGCACCACTGATACATATGGAAGCAGCCCTTTGAACTCTCTGCAGTTGTTTGTAATAGGTGACCTTGTCTAAGACAAACCACCACACCACAATACCATATAACAGAATCGGTCGAATGACTGCTGTGTAAAGCTAGTGGGTGATAGCCCCCATCTTCCACCTACAGCTTTTTTACAAGAGTATAGCGCTACAGTTACTTTCCTAACTCTTGTTTTAACATTAATTTTCCAACTCAATTTCCTATCCCATACCAGACCAAGATACCTTGCTCTACATTTAAAGGCAAGTTTAGTGCCCTTGGAAGTTTGTGATTCCTGGTAAAAATTACTAGTTCAGTTTTGTTCCGATTTACTCCTAAACCAGCCTCATCTGCCCATGAGACGAGTATGTCTAAGGCATCCTGAAGAATTTCACACAGTGTTTTTGGAAATTTGCCACATGCAATTAGTGTTACATCACCCGCAAAGGCAATAGCTCTACAGCTGTGCCTATTAAGTGACATAAGCATCTTATTTATTGCCAGATTCCATAAAGGAGGAGATATTTGCCTTGGATTTACCAAGAGTTGAAGTAACGATTCTGTTTTTCAATAGCTTTTTAATCAGCTTGACAAGAAAATTGTTAATGCCCGGTTTCTGCAGCTCTGATATTATCATACTTGGGTTAACAGGACGAACTCCTTATAAGAAAATTATTTTTTAATACTACCCACTAGTGTATGGAGTGCAGTTTCTATAGATCTGACTTTCGTGTAAGCATGCTAAGAATTAGACAGCAGATCAGGTTTGATGCTGCTTCGAATATGGATTTCTTTGAGTCTTTCCAATGTTTTTAAAGGAAAGGAGGAACGATTTATTTTCCTAAAATCCTTTGGATTTATGTAAAACCTCTTCTCAGCCTTTGGAATGAAGATGTCTTTGGTCATCCTCCAAGCTAGAGGGATGTAGCAAAGGTTATGAAAGCCTTTGAAAATACCCACCAACCAAGGTATAGTTAAACTAGCAGAACGTTGTAGTTCAACTGGTGTTACACCATCAGGTCCTGGTGATTTGTAGGGTTTGAAGCTACTTATCGCCCATTGAATTTTGGTTTCCGAAACAATATCCCCGAGAATATTTGAAGGCATCTGAGATTGGACATTTAGATCCTCTTTTCTATGCGAGAATTTTCCGGGGAAGTGTATGTCTAGTAAGAGGTTTAAGGCTTCTTTGCTAGACGTTGCCCAGGAGTCATCAGGCTTTTTAAAAAGATCTAGCGTAGTGAGCGAGGTAGAGAGAATCTTCCTCAGTCTAGATGCTTCTGATGTGTATTCTATGTTTCCAGAGAAGTTACGCCTCGAGTAACGTGTTGCCTTTCTCAACGGACTCTTCTATATTTTAAGACTAGATTTATATTCGTTCCAGTCATTTTCTAAACCTGATTTTTTGGCTTTGTTAAATAAAGTCCTACTAGTACGTCTAACGACTTGAATCTCTATTGACCACTATGGGGATTTTTCTTCCCTCTAGATTTACTTAGTGGACGAGATATCTCCAGAGATTTATTTAACCCTCCCGTTAAATTTTGAACCAGCTTGTCAATGTCGTGGACAGTTGGCGGCTCTGCGGGGGTTGAGATAGGCAAAAGTGCCGTAAGTTCCTTTGAGACTCTCCAGTCAACGATGAAATAAAATGTTAAGTCCAAGACTAGTGATATGTCCAAGACATCTTCCCTATTTTTTATTATAAAAGTTGGTTCACAACCTTTGTTGCAGATAAAGAATATATTCAATAGTGACTCACCGCGTTCATTGTCATCTGTGCTACCCCAGACAGTGTGTGCATTTGCGTCACTGCCTATGACTAGCCTAGTTTTGTTTGAAAAGGCCTGCTCTACAGTAGCCTTCAACAAAGTCGGTGGTAGGCCACCTGCCATATCGGGAGTCATGTAGGACGAAGGTTCTAGCTTCAAACTTCAGGCTAGCAACGACCAAAGCAAAAACAAGTTAATATTGGTTTTTTTAAAATACACGCCCTGGGTTTACCTGCCACATTTGCCACCAGTAGCTTATACCCTATCGTCCTCAGCACCCAGACCCTCCTAGCATGAACCCAGGGTTCCTGTATGAGGACTACATCATCTCTGCTTTTACTTAAGCGGATCAATGGGCCAGCGGAATCCGCTTTAGAGTGGTGGAGATTAATTTAGAGTATCCTCATCGGATTCCAAATCACCTATCCCCTTCACGATGGTTATGTCCGCTTTGTCTTCATCGCTCTCCTCAAGTAGCAGAGCTTCTTCAAAGAGGTCTCCTACCTTCGACATCCTATCAGAATCCGTGGATAGGTTCACTACTTGGAGTGCAGCTCCCCCCTCTGATTAAACCTCAACCTCCATCTCCACTGGCACTGGTGGTGCAGTAGCGATGGTTTCTGTGGAGGTAGAGATAGCTCCTTTGTACGCAAGCTCTTCATCCTTACGGTAAACCCTAAGCGTCACCTTGTTGAAACCGTACTTGATGACACCTTTAGTTACCGCCAGTGGTTCCATGGACTCCTTGTTCAAAAGAACCATAGCCTGTATGGATGGTCCGACTTCCCAATTCCAGCTTCCCAATTGTGAGGATGGCACAGGACCAGGAAGCTTCTCCAGTATCTGAAAGAGGGTGTTTGCCAAGCCAGCATCCATCCACTTCCACTGGTCACGGCGAATTGCCTCGTCTTCCGCCGCCCTATAAAGGACAGCCAAAACTTTCCCCTTACATCCTTTTACAACCTCACTAAAAGACAGAGGTTTTCCGGCTGTCTTCTGACGCTTGGCATCAGACATCTCGTCTTGCACCATATGAATGACATCCACACGATCACCGGGCGGGGTCTGCTGTTTGTTGTCTCACAGACGAATAGATTACTCGCCTCCTTCCCTTAATATGGCAATGTGTGTTGGCTTAGATATAACGAGGCTAACAACTCTTAACGTTCTGTGCATATCAGTTCAACCCGCCTGAGGTGGACAGGTCATGTGTTCGGTGTGTTAAAGAAACGGCCATGTGTGTTGGTGTTCTAGAATGGTATAAGAAATACTTCACTCCAGTTCATCTTCGTACTGTCTACTTCACGTATATAAGACCCAAACTAGAGTACAACTCACACATTTGGGCTGGCGCTCCAAAAGCCATTTTGAAGCTGCTAGATCGTGTTCAGCGGCGTGTGTTGAAACTAATAGGCGATGAATCTGTCATCTCTATCGATTCCCTTTACCACCGGCATAACGTAGGGTGTTTAATCCTTTTCTACAGGCATTATAACGGGATGTGTGCTATTCTGTCAGGACTTTCTCTCGCAGCACTCGGGCCTCTCATCAGGCCCATCCCTTTTGCGTCACGCTGCGTGGCGTGCCGGTGTTCATTACCGTGTGATGCTCTTTTGTGACAATTCTTTTTTGCTCGCACGATTAAGTAGTGGAACAGCCTGTCTGCGTTTATCCACCCCGCCAACTGTGACATCGGTACATTCAAGGTGAATGTTCGCCGACACTACTTCATATATCCCCCTTCCCTCTAACTTTTTTTTTTTCTTAAAACCAACACAGTGCATTGCATTTATAGGGGCACCCCCTGAGCGTGCGCTTATGCTTTAAAAAAGAACGTTAATGTTTCTCTCAATTTGTTTTAAATATACCTACTTCCAATTAGCTATATCTTTTTCATGTGGCCTAAGTGCATTTAAATTGGCTCAATGGAATTCTCAGAAATACTGAATATCTTCTGGGGCTCTCTACGACTTATTTCCAGCGATGCCCGGGTGTTCAATAATTTTATCAACAATAATTTCGAATTTCTCTTTCGTTGTACGTTTGCATAAGATAAAGCATTTTCAAAATTTAAACACTTCTGTCTTTAGATCAATATGTATTTAAAAAATTTTCCCAACATTTCGAGCAAGATCCTTCCTCATCTTCAGAGGTGACTAAGAAATAACAATTAAGTCAATACTTAGCACAGTATATAATTATATATATTAACAAGCAAAACTTACGATATAATTATAGAAAGGCTAAAATTTAACTAATTGTCAACTAGATATCTATATATATGCTCTCAATTCTGTGTTGCTCTTGAAAAGTATTCTTTTGTCAGTGGGGGTGATAATAATGTAGAGCATTTCTAATATAAATCTCTTTTCGTGATTCTCCACAGCGTCTAAATTACTGAAATGCCCAAGCTCAGCACAGTCGGCTGAAAGTGCTGTCTTAGAGGCTTGTCCATTTCTGTTTTTTTGGTCCGATCTGCAATTGTCCTGAGAGTCTTGTCCTTAATTTATTTTTTGTAGTACCAATATATACCTTCTGGCATACATTGGACCCGTCTCAAGGAATCTTGTAAATAAGGGAGGATTTGTCAAGTTTTAATATTTTATATTTCGTGTTGCTATAAAATTGTCCAACTTTATTATCTGTTTTATTGGGAATTTTTATATCCTTGAACGCACTTAACTTCGCGAATTTCTCCGTCAAACCTGGAATATATGTCATTGCCTTATATATAATTGTACCCCGTCCCGATCTTTGTCCCATATCCTCATAAAAATTGTCGATTAGTCTTTTTATTGTTAGCTTTGGAAAACTGTTTTTCTCAATTATTTTTATTATTCTGTTTTTGTTTGTCCCTATGGAATGCTTTGGTCGCTAATTGCCAGTGCTCTAGTGAGTAAATTATGTGCTGTACTTAGTATTGTCATTTTTGGGTGCTTTGAATGAAAATTTATGTGTGTTTTTGGTACCAATTTAATATTATTTGGTTTCCACTTCTAATCGCTATTGCGTCCATGTACGCTAATGTGTTATTCTGTTCTACCTCTTTTGTAAAACGTATATTTTTGTTGAATTTGTTTAATTTGACCAATATTTCGTTAACTTTGTTAATTTTAACAACCGCAAAAATGTCCTCTACGTATTTTGTCAATAATCGCGGTATGGTGTCTATTTTCGTCATAAAGTCGTCAAGTAATTCTTCCATCACTAAATCCGCTATTATAGGTGAGACAGGTGATCCATCCCATTGGCATTCCTTTTAATTTAATTGTTTGTAAATTTTTCCATTAGCGTTAAAATAATTGTTGACTCTCAAGGCATAGATCGGACCAAAAAAACAGAAATGGACAAGCCTCTAAGACATCACTTTCAGCCGGTGCTGAGCTTGGGCATTTCCCTTATTTTGACGCTGTGGAGATCTTACAAGAAGAAAGTTATCACGAAAAGAGATGCTCCACATTATTAACACCCCCATTGACAACAGAATAAATTTCAAGATAGAAATAGATAGACACTTAGTTGACAATTATTTAGTTTAATTTTAGCCTTGCTCTGATTGTAACGTAAGTTTTGGTTGTTAATTTACTTAACTGTGTATTGTGCTTATTATTGTTTTAATTGTTATTCCTTAGTCACCTCTGAAGATGAGGAAGGATCTTCAATAAATATTGACCTAAAGCGAGAAAAGAGCTTTTATTTTGTAACAATGTATTCAATAATTGCCAATAATCTGCAAACTGCATAACCAACTCTGAATAATACGCAAATCATATTCGTTACTCTCCCCTGTATAGCATTTTTGTTCGATTTCTTCCGCATTCGATCCGCTGATTCCAACAATATTCATATATATTTTATGCAAAATGCACAAAAAATAAAAAGTTTTTTTCTAAATTAAATTATAACAATGAACGTAGGAGTCGTTCACATATTACCTAACGTTCAGCGGTCATTTCATTTTGTTCATGTGATTGAAATTTGTGGAAACTTTGATCATAAAGACTCGTTTCATATAACTCAAAGGTACAGAATTATTCTTTCTTTCTTGTTTGCATCGTCATTATACCGTATTGTTTTGTGCAATTTTTACAAGATTTGAACAAAATTTCTCCCTCATATAGAAACATTTCAAATTTCTAACAAATGAAAGAGAAAACTCAGAGTTAATTGTTATATGAAGAAAAGCTGAAATAATTTCTAATAAAAAATGCTTATAGCAGAGCGAACGAAAATCAACGCCAAACAAAATTGTTCCATCTAAAAGCAACTTTCGGGATATTTTTGGAATTCGAATCCTAAGAAGGCACAATATATGTATTTTAGAAACTATAAGGTAAATGTACCATATTCCGGACTATTAAAGATTTTTACACTTTTAAATTTATTTTGTAATTATTAAAATTGGCTCAATTTTTAAAAGTAATCATGTTGCAAATATCTGATTATAAATATATAGCGGTTGTGTTTAGAATTTTATGCATTTCATGCATATTAAATCACAGTTTATATTTTTTATTAATAAATTCATAAACCCTTTTATTGTCTCTAATTCCGTCCTTCAGAATTTCACGCTGCGACTAATTCCGTACTAATGAGTCCTTAATTCCGGTCTATTTATAAAAATTACAATTTTGCGATATATGAAGACACAATTAGGTATATATAACGAATGTTAAAGAATCTAATAATAAATAATGTAATATAAAATATTATTTGTTATTAGTCGACTGTTATTATTAATTAATTGAACAATATTTTGATCGGATTGTACAGTCTTAGCAGAAACCGATTGTAGTGAGCTCACATCGTAAGTAATTCAAGCTAACCTTTAGAAGCTACCTAAGGGTGTGAAATGGTTTGCGATGCACGTTCACACAGTCGGTCGCTTGACTGTTAACCTGAGAAGCTTGAGAAGCATTCCAGCGACCGACCATACATACTTATGTACTTTTATTAAAATAAAATATTTCCAAATAAAGTGATCAGTCGGTTTGAAACCACAAGTCGGAGTTGTTTTATTACATGGCGACCGTGACAGGACCCAAGTGCGACGTTGCGTTCTATGTGGATATTTTTCGAATTTTAATTTTTCAGTAGAGAAAAAAATAAACAAAAAACCAATCGGCGTGTATTTGTTAAAACGAATTATGGAAAAACATGCAAGAGCATCAATTGTGATCATATTTTGAGTGGAACAATATAAAAAAAAGAGAAGAACAATAAAAAAAAAAAAAAAAAAATAAAAAAATATATAAAAAATAAAAAACAAATATAAAAAATAGAAAAGTACTGTGTGCCGTGCTGTGTAAAATACAAAAAAAAAAGATGTTGAGTGGCTACGAAAATGTGCCAAAACGTACTAAACAAGTGCATACGCATATCCTGATAATGAATAAAAACAACAAAGCATCAATGGTGATCATATTTTGAGTGGAACAATATAAAAAAAAGGAAGAAAACTATAAAAAAAAAGTTTTTTTTGCACTTGAAAAAAAGAAAAATAAATTCAATCAACTATAAAAAATAAATATAAAAAAAAATGTTGCAGCAACATCTTGGATACTTTAAGTGCCTCAAGCCGGTGGCCCATCCCCCCTGTACGAAGGGAACAGGGTGTCCAGGTATTTGATTCTAACAACAAATTCATCATTTGGAGAATTTTTTTTTATACAAAATAAAACATAAAATATATTTTTGTATAACATAGATTATTTTTATGCAGTAAACAATGATCATATTGTAGTTTATATAACTAAAATTCTTATATTTAATTTTATATATATATTATATTTTATTTAAATAGCAATTAATTTTCTTTTTTTCTCATTATTACACACTAAAAAAAAATTAAAAGAAATGGGGAAAGAACAATCAAAAATAATAGACCCGAAAGCAAACGTGGTTAATCAGATAGAAATAATAGACAATAAGGATGAGCTTTCCGTAATTAGGATATGCTTATACCTAATAATAATAATAATATGCATTAACTTGCCAATCTCCATGTACCAAATGCATAAAAAAAATTTGAAAAATAGGTACTTAAGTAGGGCGAATAACTTAAAAAGAATTTAAAAAAAATTTTTTTTTTTATTTAGTTTTTTTATATAATGTTAATGATAAATGGAATGGAATAATATAGTAGAAGCTGTCAAAACATTTAGAAGTGATTTTGATAAATCTTACAAATGCCTAAACAAGAACATACCGATTCAAGAGGACACCATTCTAAAACATACTAAAATATTATTAGAAAACTATAACAGCATCAGGGAACTTTTTAGGGCTAATCTGAATAGTTTGACTGATCTACAAATTACCCAATTAAAAGACGTACTTCAAAGACTTAAAAAATACCTAACATATATTTCAAACAAGCACAATCTTAATTTGTGCATACCAAGCACAATAAACTTACCTGCGAGCCTTGACCCAAAGTATCTCGCAGAAATAGATCAAAAACAGGAAGCAGAGATAGATCAAAAACAGGAAGAAGAAACAGATCAAAAACAGAAAGCAGAAACGGAACAAAATCAAGAAGTAAACATGGCTCAGACAAATATTGAATTTCTTAAGACAGCAACTTCACTCCTGCCTGAATTTGATGGAAAAGCAAAGAATTTAAGAAGTTTTATTGACGCGCTAGAATTAGTCAATAGCATAAAAGAAACTCATGAAACTCTGGCCGTGACATTAATTAAAACAAAGCTGAAGGGAACCGCTAGAAACATAATTAGTCAGGAAAGCACAATTCAGGAAATAATTACAAAATTAAATACCAACATAGAAGGGGAATCCGTCGAGGTAATTTCAGCAAAATTAATGAATGTGCAGCAAAGGAGCAAAACTGCCAATCAATATTCAAAAAAAGTGGAACATTTAACAAAAGCTATAGAAGGAGCGTACATAACGGACGGACTTCCATTAGAACTAGCAACCAAATATAGTACACAACAAGCAATTAAAGCTATGACAAAAAATTGCACAATCGACAAGATTAAACTTATCATGGAGGCCGGTACGTTCAATACAATGAACGAGGCGGTATCAAAATTTGTCAACAGTTGCACTGAAGCAACAGGACGAACTGATTCGGTATTACACTACACCCATCAAAGAGGTACCCGGAGTGACAATAATAACGGAGGAAGATACAGAAATAGTTGGGGTAGAGGTAATTTAAATCATAGGAATTATTATCATAACAATTACACCAACAGAGGTCGGAATAATGGTTACGGTAATAATAATAACAATTTCAACAGAAGACGAAATCAGCAAAATGATAATAACCGAAATCGCAATGTTCGTATAACACAAACCACTAACACGGAAAACTACATCGACCCCTCAAGTCAACCATTAAAACAATAAATAATAAAATTTTTCAGTTGAATCTAGGTCTAAATATATACATACACACCATAAATAATGATACTAACAATAGTTTGACATTATTAGTAGATACAGGAGCCGATATATCTATATTAAAACAAATAAACCATAATTTTTTTTCCAAAAATATAAACAAAAACCATACATCAAATATATCAGGAATAGGACAAGGAACAGTAAAATCACTTGGATCTTTATGGACAGATATAAAATTCAATAACTATCTAATACCATGAGGTATTCATGAGAATTTCAAATAGTTGGAAATGATTTTCCCATACCATGTGATGGCATCCTTGGTATGGATTTCATCAAAATATACAATTGCATATTAGATTTCAAAAATGATGACGATTGGCTGATAATAAGACCAAATAATTTTGCACCAAACATTTGTAAAACTGAAATAGAAGTACCTACCAATAGAGCATTCAGGAAGCAACAATCATCTGATATTACCAGCAAGAGCTGAGGTAATTAGAAAAATACAGATACAATCAGATGCAAAATATGCTGTAGTCTTAAACCAAGAAATTCAGAACGGAATGATTATAGCTAGTTCACTAGTAGACACTAGTAATGCTTTCATTCGGATAGTTAATAGCATAGATAAAACCCAAATAGTACAACTTCGCAATATTCATCATGAATCTTTAGATGAATATGAAATTGTCAAAAACAAAAAGGTTGAATTAAACAGACAGGCAGAAATATTAGACAATTTACAGAAAAATTTTCCAAACCAATTCAAAAACCAATTAAAAAATATCTGTGCAAAATTCACTGATATATTTAGCCTAGAACATGAAAAAATAACATCCAATAACTTTTATAAACAAAAACTACGGTTGAAAAACAAACAACCGGTATTCATAAAAAACTATAGAATACCACATAGTCAAAAGATCGAAATAGATAAACAGGTTCAAAAACTAATTAATGATGACTTAGTCGAACCTTCTATCTCTGAATATAACAGTCCACTTTTACTTGTGCCAAAAAAGTCATTGCCAGGCACAGATACAAAACGATGGCGATTAGTTATCGATTACCGGCAAATTAACAAAAAATTGCTCGCAGATAAATTCCCACTTCCAAGAATTGAGGATATCCTTGATCAATTAGGTCGAGCGAAATATTTCTCATGCCTCGATCTAATGTCTGGTTTCCACCAGATTGAGCTGGATGAAAATTCAAGGGATATCACATCATTTTCTACGAGTAATGGCTCTTACCGTCTTAAACAATTACCATATGGATTGAAGGTAGCTCCAAATTCATTTCAACGTATGATGACGTTAGCTTTCTCAGGTTTACAACCGTCTCAGGCATTTCTCTATATGGATGACCTCATTGTTATAGGTTGTTCGGAGAAACACATGTTGAATAATTTGGAACATGTTTTTGAAATGTGTAGAAAGAACAACTTGAAATTACATCCACAAAAATGTACATTTTTCATGAAACCTGGGTCATAAATGTACTGACAAGGGAATACTCCCGGATGATAAAAAATATGAAGCCTTAGAGAAATATCCGATTCCAACAGACGCAGATAGCGCTAGAAGATTTATAGCTTTCTGTAATTATTACAGACGTTTTGTTAAAAACTTCTCAGAGCATTCCCGACACATGACTAAGCTCTGTAAAAAAAATGTAACATTCGAATGGACAGCCGAGTGTAATACTGCGTTTGAGTATTTAAAAAGGGAATTGATGAAACCAACACTATTACAGTATCCGGATTTTAGCAAACAATTTTGCATAACAACGGATGCCAGTAAATATGCATGTGGAGCCATACTAAGCCAGGAGTACGATGGCAAACAACTTCCAATTGCATATACTTCAAGGTCATTTACAAAAGGAGAAATTAATAAATCCACAACAGAGCAAGAGCTTGCCGCCATACACTGGGCAATTCAATATTTCAGACCTTATATTTATGGGTGTCATTTTTTGGTTAAAACCGATCATAGACCTCTTTCTTATTTATTTTCGATGCAAAATCCCAGTTCAAAACTAACACGCATGAGGTTGGACTTGGAAGAATATGACTTTATCGTGGAGTTCTTGAGGGGCAAAGACAACCATATTGCAGACGCTCTATCTCGCATTACCATTGATGAGCTGAAACAACAATATAATAATATACTATACGTACAAACAAGATCATCAGCAAAACAGGAATACTGCGCAGAAGAAAAGAGAGAAAATAAACAAAAAGACAATGCCCAACGTTTATGAAGTCATTAGTAATAATGACGTAAAAAAATACGTGAAACTAAAACTAAATTCCAATGCATGTTTATTCAAACATGGAAAGTTAATAATTTCACGATTTAATGTCAGTGATATCTACTCTAATGGAAGTCTTGATTTAGATCAATTCTTCCAAAGGCTTGATTCAGAAGCCGGGGTTTGTAACATAAGACAGCTACAAATGTCACCTAGTGAGCAGATTTTTGAATCCGTCTCACTGAATCAATTCAAGGAAATGGGCAGTAAAATTTTGAAAAATGTACAAGTAGCGCTACTTTCAAAGGTGACTGTAATTGACGTAAACGACAAAAAACAAATTAATGCAATCCTGTTGAAACATCATGATGATCCAATAGAAGGAGGCCATACAGGGATCACGCGTACCCTATTAAAAATAAAAAAATATTATTACTGGCCTAACATGACAAAATCCATAACAAAATACATTAAACTATGTCCAAAATGCCAGAGAGCAAAAACAATAAAACATACAAAAATGCCATTGCATATAACGCCAACACCAGCAACAGCCTTTGATACTGCACTATGTTTGGACAGCCGCTCTTAACACTTGAGCCATGAAGGGAGTTTTCCAAGACGTGTACAAAGTGCAAATTTGTTTTTAAGCACACAATGCGCCACCTGCCATCTCCTGTCATTTCTTGTTTGCCATAGCTTTGTTGAACCGTCGGTTCAAAGACTTGCTATGATGAGATTTTTTCGTATAGTTGTGATTTGCACCACTTATGTATATGAAAATGGATGATCCTTCCGGTATAGACAAGAAATGACAAGAGATGGCAGGTGGCGCATTGTGTGCTTAAAAACAAATTTGCACTTTGTACACGTCTTGGAGAACTCCCTTCATGGCTCAAGTGTTAAGAGCGGCTGTCCAAACATAATTCATGGAATGGTCGGGGTTCAAATCCGTGTACAAATTAACCAAAACTGGTCTGATGAGGCTATGTATATATGTATGTGAATATGTATATACGTGGTAATAGCCGAAACATATGTCACCAATTACCAGGTTAAATTGTTCCATTTGTAGTCTCTGTCATGTTTGTTAAAAAGCATTGACCGATTTGTGAAATTTCACACAAAAATATCGGTTTCTGCTAAGACTGTACAATTCGATCAAAATATTGTTCAATTAAGTAATATAAAATATATTTCAAGCACTTAAATGATTTGTAAAAATTATAGCATTCAATGTAATGACAGCGAGATATGAAATTCGGCGATTATATATAAATAATAATGATTTCAAAAAATTTGGCAGAGACATATTCTGTTATAATCACAGAAATATTGTCTGCTTAAAACTCAAATTATAATAATTTGGTTCAAAAAATATTGGTACGTAATTACCTCATACGTATTTTAGTAATGTACTTTGTTTGTAAACATAATTATTCCATTAATTAATTTGTGAAAATTTCTTTAAAACATAAAATGAATATTCGATCCTATATCCTAATTCCGTTCCAAGAACGGAATATTGTACAAGCCTAATAAAATCATGAACGTCAAAAGAACGTTATTTTAATGATAAAATCACACAATGACGGGCTTGAATTATTATTAGTTATTAAATATAATATGTAAAAATCCAGAACACTATAAGAATATTCTTATTTGTCACATCTTATAACCTTATAAAGACTGTTACTACTCGTTGTAGTTTCACCCAGCACAACTCTCTCACAAGACGAGTTGGTGTCGACTGACCATTCAAAACGAAATTTATCATTTACAAACTAGAAATATCATTCAGAAAAGTAAGAACTTATATTTCCAAAATATCAAAGATGACGTCTTGCTATCTTATTTTGTAGAATATTAAATACTTTCCTTATTTAATAGCTTAAAAAGTAATAGAGCGTAATAAAGTAGTAGGCTGGAATATCGTACACTTACCTTAATGTTGTATATGTTAAGTTTTAAGAACAACGGTGTCATGTGAATAAGTTTAACCGCGTTTTCCGCGTTTATTCTCTTAATTATTTGTTTTTTTATGTAATTGAAGGTTCATATAATTATATAAAAAGTTTTTACTCTTTCATAAAAAATGGGAGAAAATGAAGAAATAAAAATTAGCATTATTTCATTCTTGATGTGCGCCTTATGAATGTCCTACCTTTTGCACCACAATATTTTCGGTTAGGAAATTGTGCTAATTAACTTTACCAAACAATGTTACACTCTGTCACGTAAATTATTTAATACAATAAACAAAATCTGGGTCACATTTTTCGATACGAATATCTGAAAAATTCAACACACCGAATCATTTTCAAATCATGTACTCTGCTTTACTTCAAATTGCGGAATTGGTTGCTGATTAAATATGTTGTTTTTCACAGGAAATAAGAGGACATATATTCCCCCGACTTGAATGAAAAACATTTTTTACGAAGTCATTGGAATTTTTTAAGATTGTGATAGAGAATGAAAAGTTCTCTTAGAATAAAAAAATAAAATGAATTATTCCGGCTTTTTTGAAAAAAAGCTTAGGCGATTTTTCGATTTTGGAAATGCGCATAACTTCGTAAAAAAATGTTTTTCATTCAAATCGGGGAAATATGAGCCCTCTTATTTCCTCTAAAAAACAACATATTTAATCGACAACCAATTCCGCAATTCGAAGTCGGTCAGGCTGCATGATTTGAAATAGATTCGGTTAATATGGTATATCATTGCATCTTTAAATTTGGAAAACCTTAAAATACAAATACTTATTTCTGTTTTAGAGCAACTTGGTACTCCATCAACATCATTTATGCAACGCTTACAGCCAACTGTGCGAAACTATGTGGAAAATAGGCCGAGATACTCCGGATATTCATTTGATAGACTATTTCCAGATGTTTTATTTCCAAGCGACAACAATGAACAAAGTCGACGAAAAGCATCCGAAGCTCGTGATTTACTTGGCAGAATGCTTGTTATCGACCCAGAGCAGCGTATTTCAGTAGAACAAGCCTTGCTGCACAGTTATATTAATGTCTGGTACGACGCTGAGGAAGTAAACGCAGTAAGTTTACACTCCAAATAATAAAGTTTTGTAGCTTATAAATTAAATACAGAGTGTCCGCCAGGAAGGTTTACTGCTTTGTTTTGCCGCCATTTCGGTAAATGGGTCAATCCATCTATAATGGGCTACTCATGTTTTTTAAATAGGCTGAAACTTTTTTCAGTGATTGGTCTGTCATGTAGAAGATATAAAAAAATTCGATAAATTTTTTTGACCAATATTATTGCTTAAAAAAAAAGTTTTAAATTGTGTTCAAAGAAGCTCGTAAGTAAAACGAAAAAATTCATTGACGAATATAAACAAACCAACACAATTCATATTAGCTTTTATATTATTTTTAAGTAGTTGTGTACTAGTAGATGACAAAAAAATTACATATCAGAATAAATGAAGGCCTGAACGGTTTCTATGTGGTAAAAGATAAAAAAATTGACTTTCTAAGAAAACATCAATTTCCCAAATACTCCATCATCGATTTTAGCCTTTTTAGGTACAAAATTTTCACAAAATATAGGAGTACCATCTCTGAAAATTTTATCCATGTTTTTTCACCCTATTTGATTTTACAAGCATTTAAAGTTAAGATTTATGATTTGCAATGTAAATTGAAACATTGAGAATGAGTCCGAGAGAATAAAACTTGAATTGATATCAGCCTTTTTTGAGCTCAAAATTTTCAGAGCATATAGGTGTACCATCTCTGAAAATTTTATTGTAAGTAGTAATATGGTGCACTAAAATATGGGTAAAAAAAAAGTTATTACGGTATTTTTGAAAGAAACTGTAATTTAAAAAAGAAATTGTTTTTTTTTTTACATTAACAATTGATAATTCCAAGACGAAAACATGATAACAGTAATTATATCACTAGAAGATATGTGAGTCAAATATCTTATGAAACCCACTCATTTTATTACTCTACTAGCTCTGTTCTGAAGTGAAAGAGGAAACAAGGATTTTTTGAGGTCTGCAAATTTATATGGAATTTATTAATTAATTAACGATATATTAAGACAATTGGACTTAAACTGTTAATTTTATTAACCATTTAGCTATAAATATTAAGTGAAAAACTGAAAAGATGGTGACTTTAATAAGTTTTTCACAAAAAAAGTGTTGGCTTAGGCCAAATGTCAGTCTTTGAGTGTAAAGAATGCACGGTTAAACTGATGCAAGTGGATGAAATGTTCTGGTGGATGTGGCTGTAATTTTTGTTTAAAATGCAGCAAAATCAAAAAGAACGGAACCGAAATCAGAGTCATGCACAAAATTTAATGGAATTAAGCATCTAATCCAAAAATGTGAACAAAACAAAATTGGAAATTCAGAAATAAAGGATATAATGCTTGAAGTAATGAATCTTAAATGCACTCAAATGAAAAACAGTTTAATAACAGATTTTAATGCACTTTTACTACACAACATTGAAGTAATTATAAATCAAATGAAATACGATATCTTAGATGAAGAACACTGATAAACTAAATGAAATTTGTTTAGAAAATAATAACTATCAAATGTCAACAAAATGACTTATGCTCAAGTAGCAAAAATAAATGAAAATAAAATTGTAATAAAACCCAAAAACAAGCTAAAAGAAATAAAGCAACTAAAAACGCGGTTAAGAGTTATTGAACCAACAGACGGTCTTGTGAGTTCCGTTAGAGAGATCAACAGTGGTGGATTAGTTGTGCAATGTAAGAGTAAAGATGCATGTGAACAAGTCCAGAAAGAAATAACAGAGAGTATCGGAGACGACTACCAGTTGGAGAAAAAAAAAGATAGAAGCGAGGTGAAAAAGGTATTCAAAGCTATAGGTATAATTAAGAAGCTGAGTAACGAGGGCCTTGTGAATTTTATTATGAAACAAAATGATATTTTATCAGGAAAGGAATTTAGAGTAATAACAGTTTATACAAATTTTAATAGAAGAGAAGAATGTTTTAATGCTCTTTTTGAAGCTTATCTTTTAATATATGAAAATATATTAAAGCAAAACAGAATTAAAGTGGAGTGGAACTCGTGCATTATATCGGTGCAAGAAAATGTAATTAGATGCTTTAAGTGCCTAGGATACAACCACAAATCTAACGTATTCATTAATAAAAAAGCATGTGGTAAATACGCAGGAAATCATTAGGTTAACGATTGTAGATCTAATATAATAAAATGTGTGAACTGTAGTTGTTGAGTTTATAGTTTTAATTGCATTGCATATTTAAAACTTGTAATGTAAACACCTTATATCATACAGTTTAGTTCGATCGGATATTCTTTTCAGTTTATTTCATATTAAAAAATAAAAATGATATTCATTCACTTCAAATAAATAAACGATTACGGAATTATAATAAAATTGCAAACTATTCCAACAAAGGTTATGGGATCAGGAGATCGCTTATAAAAACCATATATGTATTAATTCAACCATTTTGTTATGTCAGCAATGTACCAAATTGAAAAATTGGAAGAGTCAAATTATGATGGCTGGAAAGTGCACATGCGCACATGTTCTCATTCATGCAGATTTATGGAACTATGAGCATGGAGTTAACGTGATGCCGGCAGATGGTAGTAGTGATGCAGGTTAGGTTACTAAAGATAAGAAGACATTGGCAACAATTGTACTATTATATGTATGAAAAGGGCTCAGCTGAATGTAGTAAAAATCTGCAAAGCATCAAGAGACGCATGGGTTGAATTAGAGAAAAAATATCAAGCATGTGGACCTGCACGAAAAGTTTTATTGTTTAGGCAACGATTTTCCATGAAAATGGGACTGAATAAAACTATGTTGGAACATCAGAGGAACTTCGATGATGTCGTTGAAAACTAGTGGAAATGGATGTCATTTTTCCAGATGAGCTGCTAGCGTTCATACTAATGAATAGTTTATCAGAAAATTTTGAAAGTTTTACTGTTGCGATAGAATTACGAGATACATTGCCAACAACCGATGCATTAAAGAATAAATTAATGGAAGAGTTTGAGAGGCGTAGTAGCAGATGTGAAAAAGATAATAGCCAACAATTTTTTTGGTCAAAAACTGAAACAGATCGACGTGAAGAACATCATAATAATAAAACGAAGAAGGATAAAAGTGAACACAAAGTATCAAATTTGAAGTGCTTCAAGTGTGGGTAAATGGGAAACAGGAAATGGAGCCAAGTTACATTGAATGCATACACAGGACATAGATCGAAATGCCTGGCTGTTTGATAGTGAATCAACGTGCCACATGTGTAACGAGAAGAAAATATTTACAAAACTTAAACAGCCGAATGCAATATTAGTTCAGATGGCGTCGGTGCTATTTTATCACATCGAAAGGCGAAAAAATCACACTGAAATATGTTTTATACGTACCAAAGTTGCGTTTTACTTTCATTTCCGTCAGCAAACTTATTGATAGACAAAATGCTTTATTTGAGATGAAAAAAGTCAAGGTAGTACTTAGCGGCGAGCGGTATAGGAAGTTATATATTTGTCATAGTCAGTTGGATACAAATAAATGCGCGTTTGGAGTTAAGGTAGACGATTTTTTTCTCTGGAATCAACGTTTTGCTCTTCTTAATGCCAAAAGTGGTTTTGAATTATCCAAAAAGGAAATTGTGCACGCAATGTGTGTGGCAACGCAGTCCTTGAACTGGTTCATACTAATGTGTGCGGTAGCAATAATGGGCGCGACTACTTGAGGTCTCAATGTATTTGGAAAAATTAGGAATCAAGCGTCAATTTTCCGTGGAAAACACGTCTCAGCAAAACGGCGTGGCGGAAAGAGCGAATAGGACGATTGTTGAAATGGCTCGATGTATGTTAATTGGATCTGGACTTGTTGAACCACTGTAGGCAGAAGCAGTCAATACGGCAGTTTATCTCTGTAATAGATGTAACTTCAAAGTATTGGATGGAAAAACGCCAATCGAGTTGTTGAGTGGCATCAAGCCGCCTGTTGCACATTTGAGAGTGTTGCGTTGAGTGGATGCAAGGCGATTATTCTGGACAAACAGCCTAGTAAATCAAAGTCTCAAGACAAAAGCATTAAGTCTCTTTTGACTGGATATTGCTCAGAGTAAAAAGTTTATAGGCTCTACAATATTGATACAAATAAGTTGTACAAAAGTCGAGATGTAAAATTCATGCAAGAACAAACAAACACGACGTTTAATGATGAGTATGATATTTTTACGGGCAACGATCGTGAATCAGATAAGGTAAGTGATAAACCTTTAGAGAGTATCACTCAGCCAATTAGTATAGATATTCAAGCACCAAATTTTGTGATTGATAATGATCCATAATGTAAAGTTTTGAGATCAAAAAGATGCATGTAATTTATTAAATGTCAAAGAATAATCCAACCTCATTAAAAGAAGTGGTGATAAGAAGCGATCAAGATACGTGGGCTGATTCGATGAAAAACGAATACGATTCACTGATAGCAAAGGACACTTGGATATTAGTCAAAAAGCCAAAGAAAGTTCCTGTGGTAAAATGCGAGCGGGTTTTCGCTATAAAATGGGATAAAATCTGTTAACTTGATCATTACAAGTCAAGGTTAGTAGCGAAAGGATGCAGTCAAAAGTACGGTGAAACTATACAGAAACGTTTTCACCTGTAACTCGCTACTCAACTGTGCGGTTAGTTTTATGTATATCAGCTGGATGTTACCACAGCGTATTTAAATGGCTACATTCATGTATATATATATATGGAAGAACGACAAGAATTTGTAGATCAACAATATCGGGAAAATGTATGAAAGCTACATATGGCTTAAAACAATCTGGTTGAAAATGGAATGAAAAGCTAAATGAAATCCTGAAGTAAATTGGATTTATCCAAAGTAAACTTGACCACTGTGCATACACAATGCATTCTGTAGATGAATATGTCATCATTATTGTTTATGTCGATGATATATTACTGGTTTGCTCGAAAATGACATCGATTGAGCGAGAATTACGCTTGAAATTGAAAATGGTTGAAAAAGGTTCAGTTGATTATTTTTTGTGGATGGAAGTGGAAAGAAAAGAACCCACTGGACCATTAGAAGTATCACAACAAGAACTTATAACGGAACCTCTTGAAGAAAATGGAATGTAATCAACAAAACTTTGTAGTACTCCTCTTGATCCTGGAAGAAATTTCAAGAAATGTGTCGATTGTGAAGGTTGTGAAAAGGTGGATGCAACAAAATATCAATTCCTGATTGGATATTTGATGTACCTAGGAATATGTACACGACCCGATATTATATACTCTTTGAATAAGCTTTCACAGTTCAATAAAGATCCACACCAAGAGCACATGGCTGAAACAAAACATGCCTTAAGGTATTTGAGTAACACTATTAATTTTGCTCTTTGTTATAGACCAACAGGGAAACCATTGATCATTTATTTTGACTCTGATTGTGCTGGATGCAGTGATGATCGAAGGTATTGATTTCTTAATAGGCGGGGGTGTTGGGACATACGAAAGCAATAAGCAATCGACAGATGCGTTGAGTACGGCAGAAGCAGAATGCAGGGCGATATCTGCTGCCACGAATGAAGTTCTTTATCAAAGAAATTTGATTGAAGACCTTAGTTTTCAAAAGTTTTGTCTCCACTATAGGGAGACAACATTAATTCACAACAACTCGTTAGAAATCCTGTATATCATTCCATAAACATATTGGTATTTTGTTCACCATGTTCGAGAGACTTATCAAATTATAATTCTTGATCTCAAGTATGTACCATCAACTGAGAATATTGCGAATATTTTAACGAAAGTTCTTCAAAAGTAAAAACATAATTATCTTTATCTAAAATTGGGTATCGTAAAACGGCGTTTGCATTAAGGGCAGCTGGTGGTATTATAATGTGCTTGCATACGTCCTTAAAATATGTTATCAAATATAACAAATCAATAGATAAAAACATATGGTGTTTTATAAAACTTAGGCGTATAAACTCCAAATGGCAAATAGGAGTCGTGTACAACTTGCCTAGGTCGAGTGATGCAAACTTTATAGGCTATTTGAACAATACCTTACGTAACCTATGTGAGATATCTGAAAGCAACATTTTTGCGGGTGATTTTAATACAAACCTTCATAACAAATCTATATATAAGTAGTACTTAACTATTAAAAATGCTTGAATCAAATTCAATGTATCAAAAAGTTGATTTTGTCACACGTATGTATAACCGAACTGCTAGAACAAAAATTGTTTTGGAACGATTAGGTTTAAAATAAAATGTATTCCAGAATATCCATTGAGAAAAGAATTAAAAATTATGTCGTGTGAGTATTATATTAATGAAGGTCTCATTAATCAATTGCGCCTTTTTGATTTCAGCAACTTTGATAGGCTTGATTTAGAAAGTAAGGTCTTGTCTATTAAAGACACTGTTCTAAACATAATGGAAAAGTTAACTTATCAAAACTAATTTAAATTGAAATTAATGAATAAATGGTACGACCATTAACTATCTGACTTAAATAAACATAAAGTTGATATATTTAAAAAGGCTAAAGTAACAGGTGAATGGGAATATTATAAATTAGTTAAATAATTTTATTAAAAGCTTGTTAAGAAAAAAAAAATACATGAAGCACAAAGTTGATTGCAACAGTTATGATGGAAAAGTGATGTGGAAATGTCTGAAACTAGCAATTAGTATGGAAAATGAGAAATACGTCATAAAATGATCATAATTAATGGTCAAATATATGAACATAAAGTGAGTATAGCGAATGGTTTAAATAAATTTTTATAGAAAGTATAGCTGAGAAAGTAGCAACATTGAAAATTTTCTTTCAAAAGAGTAACAACAAGTGATGTAGATAAAATTGATCTAAAATTTAAAAACAAGAAAGGAGGAAATAAGCTTTTTTCAGAAGGAGTACTTAAAGAGTCAGTGCCATGCTTGGAGTATTTTTACTCGCTAATTACCAATGGAAGGAGTTGTTCCTAGATCATGGAAAACTTCAGTAGTTGTACCGATACAAAAAATCAAAAACACGTTGAAAACTGAAGATCTACAACCAATTAACACCCTACCTTGTGTTGAAAATATTCTAGAAACTGTAATAAAAGATCAATTAGTGCAATATCTAGAGAGTAATCAAATTATTATATCGCAACAGTCGGGATTTCGGCAAAAACATTCATGTGAAACAGCACTTAAAAAAAGGAAATTAAGTAATAAGAATTCAATTATAGCAGTCTTTATTTATTTCAAAATAGCTTTTGAAACAATAGATAGAAATCTTATTGCAAAAATTGTTAACTATTAGTATAGAGGGTATTGAGGTCAAAATAGGGCTGTCCAATATTATTTAATATTTATATTAATGATATTCTATCAATCTTAAAGTTTTGCACAGCTAAACTGTTTGCTGATGATGCGATGATTACGATATGTGGAAAAAATATCGAAGAAAATTAGGAAAAATTATAGCTGATTTAAATTCTTTACATAAATATTTGTGTGCTAACAAACTAAAACTTAATATTGAATAAACTAAATATGTTTCAAGAAAAATTAACATTGATATTATAAATATAAAAGTTAATTGTTAAAGTAGATAAAATAAAGCATCTGGGCATCCAAACTGATAATAAGCTGAAATTTGATGTTTGATGTGGTTTAAACGCACGCGTGGAAATATCTACGCTGGTGGCAAGCACTAGCATTTACTTACCGACCAAAATCACTAAGCTTCCACGTTCTGCTGATGCCGCCTGACCGACATTTCGATGACCTTTTGCACAGAGGACCTGGAGATATAGAAAACAAATTAGATAAAATAAAAAAAATGTCTTTTATATCTTACATTTGGAGAGTTCATTAACGTTGTTACGCCTGCTTAACCTTAGATATATATATCCTTAGGCTCAAATCAATATCTATGAAAAATTTGGCCAAGGTTTTCGAGAAAGCCATCAACCGCTGCTTTAATGAAACCTTTGAGTCTGTCTTATTTTTTCAGGTTTTCGTATTGTGAGCGTTGAATTTCGCCTTAGGAATCCATAAAGCCAATCCTTGCCAACTATTTTATAAGTTTCCCAACTTGAAGGATGGCTTATTTTATTTATCTTAACTTATTCATAAAATAAGCCATGCGCGTAAAAAGAACACTTTTTGACACATTCAACGAAATTCTCTTCCTGCAGCTTTGTTAAGACTTGATGTGGTGTATATTTGGTTTGGAAGGCGAACCCATCATCAGAACTGTCCTCGTCACCTGAACCTGAAAAGCTTTTCAGTTGGTGCTGTGTTTTTATATGCATTATTAATGTTGTCCTCTTCACTCCATATTTTTCAGCGGCTGATGTGGCCGTTTCGCACTAATTCCGAATGTCGCAAATAGATGTCTTCACTTTTTCTTCCTATCTCTCCTCGATTTGTCTTTTTTATATACGTAGTTACGCACCATAACTTTGACAAATACCAAAAGAAAATGTAATGATTATATTGTAAGAACATAAACCTGCAATATGCGGCACATTTGACAGATGTCAAATGTACCCCTTTGGCAGACGTCAAATGTACCCCACACGTTCAAGAGGCTTTTTTCTATTATAACTCATTTATTTTCACAATGCACACTTTATTTGTGTTATGACTTAAATTTATTGCTAACATATTTTGTTAATCAATTTACAAAAACAATGACATATAATTCACAAAACGCTTCCGTACTTGGTATCGAAAATAGCATCAATAATCGCAAAAACAGAAAAACAAGTGTTACTCCGAAGAGAGTTGAAGAAGAACTGTCAAAGTCCATAACGTTTTTTTAAGTCAAAGTAGGGTTCTTTCTGCCCCAGTGTCAAATGCACCCCACTTTACCCTAATATTGAATTAAAATGTTCAATTATTGAAAAATTACACGCCAATTTTTTTGGTTCCGCGCATTTTGACAAAATTTAAGATATTTGTGATCTGCCTATCAAATTTCATTACAATATCTTGAATGGTTTCCGAGATATGGCGATATGAAATAAAAGTTTAGGGCTGCACCACACCCCTGAAATGGTCTTTGAAAACTTAAAACCAATCCCAATCTTAATATTGTTCACATACTCACCTAACCCCCAAGTTTCATCAAAATCGCTGCACCCGGTCGTTAAAACGACAATCAATTACAAATTCCTAGGCATCGTAAAGAAATGTAAGATCGCAAAACGACATATTTTGTAGTTATGAAATTTATAGACGACGACAAGTGTTTTGCTTTTGAAATTTGTGAACAAAATCAATTTTTGTATGTTCCCAAATTTTATATTTTAGATTCTGGCTCAGAAAACTTCGCACAATGATATTTTGAAAATATTGGAGGTGGTAATTTAATTCCAATTTAAGTAAAATAAAAAAGATTAACGGTAACAGTAACTTATAGTTTAGACTTTTGAGCAAATGTTTTATTTACTTTGCATAGAAATACAATTTAATTTGGAGAAATTTAAAAAGCTGGTTTGATTTATTGAGCAGCGCTCATTACATCCAACGCCTAATAGCTGTGAATAGCACCATCATTGTTATGACTATTGTAGCCACTGCAGAGCTCTTGCGACTTTGTTTTGGGAATGCAGCTCCTGGAAGTGATACTATGGGCAACCATTGTCGACCGAACTATCCACGGCATAAAATATTTTTGCAAACATTTTTCAAACATGATGAACCTTGTTCTGGCACGGCTTCGAGAGCTTGCTATTTCCTGGTGTAAGGGCTGGAGATGGAGTATCTTTACTATCAAATGTTTTTTTCCAACGATGAAGTTCGTGGTATAACTAGAAATCATAATTAAGTTATCATGAGGACCTACAAGAGTTTATTAAGGATTTAAAAACTGTTGTTTTACTGGATATTGAGTGAAGGCCGTTGTATCTACTCAATCAACTCAATTTTTTATTTCATTTAAGCTATAATAACAACCGCTAGCACATGTTGAACCCGAGATCTAGTTATTTGACGATGAGTCTGTCTATTTTGACTTTTTTAATATCAATTATAGCTAAATGTTTAACTTTTTGCAATCTTACTACCATGTTTACCGATGTGAAATTAGTGGAACATCGACTGATGGCAATCTAGGACAGTGTAAGGCAAACCAACAGATGCATGTCAATGTGTGCGCCGAAGCATAATCGAGTCATGCCGACTCGTATTTTGCAGCGTCCATGACCCGGTTCACGTCACAATTCACTAAATTTAGGCTCCGCGAAATCATTTGTTGTGTATTGATTAGCAAAATATAGTAGATCGAA
Source organism: Meiosimyza decipiens (assembly GCA_963680825.1). NCBI lineage: Eukaryota > Metazoa > Arthropoda > Insecta > Diptera > Lauxaniidae > Meiosimyza > Meiosimyza decipiens. The sequence goes on along the minus strand of OY804260.1, from coordinate 36,527,151 downwards.
TGTATTAAGATCAGGAAAAATATAAGTAATTTTTGACCCAAAGCATATGTAATTTTGTCTTGTGTGTTAAAAATATTACTTTAATCTTTTTAAATATAAAAAATACTTATTTTGAAACTTAAATAATTCAGCTATAATAATACAGCGACATTACGAAAAAACTTTTCACACAACTGAATAAAATTCAATTAAATATACTAAAAAAATAAAATTGTTATGTCAGTACCGAACTACTAACTTCCGCTTCAAAGACCAGTGTCTTACTACACTACAGACGCATTAAAATTAATAGAAGTTAAATTCGGTAGCAAGCTGCTAACATCTGTCAGCATCAAATGATAAAGTTGTCATTGAAATTATAATAGTCACCAGTCGTACATATTTTTGTTGTGTCGAAAGAATGCGATGATACAAATTAAAAACCCGATGAGGAAAAATCGACAGTCGTCGAAAACGAAAAACGATTACGGTGATAAAGGTGATTATGTGTTAAAATCATTTAAGTAAGACGGATAGTTAGTTTTCCGCTAAATGAACGAAAAACTAGCCTTAGTTCCTTTTTAAAAATAAAATAACTTTATACAATGTTTAACTTCAGGCTCTATAAACAACTGGTAATTCTAACTAAGTAATAATTTAATGAGTGTTTTAATTTGTAAGAAATTTAAGAACTTAGTAATAGATTACGAAAAGTGGTTTGACAACACTGGAAAATTAATTAAATAAAGAAATTCAAGTAAAAATTAGTTAATCTTATACTAACTAGTAACAAATTACAAAAAATGAATTAATTATTAAAAATATGAGAAACGCTTAGAAATGCCTAAACACCTGCTGCCACCTTGGCAGCAGCCTCTGTTAAACAATCGGTAGTAGGGCCAGCTTTTGAATCGATCTGCAGTGAGCCCGGATTTCGATTTGATGGTTGCGACGCGCACCTTACCGTCGCTTCCGTGACTGATACTGATGACCACGCTTGTCATCACTGCTGAGGCGGAAAATTGTCTTCGGCCAGTACGACACTATCGCGTTCTGTTGAGTCCTGAACACCTTCAGCAGTTCTTGCAGCTTGTTATCTGCGCCCACGGTTGTCGCAATAGATTGCCTGGGGGAGTCCACGGCGGCTGACGAACCTTTTTAGACAGAGAACAATGTGGGTAAATTTGATACAAGCTCTAAGTGTACTGCTTTCGAAGTGAAATAAATGATTACCGCTATATAAATTTTTACGGGTTGACCTCAGATGTTTAAGGTTATAGGTACCGTTAGAGTCGACACCGCAAATTATAAATGGTCAGGCAGCTCTGAGGTGGTCTGATTTCTCATAGTTTGCGTTCAAATTTTGCGCTTATATCGAAAACAGTGGTAGTAGCACCTTACTATTCTGCTACATGCGTGCATTTACTTTTCACTTACTACGTTCATTTTACTTTCCGCAAGTACATTTTCACAAAATGTGATTTTTTCGGCATGACCAATGGAAATTTTGCATCATATGAAATCGATGCATTAAGATGTCGCCCAACACCACGAAGTAAAATAAACGAACGATTTTCATCCTTGTGATTATGAACAAATTTTCAATTTGTCATTAGCTATAATTACACTAGTCCCATTGATAAGAAGTTTTTTCTTATGTAGTTTTTCCTGCTAAGTTTGAAAATGAAAACTTTTTGTACAGTTTCCGAGATATTGTGGTTTTTTCGACTTCCTTTCACTTTAAAATTCATATCTTGAGCATAAACGTTCAATACAATTGCCCTTGGTACAAATTAAATATATTAAAATGACAAACAAACATGTATAGTTACATCTTTAATTGGATAAGCGGTTCAAAAGATATCGATGAAAACAGGCCATACAGGCCAGCTGATATTTTTACGCAAAAGTTAAGATATACCAGAAGAAACTCGACCGCAAAATGACAACGTTAGCAGCGATTAAATGAGTGAATCCAATGCCTAATTTTGTGAATATCGGGCACTTCACGTGGAGCGGACCATGACAAAAAAATGAAATTCTGAATCTTGTTCATATTCGGCTTTATTGTACTTCTCGAAGGTGTAAACACTTTTTTTGTTTAAATAAGGCTTAGTTGTCAAGATATGGACTTCTAAAAATTTTTCGGAAGCTGTTTTTCGAATTTAACAAATTTTCAATAAAATATTAAACATTCTGGTTCCTATAGGAAATTTACTGCATTTTGCGATTATGAAATCAGATTTGAAATTTTATTTTAACTTTAAAATATAGCATAAGATATATCGATAGTATGATAAAAATTTTTAATGCGATCTACATTAGTTTACGAGATATATGAATTGAAGTGCATGCGTGCCGCACTTTGTATGTGACCTCACACTTTCTTAAGTACTTTAATTTATATATCTTCTTAACTAATAGCGATCACGTTAAAATATTTTTTGTGAAACATTGATATATTAAGGTTTTTTTTAAATAAAATATTTAAAAAATATGTCGAAGTTACTTAAAATTTGCTTTAAAATATTTATTTCCAGTTTTCTGTACATAAAAAATTCAAATAAATAAATAAAAAAATAAAAATGAGCATCTTTTACACCAGTCAAAACAATATTGTTTATATTTCACTATAAATTCCTTGATTCCAATAACAGCGTTCAAAAATGACAGTCCTTAAACTTCGGCAATTCTTCAGAAGCCCATAACTCGGCAGTTAAGACTCACACGAAAATAAAATTGTGTGTACCCATTTATATCTTCTAGATGTATAACTATCCGGAATATAAACAAACTTTAGATTCGATGCCGTGGGAATGAAAAAATAAAAATGTGAGTTTTCCGACTTAGTCCTTTCACGGTAACGATTATCCGTCAGGCACAGGGATGACCGCATAATCAAAATAATCAAAAAGACGGTTAATAGAAATCACATAGGTTTCAGATCTTATGTCCCACATTCTGAGAATTAGAATTTAAGAAACTCAGGATAATTCATAAAAGCTTATTTTAATCTTCCCTAAATATGAGCTAAGAGGAACGAAACACAGACGAAACGAAAACAATCCGTCGCATAAATATCAGGAAATGAATCGCATTTTATTTATTTTGATAAGACAACAAATTAAAACAGGAAATGAAATGGACCGTGATGGTTAACGGAGGTGACGGATAATAGCGAGATGGATAGTCGAGGTTCTACTAAAATTAACTCTTATTTTCTTTGTGGCCAATATTTTGTTGTTATTGTGTAGTGGTGAGATGCTCAACTTCGTTACCCAAAAGTCGACAGCGCGTTGACGTTTATAACATAACTTTCGCGCTAGTATGTGTATAAATGTGCTCAACGGGAAATCTGGAAGCAGCTTCCAAGGGGAACATGTCAGATGTGCTTCTTCGGTAATAATTTAAAAAAATTATGATGAAATTTAAAAAAAAAACTTTCATTGCGCATCCACTGGGGTTTGAACCTAGGCAATTAGCGCTGTTGTTATATGCACAGTTTATCGACATCAACCAACCTTCTTATGATATTTATTCTTGCTAAAAGTATATTATATGAACTATCAAGTGACAACAATGGAAATCAAAAACTGAAATTCTAATTTTGACAGAAAAATATTGTAGTTTTAGTTTTGATTATTAATAAAAGTAGCTCAGTTGGTTAAGATGTGCGCACCTCAGAACACTGGCATAACATAGGAGGCCTAGGCTCGAATCTCAATGCGCTTCTACTCAACATCCAAGGAAGCGTATTTAAATGCTTCTAAAGATGTGATTCTACTTAGCATTCAACGAAGCGCATTTCATGTACTTCCAAAAGTGTACATCCGCGTAATGACATCCTATGTTAAAAAAGATAAGCAGTGAGAAGTGCATTGGAAGCAGCTGCCTGCTTCCCTTGAAGCACGTTCAAAGCGCTTTGTACGCGCTTCCGTTTCCCGTTGGTTGTATACAAATTCAAACTAAAACAAAAACATGTGTATAGATACTCAAACGTGAACAAAATATTACGCAGTAGAAATTCGTGCATCACTAATGTATATAAATAAATAAACCGCGAAACCATCGCATGGCTACACAAAAAGTTTTTAAACTCAAAACTCATCAACGCAAGTAAAAAGTACTTTTCCGAGAACTAAAACTATTTTGCCATGAATATGATTTTTTTTTTTTAAACAATGATGCACACAAGAGCAGTTCCTTTGGTTTCTCATTTTATTTACAAGTCACTAATACATGCGAAAAAAATTGCCTTTCGCAGAAATAATGTTTTTGACCTACATTTTTCTCAACTGGCATTGCGCAATTTATTTGCGCACATATGCTTTGGTTTGATTCCAACTGGGTCTCTTGCATATTGATTTGACAAACGAACCAGCACATAGAGATCAGCTAATGTAGTGTATGTAAATTTTTTTGGGCTAGTTTGGTCAGTTGTGTTTAATGCAAACTAAACACAAAGTTCTTATAACATTTTCCCGACGTTTCGCCAATAGGATTAAGGCTTCCTCTTTAATTTCAGAAAAACGAAAATATTAAAAAAAAGGGTGGGTGTGCTTTGGACCACACGACTGAACTGAAACTTCCCAGCAGGCAATTGAACAAGGTCTTCCTCGAAGAAGGCCTGCTAGCACTACTGCGATGGTAAGAGGCTTTCTCAAAGCAATATTTTCATGCAAATAAAAACATGTACGCTCATTTTTTTATTTACAATCTGTCAATATTCACAATAAGTAAATTTTATGCGTAGTGAAATTTTAATCAGTAGAATAGTTACACTCCATTTAGTGTATACTCATGAAATGCTATTATGCCTTCCCACAGCAGCAGTGCTGTAAGGTCTTCCCACAGCAGCCGTGCTGTAAGGTCTTCCCACAGCAGCCATGCTATAAGGCCTGATATTAGAAGGCAAAGAAGAAAGACTTCATGTATTTTTTTATTTCATGTATTGCAATGTTTCATGATTCGACATTACTTTTTTGTCACTGCATTGTACTTATACGACATCAAAAGAAGATAAATGGTTAGAAGTAAGGAACGGTGTGCATGCTGCTAGGCTGGTCTTCTGTTTCATGTTATGTTATAAAGTGGTAGAGTGTTGTGTATTCAATGTCAAATTATAAATTAAGAAAATGTCACAAAAAATAAACATTAAAAATATTAACGCAAGGGAGGGAAGTTGACGCAGATAAAAAAAAAAACATTTAACTAAGACAGTCCCACGACGCATTCAGATTTAATTTTTTCAAAAGAATTCTGTGACCCCTTCTACGGTAAGCTGTCTTAGAAGGGCTCTTGACGCAAGCGAAGTAGAAAGACCTGCTCGAAGAGTATTTCTATCAGTCCTGCTAAAGAAGGCATGTTTTATCGAGATGTTTCATATAAAAAAGAAAATAAGTATGATAGGAGGTGGCAAGGCCTTAATCTTACCAAGCAAGGCCTGCTAGCTCCTGCCTTTGCTTATTGGGCCATGTAGCTCCATCTACATGTATGTATATATATGTATGTTTATATATGTATGTTTATATATGTATAGTATATACAATAGGGTGTGCCATTTTTGAGCAACTTTTTTTTTCAACTAAAAAACAGACTTAAAACTTTCGGAAAGGTGAAAAAGGAAGCCTCTAAAAATTTGAGCTCTTAATAATAACATTAAGAGGCGCCTGTTTCTAACTTTTACATAAAAAAAAATTTTTTTTTTTTTATTTTTGTAGCTGGACATGAGAGCATTGTAAAAATGAACTGAAGGATTATTTTAGTAGAAAATTGAACGCTCTACAAAAACAAAAAAAAAATTACATTATTTTAATATTTGATTAACTGTTAAATCAATTTTTTAGAGGCTTCTTTTTTCACCTTTCTGAAAGTTTTAAGCCTGTTTTTTAGTTGAAAAAAAAAAGTTGCTCAAAAAAGGTACCCTAATATACTAGTATACGAGTATATAACACATAAAAATTTTCTACAAATTAATAATTTCATCATTTTAGTTTGGTAAATTATTATTAGAGTCATGAATGGTCATAAAAATTAAAATCTTGCCTTGAATACGTTGTCACACACTTTTTATGCTCAAAAATGCTACACTAATATCCTACTATACTCGTATATAACTCATAAAAATGTTCTACAAATTAATAATTTCATCATTTTAGTTTGGTAAATTTAGTAAATTATTATTAGAGTCATGAATGAATGGTCATAAAAATTAAAATTAAAATCTTGCCTTGAATATGTTGTCACACACTTTTTATGCACAATTTCCGTAGTTGGAGTCTGTGTCACTTCCTGTCATAATTTGTTATTATTCACTTGAAAATTCACAAAATATGAACTTTAAAATGAATTTACAATTTTATTCACTTTAAAAGTAGAATATTTAATGTATTGAACAATTTTTCTGTACAAATTTTTTGTAATTATTTGAATTAACTCTTTGCACTTAATTTTTGTTTATGTATGTATGTGTGTTTCTTTATTGAGTCTTATTGAATACGAGCGGCTATGACAGTATGGCCTGCTCTAACAATAACATGTATACAAATATTACAGAGTTTGCCTCATGGCTAAAAATTACTATTAATGAATACATTGCTCACGGAGCATATATGCGTTTTCTTTTAACGAGTGTTAATATATACAATACTTAGTAGATAACAAAGAAAAAATAACAAGAAATGTGCCAAAAGAAAGAGAATGAGACAACGGCAGGCCAAGTCGCATGCCCCACCAAGGGAAAGCATGGTGAGTTAGCAACACCGCCCTCCCATTCGCACATACTGTAACTTGGAATGAACATTGACTAGTAAATTATACTTAAAAAACGAAAGCACAATATGTGTAACAAATAGAGACCGGGAGTTACATGATAACAGTCATGCGACCCTCATTTTTTAAAAATATCTTTTAATCCTGCGTATTTCATTACTCCTAAATATGATTGCAAGTCTGTTATATATGCAAATACAAATTTTTGACTGAAAAGTCATTGAATAAAAAAAAAACGAGAGCAACATGAGACAGAGCCGGATAGTGTAGTGCGGCCCGTCACCAGAGCCAAAGCAGGCCATGACTGTTTCACACAGGCATAGAATGCCCCGCCACCGGCGGCAACAACACCCCACCATCCGTCCCAGCCAAACAACATTTTTGGGCTCTTATTTCACATTGAATTGTTTTTACTGGAAATCGCGTTTTATAAAGTTTATAAGGTAAAATAATTTGTACCTGAACAATAACTTATAAATATCACTATGTAATTTTAATGTATACATAAATCAAATGTAATAAAATGGTATTAAAAATAGAAATAATAAAATGATGAAAGGAAAGAAAAAGGGTAAGCTTTGTCCACCCACTCGATCAATTTATCCGCGGTTATGCCCGAGTGAAGCTTTTGCATAATATGGTAAAGGTAGCCCATCTGGTAACGAGTCCAGATCTTCAAACAGCACTCCCACAGGAGAGTTGTAGCATGAATCGGCCCACGTTAAGTTCGCCTGCGTTATGAAAATTTCTCTAACAGTTTCATTCTCAAAGGTCTGAAAACCCCTGATAAATTTTCTCATCCAAAATATGGCATATTTAATAATCGGGACAACATTAGTCTCTGTATATACGAATTCATTAGAATACCTTTTTGATCTATTTTCGAAATTTTTGCCGATACACAATCTAAGAATTCTTCTCTCAAAACGCTCCATCTCTAGAGCGACAGCGGGGGAAATCGTGTACCATGCCGGAAAAGCATAAAGCAATACTGGCCTAATAAGGGTTTTATACATAAGTAATTTGGTTCTCTTCATCAATTCCCTGTTATATAACAGTGAAGTAAGTATGTATGAGGCTTTCCGAGCCTTTGCAATATTAAGCCTAGCATGCCTATTGAATTTAAACAATTTATTGAAATGAACCCCAAGGTACTTCATTTCATCTCTTAATGGCACACGAGCTCCATCAATGATAATATTAAGATTTATACTTTCCCTTACTGCTCCTTCTTTCCCCTTGCCACTGGCGTTTCTAATGCAATTACCGTTTTTTGAATGTTTACTTTGACACCCCATCTCTTGTAAAAATTAACAATTTTACCAACGTGACTCTGAACTTTCCTGAGCGCCAGAAGAGGGTAACAATCTCTAGCATACACAATAGTATCATCTGCAAACAGCAACCCGAAAGACGAGATACTCTCAGTATTCATATCCAAGTGCGGGAAATCATTAAGAAAAATATTGAACAGACAGGGCCCTAGCACCGATCCCTGTGCAGCTGATTTTGTCCACATACCTGCAAAATCCATAGTTAAAATATTCAGCTACAGCAAAAATAGTTGGCTCATCAGACAAAAATGGCTACGGATATTTCTAAATATATATAGGGTCTACCTGATTCCCGAAAAAAGCTTCAAGCAGAAAACCAGAATTTTCTAACCCAAAGGTAGCGGCGAAGGTGAAGCGTCTTTCTTGGTAGAATCCCAACACCTCAGTGCAATACATGGCGGCTAGAGCAGGTACAATAAAATATACTGTGCAAAGGATTGGACAGTTGATGGCTAAAATTGTATGTAAGGTACCTAAACTTGACTACAGCGTTAAGGACGACGAAACTTACGTCAAAGCAGATTTTAAGCAGCTCTTTGAGCAGGAATATTATACATCACCGAAGAAGAGGCATGTGCTTAGTAAATTCAAAGAGAAAATAAATTTCGAAATTTCCAAAGCAATATATGGTTTGACAGACCATATGCACTTGTGATCTCAGAAGCAAGACAAGGCACAATCAATTCCAAAGTTTGCGTAGATGCGTGCATCGAAAAACGTGTTCTACTATTTATTCCTGCTGCTGAGGGTACAATGATTCTCTAGCCTGACTTAGAAAATTCGCCCAACTGCACAGAGCTTCGTCCAGTGGAGAGATATTGGTGTCAAATGGAAAGAGATCTTCGAAAGAGTGGTAAGACTCCATAAAACTTACTGGACTTCTGACTTACGTGGAAAAGATCGTACCGTACTGTCTCTAAAACAACTGTGAAAAATTTAATAGAGAAAAATATATTATTAGTTTTTAGTTATTTATGTTCTGAACACTAACCATTATTAATAATCAGTAGTAATTTTCGTACTTAACATACGCGCGCGCGGTTCCTCTTATTTTAATCGTCTATTTTTGTTGTCTAAATCGTCTATTTTTGTTATGTTTACTAAGTTTTTTTGGTCCTAAACTTGCATTGCGACCCGCGACTAAAATATTATATATATATATTATAAGTTATTAAAGACAGAAACAATTTAAGATATATAGCTCGGAAAAAATGTAACACACAATTTCTCAATGTAATTTGTATGAAAAAACTTATGCGTCGATTATGAACTTATTTCTAAAATTTTCACGAAACTTTTTGTTTCAGTCTAAACTACGTGATTTGTCGTAGAAAACATGTCAATTTCCCATAAAAGGTGTAAAATCAAAAACAAGTCAAAAACTGCTTTGAGACCTTTCAAACATGTTTGTATATTCTTTACTAATTTCAGATACAATATTTTTCCTTTTTTAGTAATTTACTTCAAAAATACATATAAAGAATAGCGTATGTTAAAGGAAATTCAATATGAACATAACATGATACTTCTCGCTATGCAGTGGTGTACCGTGCAGATCGGGCACTCGGGATGAAGAGGCCATTTGCCCCCTAGCGAAAATTTAACTTGTGCCCATTTTTGGAAGATGGAAAATTTATATTTCCTAAACAACAACGATACTATCAAAACCTAACAAAACTATATAATTTCACATTAAATAAAAAAATCTTAATGGACCCATTGCATTTTATTGTCTCCAATTATTTCCATTTACAAAAAAAAGGTCCTCAACACTTCCAAAATGTTTTATTTCATATTACGAGTACCATTTTCCCACCTCCAAGCGTTGTATCCGAAACTGCCATCCCTTTGCCTTTAGGTCCGCCACATTGTCGCTATGCTATCAAAGCAAGGGGTTTTATTGCTTCAATTTTAGGGACATGGTTTCTAGATATTATAATTTGGAAAATGAACATGATTTTTTGATATTATAATTTGCAAAATAAACATGATTTCTTGAATTCTATTGATGGAATTTTTGTTTTTTAGCCTGCTCCAGATTCATATGATCACAGCGTTGACGAAAGAGAACATACAGTGGAACAGTGGAAGGAACTTATTTATGAGGAAGTGATGGATTACGAAGCGTGCAATACTAACTTACCAGTGACTGATTCTCGGTAGAGCAAAAACTTATTTTTCAGTGTATCAGTGATGATATCCTGCAATTATTTAACAGCTTATAATGAATGTTAAATATAAGAACAATAAAAACATTTAACGTACAGAATTTTTTGTTTCAAATCGGATGAAGTATCTTATTTAATTTAAGCTATTAACTCTTTGATCGCAGTCGTATTTAATCTACAACGGATTTTCCGTCATTTAGGAACTTAATTTTACCATTGTATTTTTTTGGTCAACTATAATTTGTAACCCTCATAATCCAAATGAAGCAAACCTGTGAAACTTTTAAAATTGACTGTCGTGTCAACTCTTTCGCTTTCCCTCATATGTTTTAAATTCTTTACTTCTAGATTCTACGCGCTTTAAACTCCCCTTATAACGATAGATACTCCAAGAGAATAGTAAATATTTTTAATTTAATAAATACATTTTTATAAATTGGAAGAGTTTTTTTTACTTAAAAACGGGCTGTTAGGTCTATTTTGATTTTATGAATAAAACAATGTTAAATTCATTTGCTCAACCGGTATTTCGCTAATGGGTTTTAATTTGGGATCATTCCACTACACATTAGTAACACAGCAAAAAATATCAAAACCACCATTCCCGCGGCATCTATAAAGCGAGACCTAGAAAAAACTCTATTTAACTATCACAAAAAACTTTTAAATTTAGAAATTGCACATGAAAAATGACATCAAAAATACAAAACAATATATTTTTCATATAGAAATAGAGTTGAAGAAAACATTAAGCAAATTAGATTTTGAATCTTTTAAGAAGACAACGATTAGCAACTGAACGTGTAAGAGAAACAATACAACACATACAACAATCTAAATTATAAATATTGACAAACGCAAAATTTAAAGAGTTCAACATCATTTACAACAAAGACTGTCTCATAAACAAAACAAAAGTCGAATTTCCTAATACAAGCAAGTGGCTTCTCTCTCTGGGAAAAAAGTTTTGTATACCGACACACAAAGACAACATTTCACCTATACATCTCATAGCCGACATGGAGCAGTATATTCAAAAAATGGAAGATGATAACAAAAAAGAGGTGACCGGACTAAAATTCGCCCATAATATTTTGGATTTGAAAAGAAGGCGGGGAAGAAAAATTTATTTTACAAATATACAAGACGACAAAAAATCTAATCAATAAACACAAGGACACAATAATTGTAACTACATCAGACAAAGGCAACAAAACTGTAATCATGTACAAAGAAGAATACGACCTAAAAATGAGCAAACTTCTGGAAGACAAATTGCAAAAAACGACCAACCATATACCAATGAACGGCTTTTCTAAAAAATACTCCAACAACCCTGGCAATAAAACTAATAATGAAACAGTAGACGATAATTGAAGGACACACAACAATACAAAAGAATACCTTTTTAACAATATTGAAATTTTGCTTGCAAGAAAACAATTATTTCCAATACAAAAACAAATTATATAAACTGACCTTTGGCATGCCGATGGGAAACCCTTTATCACCGACAATCGCAGACATCGTATTAGATGATCCTTTAAAATGTGCAATAGACGAACTACAAAAGGTATGAATCAAATTCAAGTTTATAGTCAAATATGTTGATGACATTTTTGCAATAATCGAAAAAGACCTCCTGACCACGATTTTAACGACACTCACCGGATATCACAACAAATTACAATTCACACGTGAGGAGGAACAAAACACAACAATTCATCGAACAAACAGTCTTATAATTTTTAACTGGTGTACGAACCCAGCAGCATCAGGAAGAATAATTAATTTTAATTCAACGCAGTCCTTTAAACAAAAACGCAATACTGCAAGCAATATGATAAAAACAGCACTAACAATCAGTGACAAAACTTTTCAGTCTCAAAATATTAATAAAATCAGAAATATTTTGTACTCTAATAATTATCCAAAAAAACTTACGGAACATTTAATTAAATATAACACAATCCCTGATAACATAACACATCAGAATTCAACATTAAGCACTGCAACATCTGGCCACCCTAAACACTTTTTTGCGATTCCATAATACCTACACTTACAGACGACGTAACCCTTAAACATTTTAAAACAGATGACACAGCTTTTGCCTTTAACTCAAACCAAACGATCTCAACGCTATTTACAAAAACAAAAGACAAAACAGAAAATTTCAACAACATAACGTAGTGTACAAAATAGAATGTAAAGCCAAAGAAGGAGAACCATGTAACAGAGTTTATATAGGAACAACAAAACGAACACTGGGAACACGAATAGGAGAACACAAAGCCGATGTAAACCATAACAGACATACGACAGCACTAGCTAAACATATGGATGAAAACGAACACACAGCTGATTTTGAAAACATTACAATACTGGACAGAGAAAAAAGAGAAAACATTAGATATACACTAGAGAGCCTACGAATTAGGCAACATTACAAAACAGCAATGAACATAAAGGAAGATTTTGACAAAATTAGTCTTAGTTACAGTGTGGTGCTGTAAAGCTTAAATACAAGTTATTAATTTTTGTAATTTTAATTTTTAATTTAATAATTATTGTAAACTCAAATGTTTTCCTACTGTAAGTTTTTGATAGTCAGTAACAAATATGTATCTATATGTATGCTTTTAATTTAAATTTTCGTTAACAGCGTGATATGAATGTTCAATAAAGAATTTTGACATACCCCTGAGGATGCTTAAAAGCCATAAGCGAAACGTCGGGTGAGCAAATGAATTTAACATTGTTTTATTCATAAAATCAAAATTGACCCAACAGCCTGTTTTTCAATAACGAAAAACTATTTCAGTTTATAAAAACAAATATATTGGTCAGATATTATACATTTTTCTTTTGTGTTTCTCGTTCGATCAAATTTTATTTTAATTTTGCTTACATTCTGAAACAAACATTTTGAATTATTTTTTTTTTTTATTAAAAAAAATGCCAAAAATATTAATACTAAATAAATCACAAGTGTTTTAAAGTGGAAAACTATGTTAACATCAATAGCAATAATAAACATAATTGCCAAATTAAGTAAAATTAATTAATAATGATTATAAAAAATACTGTAAATAACTGTATCTGCTACACGCGTAATTTCACTGTATAGATTTTCTTCTATTTTTGCCTGCTTCATTTAATTCCATTTCTTTGGAATATTGAAAATCCAAAAGTCAAAGGGTTTCAATGATAAACGTTTGAATAAAAGTTTCAAATACTGTAAGCAATATGCTTACAAGCGATATGTGTATATATAAGAAAGGTTTTATACAAATAATTAACCAAGAATTTTATGTGTCACAACATACAGCATCATTTTTTTGTTTGTTTTGTACTCACTCCACCGGTCACTGGTATAACAATTTTCAGTATTTAGAACTTAAAATTATAGTTAAATGAGGAGTATCGTTAATGCACAAAATCGATCCCCTGAGCCATATCTTTTTTTTTAAAAGTGGCATACAAGTTCACATCTAGACATCGACATGTTCAGGTATTGTCAACGTGTGGTTAGTTGACACCACTTTCCCACTGAAAACAAATAAATAAACAACTATAAATATAAAAATGCGAAATCAGCATAAAAAAACGCAGGCTTAGGATAGTTATGAATTTACCATTAAGATTTAGTTTCCTAACAAATCTCTGCTGACCGAGTTGGTCTTTTAATAAAAGTAAATTAAATAAAATGTATTTATTCATTTAAAAAAACTAAAGCCATATCTTGATTATTGATATTGTAGCAGTACCTACGAAGGAGAAGAAAAAGCATCAAAGCGGAAGAGCAACAGACGAGTTCTCAGCAACCTGCAAAAAACTAAACAACTTACTTAAAAAATGTAAGTGTAGTGCTCATTTAAGTGTTTGTTTTTACAAAGTCGATTTTAAATACAAAAATGTATAATTTTGTAACGATTTGCAAATTCATTAAGCTTTGTAGCTTAGGAGCTTAGAATCTAAATTATTTTAAGTGTCCATGCAATGAACATCGGTGCGTCATCTTCAACCACTTGATTTCGGTATTGCTGTACCGAAACTCAAGATGGTTGTTAGAGAAGAAGTAAGCCGAAAGCGCGGAATTGAAACACAAAAAAATTAAACTAAAACACGAAAAAAAATGAGAAGGCTTTGTAAAGAGTGAAGACTTTTTTTTTTTTTTTTAGAGTTGTTCAGTACTTTTTGCAGAACTAAAAACGCTACAAAGATGAAATTTTTAAATATTGGTCTATGTATTGTGAGAACATGAACCGAACCGTGCGACTGTCACTTAGCTTTAATTCTGTTGGTGCATAAAATATAAATTTTAAGTCGGTTTTCGTTACCCATTTTGGATCAGCCTATGTTACTGCACAAGTTTTGCAATTACTTATAATACTTTTTGATCAATTGGTACTTTTTCTGTGATCGCTGTCCGCAAATTTTTGGCATTACCCAAAAACTCGCTTGTTTTATTACATCACCGCTCTATAAATAACATTGTGCTGGAAGGTAATTTCCACCAATGGTTGAGAAGAGCATTTTCAACTTATAGCAAAATCCGTTTGCTGCAAAGCGAGTTTTTCATCATATTTTTCGCCAAAGTCAAGATTGTGCCGGAAGGTGATTTCCACCACTGATTGACTTTTTCTATCATCAAAGTCGTTGGTTGTAAGTTAAAAAAAAATAAATACATAAAATATTTATCCACCGCATCATAGTGTTTTGTATTTTCAGATCAATAACTTCCACCACAAGAATAGCATTTTTAAATTTACATCTTACATTTTACATCTTTCCCGTTCACGAAGTAACATTTTTCGCCAAAGTCAACATTGTTCTGAAAGGTGATTTCCACCAATGATTGACTTTTTCTATAATCAAAGTCGTTGGTTGTAAGATACAAAAAATAAAATTTGTTCATCGCATAACAATGTATTTTCAGATCAATGACGGTTGTTCGCATAAATAACAATTTTCAATTCTTAAAAAAAAATTTTCTATATGTTATGGATTTTTTTATTCCTCCTGATATCGTTCAAACAGTGAATTTTCATCATGCTTCATATTATGCTGAAAGTCATTTCCAACAGTAAATTAAGTTATTTAACATTGAACTCGTCCGTAAGTTAAAAAAACGAGTGTGCTTTAGACCACACGACTCAAGTTAAACTTATTTAGCTCCATCTATATGTATATATATATATAGATATATATGTTTATGTATATATGTATAATATATACATGTTTATAATTTTCTACAAGCATTTAATTTTATTATCGGTTTTCATAATACCTTTGAAGAGATTTTTTATTTTTATTCATTATTTTTATTATTTTCATTATCGGATACATCAGTAATTACTGTGGTTGATTGTAAGACCCAGACAATAGACTTCTGGTATGAGAAATAAAATACATATGCTTTTGAATGAAAATTAGAAAAACATCTGGAGAATCGATTGTTGTTCCATGTTTTGCGGTAGGCTCATTTCGGCTATTATTCATTTGTTGTTCTAATTTATTTTGTAGAAAGCTTACCAAGACTTGTCCATCTTCAGATGCGAAATTATCATTGAAATCTCCTGCTAAAATTAGTGGCAACGTATGATAGTTTTCTCCTAATTCTTCAGAGCCTACTCGACCGTAAATCATAATTCTTTTATAGACAAACTTTATTATATTATTAAATGTGTTACTGGGCGAAATATAAACAACTACCATTATGATGTTTGTTCCATCGTCGAAAACACAGTGAGCAGCACATATGTCACCATTTGATGATTGACCAATATCGATTTCACGAATGTGTCGTAATAAATGTCCACGTTCGAAGTTCCTATATTCGAGGTATCATTTGATTTCTGATAAATTGCCACTCCAGCTGATCTAACGTTGAGCTGCAATTTTCGCCTGTTGCCTACTTTGTTGCTTAAGCAGTGCTTTATTCAACCTTTAATTTCACCATTCATGATGATTATAAAAATAAAAAATAAAAGTTTAAAATCTTGCTTTGAATATGTTGTCACACACTTTTTATGCACAATTTCCGTAAGCAATTTCTTCTTAGTTTATGATCCTGGAGTACCGCTTTCATATTCAGAGTCTGTGTCACTTCCTGCCATAATTTGTTATTATTCACCCGAAAATTCACAAAATATGAACTTTAAAATGAATTTACAATTTTATTCGAATATTTAATGTATTAAACAATTTTTCTGCACAGATTTTTTGTAATTATTTGAATTTATTTTTTGCACTTCATTTTTGTTTATAAACTTGTTCAGCTGACAGATAAGCTGATGTAAAATATGCGAAATTACAGATGAGCTAATGTCAAATATGCAAAAGCACAGTTGCATTAATGGCTGATTGGAAGTCTTCCTGAAAAAGTTCTTAGCTTAATTTTACTTTTTTTAAAACTATGACTGACTACTGGCTACTAGATGGCGCTAGTTGTAGTTCTCTCTCTTTCTATCTGCCTGTGAAAGTTCTTAGGTTAATTTTACTTTTTAAAAAGCACTGATTACACTATGACTGACTACTGGCTACTAGATGGCGCTAGTCTCCCTCTCAACTTCCGTTTGCAACGCATTTTTTAGCTTACCCTCTGTAAAGAAGTTTTATTAAAAAAAAAAGTAAATGAAATTTGCAACTCATAATGATATGAATTTTCAGATCAGTAACTAATGTTTTGATCGCTTTTTTAAGATCACAAAGAAACTAGTATTCGTATTCGACTACTTTTTTGAGTGAAAATTCTCCTGTGGATCTTAATTTCACGGTAAAGTTTTAGACCAGCTCAGTTTTCTGCAGCACAGTCGCAACATTTTTTGTTTAGACACATCCATGAAATCTCATTTTATTATTTATTCTCTTTGGTTGGGGTCACCAATTGTAGTCTTTATTTCTGCTATATTCAATAAATAAAACCCTGCACGCTTCTCTTCAAGTATGGCTTTATTCTTTCTTTGTTACTAACGAACTAAACTTATAAACTAGTTTGAAACATACAATGCAAGTACTTAAGTTTGTAACGGAATGCATGCATTACAATAAACAAGGGGATCGCATATCGATTCAATTCGAACATCAATTGGATCAATCTTAATAGCTTCATTCTGATAAGTAACATCATGTAAAATAGTACCAGTGGGTGTGGCACTTTCCATATAAGCAAAAAACGTTTAATGTTATAGATAGTGTCCCATAGGAGTAATCTGCATAACATTGGGTGTATAGATGTCGGTTACTAAATATAAGCTTTGAAATTAAATGGATTTTAACGGGATTGCATCAGTAGGCGTGGCACCTCCCAGATTAACATAAAACTCTAAGCGCTATTTTAAGTGAACTATTCCAGCAATTGGTATGACATTTTATGCAAGTGGTTTACATGCTATAAGATACATCTGAACTAAAAGGTGCCGAAATAGCACCAGTGAGTGTGGCACGTCCAATACAATTAAATTAGCTTAGTGGCATATCCATCGAAATATGTGAGCAATTATACTGGAAATTGGTGTAAGAGGTTTGTTTATGGAAAGCTATTTCTGGATAAAAATCGGACTGGATTGTACTAGTGGGTGTCTTATCGTCCTAAATTTTAAGACTTATTAAGAAGATACTATGCTAAAATTTTATATGCGTATGATAATCACGAATATAAATTTTTAATTTCAAAGTAGGCGGAATCGGAGAAGTTAGCTTGGCATATTTCGTCTTTTTCATATTCTATTTTTTTAAACATTTTCCATATTCTTTTGACTTTTACAACATTTTAACTTTTCCCAATATAACCCATATGTATTTTTTTCACTTTTTTAAATCTCATTCAACTTTATTCGACATTCTCTTTATTTTTTCGACTTTGTCATCAATTTTTCAACTTTCTCCAATGGTTTCCATATTTTTTAGACTATTTCAGTTTTTTCAACTGTTTCAACAATTTTCAACCTGTTTGAACCTTTTTACCATATTTTCTACTTATTCAAACTCTTCAACGTACTTTTAACATTTATTTAAAAAGTACTTTCAATGCAGTGTAGGTAGGGTATAGTATGATATAGATAGATAGATAACACCATTACTAGTTTGTATTCGCTTCATAGTGCATACCATATGAAAATGACCACGACGTTTAAATATACTGCAGATTTTATTGTATGATGGGCAACGAGATTTTGCATGAACAAATCAACATTTATTGCAATTAAATTTTTCGTTAGAAGTCCTGTTATAAAAAGAATTATGAGATAAATCTTTATTTGATTGAAAATTAAAACGCCCCTTTTTAATATCTGCAGTTTGATTTTCTTTCAATGCCACTTCTCAGTGAACTTTAATCGCAATTGATATTTCAAGTCCCGCTACTCTACACATGTTGAGTGCCCTTTCCAAGGCTTAGTCCACAATATTCATTAATTTGTCACTCAGTTACACATTTTTTAATCCGAGAACAATAAAATCTCTCAAAATTTTTTCTTTTTCATCTCCAAAATCACACCCCTCAGCCAGCCACCGAAAATCAGTTAAAAACGAATTGAACCGTTCACCTTCCAATTTCTTTCGCTTACAAAATCTCATACGCTTATTTTTGCGTTCTTCGTCAGATTGCAATATTCCTTGAAAGCATCAATGACCTCTTTCAAAGTCTGATCAGATTTTGATAATATATCCCACGTATAAAATTCCTGTCGTGCATCCTGACCAATGAGGTTAAGAAAAATTGCCGCTTTGGTAACCTTCTCTTTTTATTTTTTTCGGCCAGTACTAAAAAATAATCGAAGTCCCTCAAGAATAGCTGCAAATTGACAGACATATTTCCTCCTAGAAGCTTGTTAAAAAACGGCTGCGCCATGTTTAACAAAATTAAATATCGTGTAATTCTTTTTATTACTTCTGTATTTGTACTTATATGTATCTTCCCAATGTGGACAAAAACGGACGCGGATCGGTAACCGATCCGACACGGACCTCAAAAACGGAAAAAAACCGGAATCTGCTTTTTCGTATCCGTAACGGATCCGAAACGGACCTCAAAAACGGAAAAAAACCGGAATCCGCTTTTTCGTATCCGTAACGGATCCGAAACGGACGTCATATACGGATCAGTTGTCGGATAAAATTCCAAAAAACGTAAGGATCGTCCGCTTTGTCGGATCCGAAACGGACGTCATAAACGGAAAAAACCCGAATCCGCTTTTCTTTTATTATTAATTTAAAAGGCAGTTTTCAAGATATTTTTAATAAACAAATACAGTTCTCTACTCCTTTTTTGTTTTTTATATATCTTTAAATTAAAAAAAAATTCAAAAAAAATGTGTCGTCGCCGGGGTTTGAACCTGTATCTCTGCTTATCCAATAGTTGTTGCATGCGTAGCTTAACAACATTAACCACCGCCTTACTAATTTTATGCTGGCTAAAAGCAAATAATATGAGAAAGAAATGCAACTCTCGGCAGAATTCTAACACCAACGCAAAAAAAAGTTTGCTTGTGTTGGTGCACTTAAAACACACCCCGGTGTGGTAACTATTTTTACTATGGCTTAACCACTTTCGGTGTTTTATTCCGAGTTTCGAATATATTTTTATTTATTTTTGTAACATCGAAATTTTACTGCATTTTAGGTAAAATCTAACAAATTATTGAATAAAATAAATGAACAAAATTGTAAACTATACTCCTGTTGCTTTTATAAGTGACAATAAATTAGTTTTGTTTTTATTTCTTAAAATTACAGCATACGGCAACGTATTGAGCTGTCAAATTCGGCATTAGACTTTACCACAAGTTATTTTAATATGTATTGATTGATATATATTGGACATCAGTTTCAAAAGCAGAAGTTTTAAAAGAAAAAGAAAGGATTTGCTGGACAATCTTTGCGTATAGTTAAATAAGCCAACACTAGTACTAGAAAATCTACTTGAAAAAACATTAGATAAATTAGTTATAGAGGTTTAGTCAAACTACCATATGTTCGTACTATGAAATGGCTACTAAGTTTGCGTTACAAATGAATTTCTTTTAGGTTGTCGAAGAACTAGAGAGCGTTATGGAAAGTCGTAGATTATCACAAAAAATCGCTACATATCTAGGCGAAAGTGATGATTACGATGATAATGAAAACTTTATCAACATCGAACAACGAAAAAGCCCGAAATATTCTTTGCATCCGGAACAGTAAAAGAACAAACAGCAATATGTGAAGTTTTTGCACCGTGCAGCTTTACATATTTGGCAGTTGCACAATCATTGCAAATTTTATATGAAATCTCAATGTTAGAAGTGGATTTTTAAAATTCCTTTCACCTGCTATTACGAAAAAAGTGAAATATAATATTTGTCCTTATGGTTAGAGTATTGATATATAGCTTATAGAAAAATTTACTTACAACTGACTTTTGTTACAGCTCAAAGCATATCTACGGATTAATACGGAACTGTTTAAAACTGCTCCAGAAATGGTCTGTGATTCAAATTTGCAATCAACATGGATTGCGGCTCATATTTTTAGAATATTTGTATGAATCATCGACAGCGGGCATTAGTTCAATTGTAACGCGAATAAACGCAATGGTTTCAATTTACAAGTAAAATAATACCAGTAATCTTAAGATTATTTAATGTTAATATTATATGTATGTATTTTTGTTTTGCAAAATATGTAAGCGAAAGAAAAACGTTCGTATTATAATTTTTTAGAGTATTAATAAATAAAAACAGCCAAATGATCAACTTTACCAAATTTGAAACATTAGGTTTTGGAAGTTATCGTTGTATCGTCGACCGAGTTCTGTTTTGGTCCATACGCCACTTTTTGACTTAAGACTTGTTCTATAGGTTTTGAAACACTATCTTTCTAATACTGTTGTCTTTCTATCTGTTTTAGTTTCTGAGATATGCAGTGTCCACTTTGCTCCATAAGCCACATTCTTTAATGTGGAAAAATAAGTTTGTCATTGATTTGTATTGCAAGGAGCAAGCTGTCCACTATGACATCTGATAAAATATCACAAATCTCCCTCACAGTCTAGTTGAATTTTCGAATGTACTTTTGTGGACCAATTCTTATTAGTTTAAAGCTCAAACTTCTTTTTCGCTTTTCTCGGAATACACCTTCAAGCATATGGAGCTAAAGAGAATTCCCGCAAGGATATATGAATTGAAAATTTTTTTAACTAAATATTTTTGAACTATATATATCATTTGAACTGTAAAATAACATGAGATTTTATGAATAATTATTACTAGAAAAAGAGTAAAATGATTTCTGATTTTTTTTAATGTTTATCAAACCGAAAAAGTTAAAAAATACACAGAATGATTGCATAGTAAATTACATGTAAACAACGTCAAAATATATTGAAAGGGTGCATTACTCATTAGTTTCTGTTCTATAATTAGTTCGCTTTGTTACTGGTGACTTTGTTAAGGTCATACTAATGGTATTTAAATGTTAACTCTGTATTCTAAAAGTAAAAAATAAAAACATTGAAAAAGTATGCATATACAACAAGTATATAAATATAATTCACCTCCGAGATATCAGTAATTGCAAAAAAACCAACTCTATCCAAGCCATTTACTGACCCTTTTAGTGTTTCGCAATTGGGATCACATGAATGATTCATGAAACGTGCCAAGTTTCCCTTAGGGCCTGCATTTGTCCAAAGACAGAAAATAAACTCGAATAATAAAACTATGTGCATACCATGAGCACCACACAGTTCACGATATTTATCTCGTGTAATTTGGAACTCATAAAACCGGAATGAAGCGCTTATTTAACAAACATCTTTCTATAATTATCATCGGTTTGTTGTGTTTTCAGACTCATTTCGCTAATGAATACTTTATCGTTGAAAGTGTTGGCTTTACCCTTACGCAAGATAGCACGTAAAGCTTGCATTTATTTAGCCCATTCAATAAAAGTGGAGTGCTCGCTACAAAGTTGGCATCTTCGATGCTATCGCCTGCATCGGCTAGGCAGAGACGCATGCCATCTGCTGAAAATTTATCAACAGCCTCATGCAGTGTAAAAAATTACCATCAGATTTTCACATTTTTGCCGAGATCAATAGTAAGTGGCCATTGACACGTGCACCTCTTGGCCATTTTGATTCATCTTTTGGCCAGATAGCAGCGTGATTATAAAGCGAAAATGACAAATGATTCTGTATTAAATCCTTTTCAGAGAGACGCAAGTCCATTTATTCGCGGCAAATCAAACCAAAATCGCGTTCTCTCATATAAACATCTAATTTGGGACTTTTACGAGAATCAAACATTTGATTTAGACAAAGTCATCTTGCAGGATAGGTTAATTAGAGTAAGTACTATGGTGTCTTTTATTAGGTTGTTTTGTTTTGTAGAGAAGATTTTGTGTATATGGCGCACACGCCTTTTAATGTCAGCTAAAGAGCTTTTTGAATGTTGAAAATAAAATACGGCTGTCTTCAGCTCATGTCATTCAAGATAAGTATTTATGCAAAATTTAATGAGTGACTTACAAATTTGTCGCTCACTATTTTTCCAGTTTTTCCAATGCTCCAAATAAAATTGATTAGCAACACAAACAAATCACAACAAAATCTACCAATCAAAATTTGAGTAATTTTGATTAGGTGATTTTAACAAAAACCGATTTGTTTCCCACATTTTAATGTAAACAAAATTCCTTTCACACGTTTCGTATTCACGGCCTTTGCAGCATAACATAAACAAATCATACAGTCGTTAGGCCGTAATCCGAATCCTGCACTTGTTACATAACGTGCACATGGCTAAGCCATGTGAGTGCACTACATTAAGTGCGCTTAGACGCCACGCTTACCTGTATGTAGCATGCGCTAGTGCAATATGATTCTGTCACAAATTTACTACGTTTGTTTATGTTACGTTGATTTAGGTCTTGTCCGTGTTAATGAACTTAAACTGTGTGAAGGACAAATGTTTGTGTGGTCAGTGGATAAGGGTAAGATAGAAGTGTGGAATGATATGGGATCACTACAGTACTCTATTAAGGCAGTTTGAATCTGGCCCACATGAACTCTTATCCAATTTTTTACAATCAATTTTAAGTACACCAGACTACTGTATATCATATGCAGCAATGGGAAGAGTATATGATCAATCTAAAAAATTAAGAAAATGAATATTTAAGCTATTAAAATCATAAATATATTGATAAACCAAACTTCAAAAAACTTTCACCACACACACGGTTGAAAAATTCCCTTCAGTTCCACCCGCCGCACCAACGAACACCCACGAACATGGCTGTCAAAATTTGCAACCTTCCTCCTCACCAACCCCGCACCAACGAACATGGCTGTAAAACTTTTTTTTCTCTGTAATTTCACCTTGGTGAGACCTAGCGTTGCCACTAGCATCAAAAAATTTAATTGTCGGATAATGTAAAATAAGTATTCCCTATAAGCAACTTTTATACGTTGAACGAAAAGATTAAAACTTTTTTATTTTGTAAAATTACAACACCGTTTTACATAAGTTGTAGAATATTTCAATGCTATTCGTTTTCATCTCTAATGAAAATGTGATTTTTTTACTGATTGCAATTAAAGATTTCCTTTCTTTTTGCTAATTTTCAAATTTGAATATATTTACTTCATTAATTAAAGTATTCATACAGTGTGCATATGATGGGTCATCTGTGACCACAATTCTGATAAAAGAGTTAAAAGGACTTCGATAAGTCTGAAATTTTAACTAAAAACATCTGTTTTTAAGCGTATATAGGATATTATTTTAGCATCATTACTTAAAATGACAATATTATATGAACGTAAAATCAGACTTTTGTTGGCAAACACCTCAAATCTTGTTACAAGATTTTGCAATGCTCTTTAATTATTTTATTCAGGATGTCAAACACTAGCTTTGAATAAAAAAAATGAGAGCATTTTATTAGAAACCAATTTTCCTATACCGTAATTAAAAAACAGTGACAAAGAAAAGATCATATAAATGAGATGGAAAAAAACCTTCTTCATTATAAGTATGTATCAAATAATTTTCACTGCTCAGACATTTCTTCTTGATTTTCCTCTTTAACTTTTGGAAAGAAGTTATACGCATTATTATGGTCATGGTTATATATTATCGGCGTGACTGCAGAGGTAACCATATCAGCAAAATATGCTGCAGCAAAGCAACAACAACAATACCAGCAATAACCACACAACAGCAACATCAACACCAGCATCTACCTTAACTACAGCAGCAGCCAGCGCCGTAGACAACCATACCAGCTAAGTTATTTTTACTTATAGTATATTTTTCCTATTATAATTATGATTAAAAAACCTTATGTTAAGTTTTGATTTGTTTAAAAGAAAAAAATTAAACTTTTCCCTTAAGATTAAAGGTATATAAGTTTTTCTTTTGCTTAGCGACTGTGTAAAAGTCAAGTAAAACGCATTTAAGTATGATTATAGTTATTTGATAACATAACTTTTTTCGTATAACTCTCTTAACTATTTTTAATAAATATATTTTAAATTCAGTTAGAAATAAGACAAATGTGTGTAAGGTATTGAAGTTGAAATTCAGAAAAAAAAAATATGAAAACTTAATTTGAACTGAAATGATTTTTCTTGATTTAAGAATGAAGACTTGCTAGGCGATATGTTTAGGGGAGATGCCAGGGTGACGAGGCCGTGATGCCATCAATAGGGATTTAAAAAGTGTGACCTGGGTTTTTTCTGCTCCCCGTATTTTTGTTCCTTGTTTTTTTGTTCTATGCTGCGCTACGGTTGGCATAGGGTAACCGCGATCCTAGCCGGGATATACTTAGTGCTTGACACTTAAGCGAGCTTCTCCCTTTTATTTAATATGCCAGGCGTAACACCATGACTTAACTGATATGGTTCTCGCAAGCTGTCAAACTCATATATGAAAGTGTTAAACGTCAGAAAGCTTGAGTGTCAAAATTGATATTCAAAGCAAAAAACGGAAAAAAAAATCGAATACAATTTGAAACTAAATCTAGTTCTGGAAGGAACACAATTTTTTCGCATTACCTTATACAGTTAAGTACCATGGGATAATGATCAAAGATTGGAGCATCTTGTCAAAAATTGTAATTGCAACCCTGGGAGAGCATAGAAGATCTCTTCTCAGATTGTCAACAGCATAATCAAAACAAACAAAAAAAAGATCAATCACTAATTCCATGTCACAGCTTGCGAACCACTGTTGACGTCTTCCTTCATTTGTGGGAAAACAAAATATGATAACTGTTTTCATTGAAGCAACAACGGGGCATAATTCACAAAAAATCGACATAATTATTGAATGAAATAATAATTTTAAAGAAAAAGTAACACGAAATATAAAATCAATAACTTTTACGTCACACAGAAAGGTTTTTTTTTTTTTCTTAACCAAATTATCACGTTTTGCTGTGCTCGATTTTGACAATTAGAGAAGAATCAAATAATAAAGAAAGAGGCACAATTTGGATTCGATCCAACCTTATATAATTAAACCATGGTTAAATCCTTGTCAAAACAATACTAATATATGACCAAAAATTTGATCATGTGAACTCGTGAGCTATCAAATTGTTTAAGTAATTTCCTTAAAAATTTGTTGGTCTGAATCTCGCCACATGGCTGCCAGACTTGGTGACTTGTTGCCAAATAGGCGATTTTAGGAACAGTGGCGGTGGAAAATAGCTCTTGGCGACCAGACGCCAAAATGGTGATTTCAAGCTGCCCTAGTTATATTCCACCAAATACCACAAGTGCTATTTTGAAATAGTATGACAAATTAACAATAATCTGAATTGTGACATCAGTTTGGAAGACGCTATCAACTTTTTTGATAATGGCAATTTTGCATCATCAAATTTTAATTTTGATTTGCTGAAATCAAATTTATTAATTATTCCCAATGTGTTTAACGCCTTACATTTATATTTTCTTCTCAAAAAAAAATGTTCTTTTATTTCAGCTAAAATTGCTTAGTTATTGTCAAATGTTTTGCAGAAAACAGACAAAACAATTATGTTTGCATATGTACAAAAATAATACAATAACTAGGTTTCAGTATGCTTATTCGAAATGAAAAACTGTTTGTATATTTCTTATAAGTTTTTATTTGGCGATTATTCTGGAGACTTCGAATTAAAGCGTGGCATTTGTGGCGAGTTTATTGCTATTCATCAGCGACTTCGCAATTAAGTCATCTGGCAGCCCTGCCTCGCCATTTATTTTATTATTGAATTATGGCTTACGTTGATGGGTCAAAACATTGTGCTTCCCATTTTTTTGAAGGCGTAGAGAAACTTTTAGAAGTTTGGTTCACATTAGAAGAGACTACCAACTCCAATCTAAGGATGGTTCCAAGGTTTGTACAATTTGTTAAATCGAGTTTGTCTAAATAGTCTAATAATTCGATGGTCCGAATTTGTTTGTGCTTTCATGGTATGCAATGTATTGAAACAATTGGCTTAAGTTTGCTTTAGCTGACATTCTCCAATTTTATTTAAATTTTTAGGAAAGAAGAATATGTAATTAAAAAGTGTCGCTCGGATCTAGTTTCGGAGATATAGCCATCGAAAGTTCCGGATGTGGCTTTTGTAAAAATGATCATAAATTGGGAACCCCTACATCAGCGCCGTACTATCGCAAGTGCAACAAGTGCAATCGCACTGGGCCCCCTATTTTTGAGGGGCCCCAAATATTAAATACATTAGAAAAACCATAAATTACTACGAATTGAAAGAAAAAAAAAATTTTTTTAGTTTCTGCACAGGGCCCCCAAAAGTTACAGCACGGCGCTGCCCTACATAGATATCAAAAAGTTGGGTGTCAGAAGAAAGATAATTTAATGGCCTTCAACAATGGTGAGCAAAGTTTGGAAATGTAACTTATAATTTTGGATATATAACAATTTTTTTGAAATTTTGACCAATTTTTTTTAAAAAACTTCCTTATTTCCCAAAAAATGTGTCATGTATATCAAAAACCCGGCTTCGCTAGCCACAGTTATTTTGGCTTAAGTTTACTTTAGCTGACATTCTCCAATTTATTTTCTTTTCTTAGGGGTAAAAGGGGGTCAAAAATTGTTAAAAAAAAACGGGCCGTTCGGATCTAGTTTCGAAGATATAGCCATCGGAAGTTCCAGATATAGCTTTTGTAAAAATGATCATAAGTTGGGAACCCCTGTTGGATTTTTATTGTTTTTGTCCACAAATACATTCTTTCCATAAGAATTCATTGAATGATATTTTTTGTTTTCCGGTAAAAAAGGGGGTAAATAATAAAAAAATTGCAGCGAACTATATACCATTTTAAAGGGAACGAACCAGGCTCTCTTAATATGCTAAAAAACTCATGGGTCATTAAGACATTTTTAGGGAAAAAAAAGGTTTTTTTAAATAAAAGTTGGTCCAAATTTCAGAAAAGTCGTCATATCTCCAAAATTATAGTTTAAATTTCAAAACGTTGCTCACCATTATTGAAGGCCATTAAATTATCTATCTTATGACACCAAAATATTTGATATCCATACAGGTGTTCCCAACTTATGATCATTTTTACAAAAGCTATGTCCGGAACTACCGATGGCTATATCTTCGAAACTAGATTCGAGCGGCCCGTTTTTTTTTAATAATTTTTATTTATTTTTGACCCCCTTTTACCCATAAAAAAAAAAAAATTGGAGAATGTCAGCTAAAGTAAACCTGTTCCGTTATTTTATTTAGCAGTGGGGGTAAGGCTGCGGCCTGCGGCCGCAGCTCAGGATTTAAAACTTCCAAAAATCCAACAACGGCATCGCGGCGGCCTTCGGCCGCGGATCAGTCTATATTATGTATATCCAACATCTAGTTTGCTAGGCACAGTAATTTTACATAAGAATAGGATAAGTGGGCGGCCACGATTTTTAATAAAATTTTTTAAGTTTTAGAAAGATTATAGCCCTATAATAATAGTTGTTGTTTCTGTTGTTGGAATTTTATTGCTTTTGTCCATAAATACATACGTTTCATAAGAATTTATTGAATAATTTTTTTTTCCGCTTAAAAAGGGGGTAAGTAATAAAAAATTTAGAAAAAAGTATAAACCATTTTAAAGTGAGCAATATGCTAAAAATTTTATAGGTCAGTAAGATTTTTTTTGAGTAAAAAAAGCTTTTTTAGGCCATTAAATTGTCTTTCTTATGACACCCAAATTTTTGATATCCATGCAGGGGTTCCCAACTTATGATCATTTGTACAAAATCTATATTCGGAACTTCCAATGGCTATATCTCCGAAACTAGATCCGAGCGACACTTTTTTCATATATCTTGTTTATTTTATACCCCCTTTTACCCCTAAAAAAATAAATAAATTTGGAGAATATCAGCTAAATTAAACTTATGCCAAAATTTAATGTTCTAAAAAAAGAAAAAGGCCTTCACTTTCACATCCCGAAAACTGTAGCAAAATTAAATATATACTGTTTCCAATTATTTTTAAGGAAACTTAGATATATATATATATATACTACAATTATTTGTATTTACTAAAAATAAATGTCTTGACTTTCACAGAAAACTAGTAAAATGACAAATCTTATTTCCAATGAAAACGAGGACCGCGCGGAGTAGTATAATATGAAGGGTAATTTAGTATGGAATAAAATCGACGTTAAATATTCGAAATTCGTTTTATAGTTTTTGAGATATGGCGATTTTTCTAAAAACTTATTTTTTCCAAATAATGTATTACAGGCAAAGCTAGAAAATTATCATAGAAAAAAACTTTTTGGCCAATTTTAGTTTCCAAATATTGTTTAATTTACTAGCGTTTTTTTTTCACATAGGAAGTTTAAGTAATTTCACCAAAAATTTTTATAAAGAGGAAACAATTTTAGCTATATATTTATTTTACATAGTTACTGAGTGTTAATTCACAAATTTGTGTGTTGAAAAAATGGCTGTATTTTTTGTTGTGTGTTCGAACAGAAAATAGTTTCAAGTTGCTATTTTATTGAGGTAATCAGTTCAATAGTTTTTGGGTGTCAAAACACCAAAAAAATTACACTTACAACGATAAACAAAAAGAAAAATGGGCTAAAGCTAGTTATACTAGTTTCGTCTTCTGCTAGTAAGACTCATAAGTAACTTTTAAGCCGATTAGTAAGAGTTTGCAAGCCTTATATTTTTCACTTCTTCCATAGATAGACCCAAGCAAAAAGTTAATCAAAGAAAGCAAAAACTCTTTTTTCTGTTTGTTTAGCTTTGTTATTGTAACTGCGCTTAAAGAGTGTGAAAAAGCGATAAAGAGCATAGAACAGCATGCACGTATACAGAATCATCATCCCAGCTTGTGTTAGTGGGCACCACTGCTGATGAGTCTTCTTAGCAGAAGACGAAACTAGTATAACTAGCTTTGGCCCATTTTTCTTTTTATTTTTTTTCTGTTTTGACAGTCAAAAGTTATTGAATTGATTAGCTCATTAAAATAGCAATTAAAAATTGGTATTGTTGTCAGCCGTTGACGTGTTTTAGACAAGAGCATAACCGCTTAATTACGCATCATTTGAATCGAGACGATATCCGAAATTGATACATTTTCCAATTTTGCCCAAGACAATAATTCGTTCGAAAATATTCACAAAAAGGTGTGAAACTGCTTTGCGCCCACTACTTTTCGATCAGCTTCCAAAAAATTAGAGATTTCACATAATAGAAAACGAAAAAGTCAAGTTATAAATTGTTTATGACCGTTAAAAATGTAAATATATTTCGTATCAATTGCACGTGGGAAGAAAACAAAAAATCGCTTTTAATTTTGAGATTGAACACTACAATTTTTTTCTAATTTCCAAGCTGTGTACACAAAATAAAATAGTGAACTAATTTCAAAGCAATTCTAATTTGCAAGCGTTGCCTGTATTAAGTATAATTTTTTATGCATCACAAGAAAGCTCAATTCATTTGCTTTAATAATGTATCATTTTTTATACTAACCATGTTGTACCGGAAAGTAAGAAAATTAATTCATAACATTTTTTTAAACTACATTTAAGAACAACTAAATCAACTGCGACATAAACAACAACACTACGACGTCACTTTTGACAAAAATTTAGCACAATTTAGATAGA
Organism: Meiosimyza decipiens; assembly: GCA_963680825.1. NCBI lineage: Eukaryota > Metazoa > Arthropoda > Insecta > Diptera > Lauxaniidae > Meiosimyza > Meiosimyza decipiens. Next base: position 36,496,774 of record OY804260.1, on the reverse strand, counting down.
AACAATTGGTTGAATTTTAACAAGTTGCCTCACTCTTATGTAAAATAACTGTGGCTAGCGTACTAGATGTTGGATATATAATAGACTGAACCACGGCCTAAGGCCGCCGCGAAGCTGGTATTGAGTTTTTAGGAGAAGTAAAACCTGAGCCGTAGCCAACGGCCGCACACTTACCCTTACTCTTGTGTGAAATTACTGCTGCTAGCGCTATAATATCGAATTTAAAGGTGAGTTCGAATCAATATGAAGGAGGTCCGATATAGTAATCGTTGCTGTAATAGTTGTTGTTCATTGCTTTTGTTTAAGTCGCTGTTGTAGTTGTCCATAAATAGTTTTCATAAGCAGTTATCAAAAAAATTTTATGAATTAATTTGTTTCCTTTCCGGCAAAAAATTAGTTTATATAAAAAAAAATTTACAAGCTATATCATTTTAAAGCAAACGAATTAAGCTATCTTGTGATGCTAAAAAAATTTAGGTTAATAATACATTTTTTGGAAAAAATAATGGTTTTTAGAAAAGAGGTCAAGGGTTCCCAACTTGTTTTCTTGAGTGAGTGCAAAATTTTCTCTGTCTTACCAATATTTAAATATGGTCAAAAGAATTTAACTCTCAATTTTTCTGAAGTGACTGAATTAAAGTGTTAATAAAACGTCATTTGCTGAAGTGCGTAGTTGTATCGCTATTCAACAGCATAGCTTCTTTAGTGGTAAATCCACTGCTACTAATTTAACTATTTTTTTACCTTTAATTTAACATAATTGAAAGTTACGGACTCAATGAGCCCATTTCTAGATGCCTGTCAAACTGCAATACTATTGCAAATCAATTAGATTTTACTAATAATATAAATATTTTTAAAAAACAATTTGGGCATTTTATTAAACATATGTAATTATGTGTACCAGAATAGTTTTTAAGTATTGATTTTTGTGTTATTTGATGTTCCACTTCTTTCTCTAAAAAAGAGAAATGTCAAAAGACAGTTGCCCCAATAAGTTTTATTCATCTAAACTTTTCTGCATGTTTTTTTTGCTTATTTTTATTTTGGTTTTTGGTATGCACCGTTTTCCAATCGGTAGATGGCTCATTATGCAAAGGAGATGAAAGATGATTGATATCATTCACAATAACATTAGCAACAGCAGCATAAGGCGGTGATAACAGCGTTACAGCTGATTGAGCAGCACTAGGCAATTGATAAAACGAAGAATTCGACGTAAATATAGTAACTTCAGCAGAAGATGTGAACAGCAACGAACTCACGCTATGAGGGTTCAATGGCATCTCTTGATTTGGCCTTAATGATAAAATTTTGAGAAACTTTGCTCTTGAGTTTGGAATCTTCAAAGGCTAATTTAGCCGTTGTTGACCGGAAATGTTTCGATATATTTAAAGCATTTCAACAATTGATAACATTGTGACAATTTTTACACACTCACTCAAGCACTTCTGAATCGACATTAGAGCAGTAGCCTAACTCTGTAATGCGAATCGAAAGGCAATGCGACTCGAAAGACAGATGCGATTCGAAAGAAAATTGGCGCTTTGTAAGTTTTGTCTCTTACATTTTTGTTGAAGTTGGGCATTACTTTCATTGAAATTTAAAAAAATTTAAACAAAATGACTGATCGCGCTGTGGTTTGAATAGTTTGAAAACCATACAAGCGAGGATAGAAATAATCTCAGAATTCTTAGAGACCATTCTAATGTAGCGGGTCTCAGTTACAAGAGGTAAAGACTGTGAGTACATTTTAGTTATTTGCTGTTTTCTAGTTTTCTGCAAAATTTTTGACTGAATAAAGACGATGTACGTACTTAGCAGCATTAGAATCGAGTTGAAATATGCAAAGAGGACATCGGCTATTCCAGCCATAGTAAAACTTTTATTATTTATCAGCACTAAATTGGCTAAATCAGATTTCTCACCCATAAACTCCACAAGAATTTCAAATTGTCTTGGGCTCGTGCAACCTATTTTTACCAGCAGATTCCCTGCAACAATTTAAAAAACATTTAATCAAAACTATAGAATAATATACATATGTATTTATAATTAAAACTTATATTAAGCCAAATTGTTGTCGAGTGAAATTTGTACTAATCGAACGGTTTTGACATTTGTTTTCGGATTGGCAAGTGTAGAAAATGCAATAAAAAGAAGTCGAAAAATGCGAATGCGAGCATCGCATTGCATTGTACAATTCGTTTAAATGCAATTAAGATTCTTTTCGAATCGAATTACAGATTAAGGCCCAGGCTTTGTTAAAAAACCAATCTCAAATGCTGCAACTAAGTAACTACACAGGTTTTCGCGATAGTTAAATAATACAGCGAGATTTTGAACATAGTTGCCGGCTGCTATGCAAATTTTATCTTTGTACTTATATATTGACTTACTATTTAAGTTTGCTGATTTTTAACACTACAATAAGTTTTGAAGCTTGGGCTGTAGGCAAAAAAAAATTAAAAGAATAGTCATTTCGAATTAATTTCATTGTCCAATATTTCTCTATAAAAATTACATATAATTTATTAATAAACATCACATCATGAGTATTCGAAGAAAAACAATTCTCTTTCCTCAGAATAAAATTTTGCAATCTATATAAATAAAATGATAGCCATCTTCGATGTTCGCGCATCACGCAAAAACTGCTGAATCATTTTTTATCAAATCTCAATCTCCAACATAATCACGATATTAGAGTTTTAAAATTTTTCAAAATTAACATTACACAAGAAGATGCATGCATAACAAGTCGGAAGCTAATGGGTTTGTATGTGTTTGATTTTGTCTTTCACATGGCAATGTAATAGAATATATATGGAAAAGAGAATATTCAAATTTTATTCTCTTGCTCTCATTCTCAATTGGTCAATTTACAACCATTCAGGATTTGTAAAGAATGATCAAAAATTACAATAGGTCTACTAAAAAAATTTAAGTTGTTTGCCGTCATGGGCATCACCAGCTAGTCGTAAATAAATTAGGAATGAAAAATTTTATTTTCAGTCAAAATATTTCCAATTACTACTAAAAAATCAGCATATTTGACATTAGCTTATCTGTCAGATGAAGAAGTTTATAAACAAAATAATGTAAAGTGCAAGTGAATAATTTCAAATAGAAGCTGTGCTGGAAAATTGTGTTATTTTATTTACAAATGAAAAATGAATTCCAATAAGTTTATAGAATCTCTGCTAAAAATTGTGTAATTTTTTTTTACATTTGTAAAACCAAAATCTAAAAAAAATGCACTGCTGAGTACCTTTTAGTATAATTGCTCTTTAATTGCGATATTAGATCTTTTAAATATGTTACAAAATCATTTTATTAATTAAAATTAAAATATTACTCTTACATTGCATTATTCCTATATAAATTCTTTGCTACAAAGTTGCGAGAAACGTTGAAATTGTTCCTCAAAAATTATTGCAATTAACTCAAGTGAAAATCTGCGCTCAATGTTTGACAAGATTTGTTCTGTGTTGAATCATACATCAAACCTGCGTGATATTTTTCGAGTCAAATCAAACAGCAACAATAACAACTCGCACTCAGCTGTTATTGTAAAACTGCACTCTGCGTTCGACAGAAATTGTCTCTTCAAAGCAGTTGCAGCTTTCTGAAAGAATAACAAACGGCAACTCAAGCTTAGAGATATTGATCGAGGTGGAGAGCAGGTTTTTTACTTGCATGAGTGTTTAACGAAATCTAATCGTTTGGTTTGGCATAAGCAAGTTTGAAGAAACGTGAAAATCGATTGTCTTCTGCTTTTTCTGTACGGGGTTAAGTGTAACGAATTTACCATCCCACCCTGTTTTGCATGGAAGTTAATAAAACACGCGATTGCCATTTTTTTTGGACATTCTCCAATACTGTTGCAAAGAACATAGGAAGGAAGAATTTTTTTTGACAGTTGTAGGAGTAGAAATACGCCACTTCTATATTTTTTTTGGTATCAGCTCATGTTGTTTGATCTTTTCTGTAGTCATGCAAATGCATAAGCAAAATTAAGAAAAGAAAGAAAGGAACCCACACAATCAATGTATTTATTCTATTTTCATTGACATAAGAATTCGTTGTTAGGTAGCATAAGTATGAATGTATTGGTAAGATGAGACGGAGAATGTTGAAGTGGCAACCGAAAAAGAAACGAAAGGTATCGGAGACAGTTGGCAAGAGTGGAATTTAAACAAAGAAAAATTGAATAGCTTGAGTACGCGTAGTAAAAATGTTGCGTCAGTTGCGAAAATTTATCGAAGCGAGCAGTCGAGCTAAAAAGCTCTTAAAAGAAGATCTAAAATGTAAAAATAAGAAGTATCTGAAAATTTTGACCGCGTGCGTATGTTTTAACTAAAACCTTTAAAAAAGAAATGTACAATATTTGTGAAATTAAAAAAAACTATATAAATTAAAACTAAGGTGAATCTTGTGAGTTTAAAACTATGATGTAAAAGTAAATTTTATTATATGCAAGCCACTGGCATATGCATACATATCTACATAGAAAAGAAACGAAATTAAGAAAAATTTACCGAAATAAAAAGTAAAAAAAAAACTATAAAATGCATATGCGTGATATACTATGCATTAATAAATATGCGTTAGCATATTAAAGAAAAAATAGCAACTTAAAAAAAAATACATTTTCGTGCGCTACGACGACGTCGGTTAAAAGAATCGATCATTAGCGTTTTAACATTACAATGTTAGCGCAAATTATATATAAAACAAAAAATAGAACCAACAGCAATGGTAGCAGCCACGACCAAGGCAACAAAATCAACATCAATAATAGTAAAGCAGTACGATCTTACATCAACGAAAATTTTATTCTTAAATTTTAACTCTCCGACGTTTCGGCGTTCATTGTCGCCATCTTCTGGGAGACTGTAATTAGAGTTTTTTTTATATATTTTGCTTAGTTTTTTCAATACAATTATTTATTTTACTTACAATTTTTAATTAATACTTAAAAACAAAAAATTATTTTCTACATGTTTCCTAAGTTTGTCTTCCCTTCGTTAATATTATTTTGTATGCTGTGTTTAAATCGTCCGTGTCTATTTTTGCGTTAATAGCTTTAGTTATGTTTTGTTGGATTCTTAAGCTTTCCAATATTAGTCTTGTCTTCTCTTTCTTTTCTATGTCTAAGATTTTTGCGTTCTCATAGTCAGCTGTGTGATTGTTTTCAGTGAGATGTTGTGTCAGGGCTGTTTTCGATGTCATTTTCTTTTGTTTTGCATCATTTTCGTGTTCTCCAAGTCTTATACCTAGCAATCGTTTTGTCTGTCCAATGTAAATTGCCATTTAGTTTCTTTTTAAAAAGCTCCAAAGTAGCAAAATTTTTGATGGATCTATCCAACTCATACCAGTTCAGTCCATTGTGCGAAAAGTTTTGGTAACTCATTCTATTAGTGGAGCGGGAAACAACAAGGTGATATCTGAATTCAGTATTATATAAATGTTGAACTCATGACTTGAGAAATATTGCGACTTAAATTTTTAGTTATTTTAGGAATATGGCACAATAACTAAAATCTATGAACCCATTTTACTGGTAGAACAAGAAAATTATGATAACTATCTACTGTATGGTAACGGAGAGGTAGATTGAAAACATTTTTTAATATTTTATTCTGAATATCTTGGACTCTTTTTTTAAGTTTGAAAAGGCCAGTCGCATATATAATATGACAGTGATCAAGTTCAAAATAAATTAGTCTTTTAGTAGCTATTGAAAATTTGTGTCTCAGCTTATAGAGAAGCATATGCTTTCGCTAATTTTTTTCTGTTAATTCAATATGATCTTGCCAACTTAGGAAGCAATCAATGACAGCTTATTAGCAAATCCAGGACACTAAATTTCTGTAAAAACCTTTAATAACACTTCATAAAATCAATAAACTAGTTTTTGCACCAATTTTGTTTTCAACTGTGATTGCTGATAATTCCGCGATTTTTACGGCAACTCAAACAAGAGCTAAAACATTCAGCGCCAAAAGCCAATTATTGATTACGACTTCTACGCAGGGTGACTCACCGGCTAACAAAAACAATTCAAAGGGCACTCTTACTCTACAGCAATTTGAAGTTTGACTTATCAAACAAAGTGAAATACTCACGGAATGCATAATGAATGAAATGAGCAATTTTCGTAAAGAATTTTATGAAAAAATTTATGAGCTCGTGAAATTAAACGATGTTACTATTGCTGTAAGTATAAATGAAAACGAAGCAACTGCGGCGAAATTAACTAAAGTGAGCGCTGACATTGTTAGTATTGTAGAGAGAATAGAAAAAAATAGAAAATGAAACAACGGAAATTGCTGCGTCGAAAGAAGAAGTTTTTTATATGCAAAAGCAACTTGGAGACCTCTGATGCTGTGTTCTTCGGTATGTCGGAATGTAACGAAGAAAACAAATTATGTTTCTCCATCGACTGCAGACCTTCCCAGCTGAAAAGTATTTTTCGACTGAAAAGAAATGATCAAAGAACAACAAAGGCGCCGAGCATAATGAAACTTACATGCGCTTATGATAGAGATGCTTTCCTTCGCTCTGCAGCATTGTACCGAAAAATCAAAAGAAGAGAACTCACACTAAACGATGTTGGCTTAGATTCGGACGGCACCTGTTGTTTAAAGGAGAGCTTAACAAAACGCAGCAGGCAATTATTGCAAAGTGCAATTAAACTTAAGCGACGAAATTTATTGTCTTCAGCATTTGTAAAGAGAGGCGCTGTTTTTGTAAAAAGGATTGAGAATGGTGACATTTATGAAATTTATAATACTACTTACATTTCCCGACGACTGGAAAGTTGCAAAGGTCTTACCTTTACCTAAATCGTCGTCAGGAGCCACAGAATATCGCCCCATTGCGATCCTTCCGTTCTTTAGCAAAGTCTTTGAAACAATTATAAGTAAGCAAATCACAAAATATTAATGAGAAGAAGTTGTTAAACAAAAATCAGTCAAGTTTCAAACGAAGCATAATTGCACGACAGCTCTTCTAAAAGTTTCGGATGATATACGTGTGGGTCTTGAGCACGATCTTATAGCCATAGTCGTGTTTCTTGATTTTTCAAAAGCATTTGATTGTGTAGACCATAGCATTTTAATTAATAAACTTAAAATTAAATTTCAATTTGTCTAATCGTACACAATATGTTTTTTTACAAAAATGAGCGCTCATCACGAATACCAGTATATGGTGGCGTGCCCCAAGGCTCTGTGCTTGGACCTCTATTACTTACTTCTTTTATAAATGATATTTCTGAATACATCTCAATTTGTGAACACCACATTTATGCAGATGTTCAAATTTACACTTTTTTGAGAGAACTAACAAATTTATCGCAGCAAGTAATTTGAATTCTGAGCTGAGTCGCATTCAACTTTGGTCAATGGAAAATAAACTTAATTTAAATCCGACAAAGCCTAAAGCGTTGTGCATTCATAGAAGAAGAAGCAAAGAAGATTTTCCACTTATTCATCTTAATAACATTCCAGTGGCATATGTTGAAAATATAAAGAACTTTGGAATATACTTTACTCACTGCCTGAGTTGGGATCTTCATGTTAATAGAATAGTTTCCAAGATTTACGGTGCCCTTCGTGGTCTGAACCCCACCACAAAATATCTACCGACTAATGCTAAGCTCAAGCTTGTGAAATCTTTTTTTGCCGATCATTTTGTGTGGCTGTGAAATATTTTCTGATATGAGTCAAGAATGCTAAGTGTGGCATACAATAGTTGTGCTAGATATGTTTTCGGTGTTAGTAGACATGAACACATCAGTGACCACACTAGAAATATTAGTAATTGCTCACTAACGTGCTTGTTGAAATATAGAACTATTTTGCTGCTTTACAAAAATATAACTAGCAAAGAGCCTGAATATCTTTTTCATAAAATTAATTTTGCTAGATTGCAAAGAAGGCTACATCTGACAGTGTTCATATATGGAATCTTTTGCCCACATTTATTAAACGAATCAGCAGCTTTAACGCCTTTAAGAAAACTGTTTTTATATATTGTGTCAATAACTTCTAAAGATTTTTGCCTTAATAATATTTACTTGATTTTTATTTATTATTATTTTTTTAACGATTTCTTAAATTTATGTTTAAATTTTGCTCAAACCTGTGTTATACTTACTTATGGTATGTAAGTCTGAATATTGTGAACCCAGCTTGTGAACACTCAAAAAGATTTATCTTATGTGCATAAATATTTTTCTGAATAAATACAAATACAAATACTACTCAACCTAATGATATAATTGCGATTGAGCTCAGTGAGAGTAATTGAAATGATTAAGGGCAGCCGTCACATAATAATTTTAATTATTATTATTGCTTTTATTATTTTGATTATTAACTTAAAAATTATTTCCTTTAAAATGAATAGCATTTTTAATATTTTAAACCCCTATTTTACAATAAGTAATTGTAAGCTTTTTTTAATTATTAGAAATATTTCTAAAGTGAAATGGTTTTTTATGCTTAAAAATATTTTGTGTTCGCCTGAATTTTCGTGTTATTTTTTGTCCGATGACCGAGTATAATGGTGGTAGTGCCTCTGATAGCACTGATGAAAATAATAAAATTTTATTAAATATTCTTTGTGCACAGCATCGTGGTCTCAAAGTCGTGCATTTCAACGCCAGAAGCGTCAACTTAAATAAATTAGACTACCTAAGGTATGTCATTGAAGATTCTTCAGTGGATGTTATACTCGTATGTGTCTCCGAAACTCAGTTTTGCAGCGATGTGAGTGACTCTGTGTATATTGTTAGTAATTTTAGACTATTTAGGAACGACAGGCAGGAGAGAAGTATTCTTCTCTTGCGTTTACAACCCAACTAAATGTAATAGCTTAGATTCATATTTCTCGGAACTATCTAGTTTTTTCATTAATTTCAATTTTTTAGTTGTATGTGGTGACCTTTATTTCAATCTTTTGTCCAATGACAATTTGTCAAAATGTTTAAATGGAAATGTTGAGTTAGTTGGGATGACAAGCGTGAATGATTCTGTGCCTACACGTTTTTCGCCTAACGCGTGTCCTAGCCTCTTGGATTATTTCATTGTGACTGATTCGTCATATGCTCTATTGTTTGACCAACTCTATTGTATTTCCGACCATGATTTTCTTTTCTGTACTCTTAATATACATACTTCTCGTAGTGCATGCTCAAATGTGTTTACGTATCAGGATTTTAAATCAATTAATCTTACTAACTTTCATCATGATCTTCGTCAAACTCCATGGAATGATGTGTGGTAAAGTCAAACGGTCAAAACGGTGGTCAAATTAAATATATTCACCAACACGGTCAACAACCTTTTTGTTAAGCATGTTCCCTTGCGTAATGTTGTCAAAAATGCGTCGTGTCCATGGTATACTCCGTATGTGCAAAAGGCCATTAAAAAACGAAATTTATAAATACATATATGGAAGAGATATCCAACATCTGAAAACTGGGAAAAGTTTAGACTGGCCATAAATGCTTCAACTCAGGTCGTAAGGCAATCTAAAATGAGGTTTTGTTCTAATAAGCTGAACACATCACTACCTGTAAAAGTTCTATGGAGCAATTTGAGAAAATTATGTGCTGGTGATAAACATATTGCTGATTGTTCTATTGATCCCAATGTCTTAAATAATGTTTTTCTTTCGGATAGTATGAGTTCTGAAAGGATCAATATTCAATTTGCAGGAAATACTTGTCCAAACAGTTTTCAGTTTTGAACGATTTGAGAAAGCGACGTAAGAAAGAGTGTTGAAGATGGGATATCGCTTAAATTTATAAAGCTAATTGTATCATTTGTCATAAGTCCATCATTTTTAACCATTGCTTTACCACTTCCGCAATTCTAAATTCATGGAAAGTCGCTTTAATATGCCTGTAGCTAAGAAGCCTACAGCGATTGTTGCAAATGATTTAAGGCCCAATAGTATTCTGTCGTCTTTATCTAAGGTATGTGAAATCCTTATGGCAGACCAAATTTCAAACTATTTTGCAGTCAATAATTTATTGTTTTGGCTACAATATGGCTTTCGACCTGGGCACAGTTGCTCAACTGCTACCCTAAAAGTATTAATTGACATAAGGCGTGATTTTGATGATGAATTAGCAACACTCTTATGTTTGCTTGATTTTTCAAAAGCTTTTGACACTGTTAATAATTTCTTATTGTGCCAGAAATTACAATTTTCGCATGGTTTCCGTGAAACAGCAATAAAACTTATTAGCAGCTATTTATCAGATCGTGTGCTAAGGGTAAAGGATAAAAACAAATATTCTGAGTATAAAGCAATTTGTAGTGTAGTGCCTCAAGGATCAGTCCTTGGGCCTCTGCTATTTTCAATATTCATAAATGATATCTTTGAAATATGTAAGCATGCATCTGTGATGGAAGATCTTGATGGCATTTTCAAATAGACAACGTGTAATGGACTTGAACTTAATGCTTCAAAATCATACGTATTACCAATATATAAAGATGAACTAGATTTTGAAGACATTCCTGATGTATTCATAGGTGATAAGATTGGTTAGCAGTGCGGTTAGTCTTGGATTCCATATAAACTCCAAGCTGTCATGCGCTGATCACATCAGTGGTAGCGTGAGAAAAATCTACTATACTTTGCGAAACCTCAGAGCGTCAGCTGAGTTTACACCTATTGAAACAAGTCGTAAGCTGGTAATTCCAATTATTGTCCCTATAATAACTTATTCTGAGGTGGTATGCAGTAAACTAGATGCAAGTTCACAACTTAAATTGCAAATTGCATTCAATCATGCTACGCGTTACGTTTATGGATTAAAAAAGTTTAAGCACATATCGCAGTTCAAAAAAAGTATACTCAATTGTGATATAACAAATTTTCTTAATTACAGGAACTGCCTCTTTTTACATAAACTTATATATAATAAAATACTTGTACTATTGTACATTGTTCAGTCACTCAATACGAAGCAATTGCTATCAGACTATGGAATTCATTGCCATACCATTTAAGGTCGATCGTTGGTACAGGAAAATTTGGGTTTTCAATATTTAATTATTTTTCTGCTCAATGAGCTTATCAGAAACCATTTCACTGCTTTCTTTTTTATCATTTTTGTCCTTAGACTTCTTTTATAGTTTGTATTTATTAGCTTATATTACTATATATAAGTTGAGCTAATTTAAGATTTGAATTTGTAAATTAAACTTCTAAAAATTGTTCCTTTGTACTGTAAAAGAACATAGTACTAAAGATTTATTTTTTCATTGAATGTATCTCCATTATGTATTATATTGCGCTTATCAACTAATCTTCGTTTGGTACGAAAATCGATTAAATTTGTCTTGGATACATTTAATAAAAGCTTGTTCAGTCTGAAGAATTCATCTAAAAGGGTGGCCAAAGGTATACCGCGGTCTACTGGTCGACCGTTTAAAAAAATGTATCCATTTTCTTCGCTTTCATATAAAGTATTTTACATTTAACATAAGAGATTACTTGAAATGTAAATTCGAGAGCACCATTGCGCGCTACAAAATATTGACCAAGCATAGGATTTTTGAATCGCGCCTCTAATCAATCAATCAATTTGCAGAAAATCGGCAACCACCGCATCGCTAACACAGTTGAAACCAAATGAAAATTTGTTCGGGATTCAATATTTATGCTGTTCTACAAAAAATCAAACAAATTTTGATTTTTTTCTGCGTTATTATCTATTTTAATAGACGTTTTATTGATTTGTTTAAGATTCAGCTATACTTACTTTGATAATTTTATTATTGATAAATTCAATTTATATTAGCTCAGTAATTCCAAAAAGCAGAAAATATATCCCTATCATGATGAATGGGATGCAGTGGCGTCAGTTGGATGGGGCTGGGAACGGCATTGGTCTCTCCCAAGGATCTAATACTAGTTATTATTCAATACATCAATATAATAAAACCATCTTAGAGTGATAAGAGAAAGCCAACATTGGTTTTATTTTTTTTTTTATGTTTTAACCAATATTAATTTTCATGGGGCGAGCTGTTTTCTTTGTGTGATATAACCTGACTAGTTCGTGAATTATAATTAACAATTGAGGATAACGAATTAGTAAAAAGATCACAATTGAAATTATTGGTACTAGCAGGTATTGGTAGTAGCTGATTTATTATTTGGAAATTAATTTTCTCGACGAAAGATTCACTATAATTACAAACGTTTGCAGTATGATCACTTATGTCCCAATTTATGGATGCAATTTTTATAGCACTTTTCAGATTATTTGAAAAAAATGGCCTTGTTGTTAGTAAATGTAGAAATCTATTATTATAGCTTAAGCAAAGGACAAATGTTCGTAAAACTATTAGCAATGCTAGTAGGTTCGTGAACAAATATCAATTACTTGAATGAAAAAAAAAGTATCAGAATTTCCAAAAGGCATAAACTTATGAGTAAGTATTTCATAAAATATTACAACATTACATTATATTTAGGTGATATGTAGTATCCAGCTACATTCAAATTCAGATCCACTAGCCTTAATCCAATGAATTCAATATGTTGAGAGCTCTCACTAAATACTACTAAGTAAGTTAATTTTTTATCAACATAGAAACTAACACCTCCGCAACAGTCCGGTCTACAGCAATGAATTGCGGAATAGTTAGAAATCCGGTATAGGTCAATCAAATTGCTATTCAACGAAGTGTCCTGTCTAATTAGAATATTTGGTAATGTACGAAATGAAGAAATAATTTCTTTGAAATAATTAAATTTATAAAGAGACCCAATACTTCGCACATTAAAAGAAACTATGCTCAGACTCTTAAATAATATGATTTCAAAAATTATTTACATTTCTGTTTGACACATTAAAATCTAATGTGCTATTAAATATATGTTTAAAAGTAAAAAAAAGTTGATATAAAAGTAATATATACATTTAATTATTAATGTTAATCAGAAGAGTTGGCACCAGGACCTTGAGCACCAGCACGACTCTTCATTAAGCCGTCTACATCATCCTTGTCGTTTAACAGTACCGGTCTTGAATCCTGGGTGAGCTTGGCAAAGGTACGACCTCGATACGAGTAGACCACCATAGCCGACCTTACGTAGATTATCTGCATACTGCAATAACTCAAGCGAACGTCTCGGGAGAGCTTCTCACAAAACCACTCTACTAAATTTCGTGGTATTTTATATATTTCTTTTGTTTTTCAACAATGATTCTCTAATTGCTCCATTTTTAAAGATTGCCTTCAGTACTACTTTTTTGGGCGACGTTTTCTCATTTTCTGTTGCATTGTAATTTCGTAAAACTGTAACCGAAGATACATCATGTTTGGAAAGTGAGACTTTCCACTTTTCCAGACGCCAACGAAGCTATGGAAGTAAAAGGATTACTATATATCAAACCTTTGGTTGACGCTACGATTAAATCATTTCTCACGCGTCCTTTATCAACAAGCAAGATACCTTTCTCTAATTGGCCAACTCTTGATTTTAATGCCATATTCTCCTTTTTCAGATAAGAGATTACATTGTTCTACTGAGAAATACGGAGTTATATGTTACTGAATTCTTCAATCCTTTCATTTCTTTTAATACTACCTTAATAAGCACTGCATTGTTGTTGCTTCCATCTGCGGTGACGCGTGAACTAAAGGTTATAATAGATTTGGCGGCAAACCTCGAAAAAAAGTTAGGATCACATTCAGTATCCGCTGCCAGGAATCTAATATTGCTTGTACTGGTGTTTAGTCAGCTGGGTACACTCTGCATGCACCCACCCATCGCACCTGTGAATATGCTGTTAGGTATTTTTGGTTATTATAAATATCTGTCTTCTTAATTTTTTCAGAAAATCCGGCAAGTAACTAGGCGATTTGTTAATTTTAGCTTCGCCTTCGACTGTACTTTAAGTAATATTGTCCTCTTTTTAATATTTTCATTAAGTTATTTTGTAGTTCGTTTTAGGAATCCATTGTCTCTAAGCATTGTTTGAACTCTTGCTTCTTCTTTCTTATTGCCTTCATGCAAAATTTCGTCCCTAATATTGAATATTCGTCGGATGAAGTCTTTGGCAGGTTTTCTTGTTTCCATAGGTTGTTGGCACCAGCTAATTTGGATTATGTTGTTTCTTTTGTTAAGTGTGTCTAAGTATTTTTGTTCTATTTTTATGCTGTTTCGACTAGTTTATTAAAATATGTAATTTTTATTTGTTGTTTGTAAAGAAATTATGTCTATTAATAAGCTGTATCTAATTTTTACATAATCCTTGGCGGATGACATTCATTGGATGTTAAAATATTGGACTGTAAAGGGTGACCCAGGTCAAAACTTTGTACAGTTAACGTGTAGTTAGTATTATGGTGGATTAAAAATGAATAAGAAAATAATATTTTCTTATGGCATTTTGAAAAAATTGTGTCTTAAATAAAAAACTTAAAAAAAAATTTTTATTAAATTTCAAATAGCTAGCAATAATGATACTACTGAAAATTGTGTGATATAATATCCCAATGAAACTCACTCAGTTTATTGCTCTCGCTCTAGTACTTAGAAAGTCTTCGTTCATTTAAAAATTATTATTTAAAATTAAATTTTGTCAATACAAATCTGGTCAGATTTTTATTTGTTTTTTCTCTTGTGTAGATTTTTAATTATGAAAAGTTAACTATGAAAATATGATTTTATATTTTAAAAAATATCAACTGAATAATTATTTTTTGATTCACAAAACTAAAAATGTTGCGCAATGGTATTTTTGTCGTGTCTTTTTTTTTTCTTAGACCGCTCTTTTAAGCTACAGTGTATTTAAGCTACATGTATTTTTTAACAGAAAACTCTTTATCTTTTAGGAATGTGTGGGAGAAGCTTCTGGAGTCAGTTAAGTGTGAAATAATAAGTTATTCTTCAAATGACCATATTGACGCTTATGTTTTAAGGTAAGTTTGAAAATTAATTAATTTCTATGAATTGTACATAAATATATTTTCAAATTGGCTTAACACCTTAAGCGAAATATCTGGCAACATTGTAATACCTAAGTAAAATAAATTTGCGCTTGTTATTTTGTTTTATTTTTGTTCGCATCTGTTTAGAAATCATATAATATATACCGTAGTACGGTGCTTATTTTAATATAAAATGGCAAGTGGCGACATCTATGTCAAAGCTTGGGTAGAACCGACTGGCACTACAAGAGAATTTTTAAAAAGTAGGCAAGAAAAACGGAAGTATGCAGTAGTGGCGAGATCGAGGCTGCCTGGTTTTTAATTTTCAATTTCAAATTAATTTTCAAAAATAAAATAATTATATTTTTAAATAAAAAATGGATGAAAACCCGACATCAGAAGTGGGATTGACCCAAGATTTCCTACAAGTTGCAGGCGAACAAAAATGGTGCCTATTCTTCGAGCAACAAAATCGCAGGTTTTTAGCTCTTGTGGAAGAATCATCCAGCGTGATACATATTTGCCTGAATTCAACTCCGATGTTGAAAATGCGGACGCTCGCTCTTGGGTCGCAATGGCAGACATGTGCATCTCTGAGCAGCCACCGCGAAAAGCATCTTTGATGATTGTACTAAGTCGGGCTCTCAAGGGACATGCATTCGTCTGATTAGATCAAATGTCATACCCAGAAATGACATGGCAAGAATTTAAGGAAATTTTTTAAAGCGCGATACGATTGCCCTTAGAAATACACCATTAGTTTTTCAACGTGCAGTTGATGATTGCTTTAGGTAATTTACTAAATTCGTTTTTTGTTGTCTACATGGATGATATACTTTTTGTGGCTACAAATGCGGAAGAGACATTGGAAAGACTCCGAATTGTACTTGAAGTACTAACCGATAAGGGACTCTCACTAAATCTGAAAAAGTGTTCCTTCCTCAAACATAAACTACAATATCTTCGTTTTGAGGTAAGTGCTGGTATAATGAAACCGAACCCCAAATATATTGAAGCTTTGACTTCACACATATGCTAGTGCTATCGGTTACGGCGCTGTTTTAATACAGAAGAAAGACACAAAGCGTTTTACAGTTGCCTATTATAGCAAGCGTACATCGGCTGATGAATCCAAGTATCACTCATACTAGTTGGAGACTCTTGCTGTTGTCAATGCGATTAAGCATTTTAGGCACTACTTACACGGACGTAGTTTTATTGTTGTCACTTTTTTCGTGTTAAAATACACGAGAAAATTGAGACAAAGTACGTTAACCTGACTGAACTGTCTGATAATTGGCTTTTTTCAGAGCAACAGCGAGATGGCGAAATTTTGAAACTAATATTTGATATAAATGAGAAGAGACTTAGTGACGATATTTCTCAGACTAATGACATTCGATCAGGTGTTCTTTATCGAAAAATACAACGTAATGGTAATTCACGACGCTTGCCAATAGTTCCCAGGTCTCTAAGATGGTCAATTATCAATAAAACCCACGATGCACTGATGCATTTAGACTATGAGAAAACCTTAGAGAAGGTCTACGGGCATTATTGGTTCGAAAATATGTCAAAATTTTTGCAAAAATTTGTAGATAATTGAGTTGACGTGTAAAGTTTCCAAGTCTCACTCCGGTAAAACTCAAGCTGAATTGGAACCTATACCCAAAATAGTGGTTCCTTGGCATACTTTACATATCGACGGAAATGGAAAGCTGAGTGGAAAAAGTAACAGAGAAGAGTACGTTTTTGTGTTGATAGACGCGTTTACAAAATACGTTTTGCTGCATCATACAACTAACATAGATACTGTTAGTAGCATTGCTGCTTTAAAGCAAGCTATTTCTTTATTTGGTGCCCCGGTACGAGTTATTGCTGATCACGGTCGTTGTTTCACGAGCCGAGAACTTAGTGGATTTTGTAATTCACACAATATTAAGTTACATTTGATCGCAACAGGCAGTGCTCGTGCAAACGGTCAGTTTGAGCGCGTAATGGGTACGTTAAAGAATATGTTCACTGCAGTTGAAACCAGTAATCGCGCCTGGCAGGATGCTCTTCCTGATGTTCAGTTAGCATTAAATTGTACTCAAAGTCGAGTTACCAAATATAATCCCTTAGAATTGCTTATAGGTAAAGTAGCTAGACCTATCGAAATATTGGTATCCAAATGAACCATAAGTAAACCTTGAAGAATCTCGAAATAAATTCATTTGTAATATGGAATAGAATGCTTGCTATGATAAAATGAGATTTGATAGTACTAAAGCAAAACTGGACAAATTTGTGACGACTTGGTCTTATTACAAAATAAAGATCCTAATCAAACGAAGCTCGACCCGAAGTACAAAGGTCCATTTAAAATAGCGGAAGTTTTAGACGGTGGTTAAGTCTTTAAATTGTAATCGGACGTACAAGTATGCTCATGATCGTATAAGACGAATGCCTGAAGGTCATGTCCCAGTTGAAATTCGTGATGATAATTGATCAAGAGCGAGATATTTGAGTTTTTTTTGTTGTTGATGAATGAAAAATGTAAAGATATAATACGCATTTTGGTCAGAAGCATTGCTGGATAGAAGCAATGGTGTGGACAATTTAAATAAATATCGCCGGATAGAGGTGGTATGAGTTGTTTGCACCGGTTAGAGATGCTGGAAAATCACTGGATAGAAGTGATTAATGAGTTTAGTAACCGGATAGAGGTTACTGAACAGATAGACTCATAATAATATCACTGGTTAGAAGTGATTGTTGATTTTTTTTTTTAGGAGTAATTGGAGAGGAATTACAGAACTGATTAATGTGTATTATGTTTGAAGTTGAATTTTTTCATGTTTAAATAAACTTATTTTTTGCTTTTTCATGTGACATTTTAAAACGATATTTTTTAATTTTTTTAATGTTCTCAAACTTTCGTTAAACCAAGCGTTCTGATTATTGTTCACTATTTTAATCTTGATGAAACTATTAAGGGTCTGTCTGAAATTGCTTACGAATACATACGCTGATTCATCAACCGATAAGTTTTCATCTTGAACTGAAAAATCGCAATTTTGTAATTTTTCAAAAAAACTTTCAGAATTATATCTTACTATCTATACACTTCTATTTTCCTGTTTAATAGTATTTAATACACTTAAGCTGATTACCACCGATTCATGATCACTCTGTTTTTGCTTTGATTTTATCGACAATATTTGTCATAACGTAATCTATTACAGACTGAATCCTTCGTTATTCTTGTTGGTTCTGTAATTATTTGACTGAACGAGTTATCTCTGATTAATTCACTTATTTGCTTTTTACACCAATCATTTTCAAGCCAATTTATATTTATATCACCCATTAGTATCACATTATTGCAATTGTGTTCTAAACCTTCAATCCAAATACTGAACTGCTCAAAAAATATGGATTCTGAGTAGCTTGGCGATCTATATATTCCACCAAGAATGTATACAAGATAATTAAACTTAACTTTTATTAATATAAACCATAACTCTTTCAATTGCGATATTTTTTATTATGTCAAATTAATGTAAAACACGACTCCACCCGTGTGTGAAGATACAGAATCGCATCTTATAACGTTATAGTCTTTTAATTCGAATTCTTTGTTTTCATCTAAATTAGTGACATGAGTTCTGTTGCACATATAAAATCAAAACTATTGCCGTAAACCACCGTTTCCAATTCATTAAAGTTATTTATGAGGCCTCCAATATTTAGATACAAACATTTTAGTTCTGATAATTGCTAATAGTTTATTTTTCCGCGTTCATTGAGCATTTGCGTTCTGTAAATTGGGCATTCTACGCTGCGAATCTCATGCAATTAACACATTTAATTTCTGAGCTTGTACAATCTTTCACTTCATGGTCCTTTTCGCCACATTTCAAACAAGTTTTAGCGCTGGTGCAATTTTCATGCTTATGGTTATGGCTATAAACCAAACACTTAAAGCAGCGACGAACTCCAATTTTTCCATACACGACGCAACGATCATATTTAATATAAATTTTTTTAGCCTTCATTATTTCATAAAATGATTTATTGTCAACTTCCAATATTGCGTTATAGTACTTCTTGTTTTTGAATGACTGATACACCTTTACACATTTTATCTGCCCGAAATTAATATTTTTTTGACTTTTTATAGCCTGCACAATTAAATTTCCTTCTAAATTTTCGCACATTCCACTGACCAATATTGTAGGGTTTTTCATAATTGACATATGCACCTCATATTTATCGCTTAGTTTATTTTTGATTTCCTCTCCAATTTTTTTCGATGCTTCTTCGGTATCACAGCTAATAGCAATAGAACCATCTTTTCTCTCAAACAAGTTGTTTACTTTTACCGACAGCGCTGCTGGATCAATTCTCTTTTTTATTTCAGCTTTTGTGACATCAGTGCGTTGATTTTCTTTTGGTTTAACTAACACAGGGGCTATAGTCAGTGTTGCCGAATGGATCCATTTGGATACTTTTTTCTCTTATATTTTGATGGACACTTTGTTTTTGCCTTAGTGCAAATTTGGATACTTTTTTCCCACAAAATATTTTGCAAACATTTCTTGTATAAAGGGTGGAAACTAGTTATTGTGGCTCAATATTGCATTCTTAAACATATTTTTCTTATCCAACCGTCATATTGGATGAGTGGCAATGCAGCCTAAGTGCACATGCTAATATTTTCACTCACACGCCAGAACACTATAAAACTAAATAACTAAAATATGGATAAGTAAGTTTATATATACTTCTAAACACTATAAGCACTAAGCTACAATAAACGTTTAATGAAATTTAGATTTATAACAAGAGGAAAACGGCCATGTTCCAGCAAAGATGCTGAAATGCTTATTTCTTCAGAAAATGTAAAAGCAATAGATGAAATTGAGTTATTTTGGAGCAATATATTTTTATTAAAAAATGATGTAAAACAATCTCTTTATGGTGAATTAGCTAAGTTTGTATTTAATATTCTTAGTCTACCGCACAGCTCTGCTGCGGCGGAACGAATTTTTTCGGATTTAAAACTTACTAAAAACGACAAGACAAATAGACTCTCGTTGGAAATGGTTGAAAACATAATGTTTTCAAAACTGCTTAAAAATGAATATATTGAATAAATATATCAAAATATAAGAATATAAATGAAATACATCGCTGATATTTAATTTCTGTGACTGAATTAAATTTATGTACATGTATATTAATTTATGTTCCTTTTAACTATATGTATCTACTTGTATAAATGTATGTACATATATGTGTTAATACTGATGTGCTCATATACATAAGTAAATGTTTAGTTAAAAATACAAAAATTATGGGAGTTTTTTTTTTCAACGAAACAATTTCGATTTTCATCCAAACTAGTTTTTCTTTTTATGACTGGGTTGGCTATAGCGCCATTACAAACATTAATTCTCATGTCTGTCCCAAATTCTGAGTGGTTTTACCAAACAAAGTTTTAGATATAAGAAATTTTCTTAGTGTTTTTTAAAAAAAAAAATCGTCACACTGGTGACCCAAAATGAAAAGGTCTCGATTAAACTGAGGCATTGAAAGTTGTAGGTACTCGTTGTTTGTATAATATTAATTTTGATACTTTTTTCTGATGTGGATACTTTTGGATACATTTTTGGGTTTCGCAGGGATACTTTTATTTTTTATGTTGCGGCAACACTGGCTATAGTTACAGGCCTCTTAAGTAGTTGAGCATATGTTGGCTGCATTTTCTCTTTAACTACACTCTCTTCTTTTTTTGAGTTAATTAATTCACTCTTACACTCATCTATTTTGTTAGATAAGCATTGATGAACATCTTCTATTTTTTGTATTTGCTCTTTTTTTTCACTTGCATTTTTATTTGAATTCAATAACAAGTCTTCTTTAATTTATTTTATTGTATGTATGTATGTATGTATATTTATTCACATTTCTTCAAAAATATTACAAATAAAAGTTAAAAATAAAAACAAAAATTCATAAGTTAAAAAAATAAATAAAACAAAATTTACAATATTTCAGAGAAATGGTATGAGACATTATTTGTATAAAATACAGTATTTAATGCCACGTAGAGGAAAACAAAAATTCAATTAAAAAATCTAGTAAATAATTTATCCTAATTAATGTTGAGTACATGGGATTTAAAAATAATTAAAAATTAGGAAAAAGGGGAATAACAACTTTAAGAACAAAATAATATAATTATATGAGCAAACAGAGCAATTTAAAAGAGAAAAAAACTTATAAAAAATAACTAAATTAAGTTATAGAGAAACAAAAGCATAAGAAAACTGAAATTAAAACTCCAAATAAAATTTCAAATAAAATTTTGAGTTCGCTCAATGATAAAACTACATATAAGGACGAAGCAAAACTTCTATTTCAGTTAGGTTGAAACTAAGAAGCCACAACTTAACTTGCTTTAAAAACTTTGTTAGGTTTCGAAGCATTTTCAAGGATTCCGGAAGTCTATTGAAAAGTCTACATGATAGAATAGGAAAGGAGTTGCGAAAACCTGTTGTCCGAAACACTGGTACATTCACAGTATGAATATTTCGCAGAAGGTATCTATCAGACATCCTGCTGCACAGGTAACCGCACCTTAAGAAGAAAATTTTGAGGACTTTATAGTAAAAAAGATGACGAATGGGAAGAATTTTTAAGGTTCTGAAAATTTCAATGGAATGTGTTGAGCGATTTCTGTTGCACAGTTTTCTTATTATAGATTTCTGTAAAACTAGTAAAGGTCTAGTTCTGTTTTCATAGGCTCCACCCCAGCAAGAAATGTCATAATTTAATTTTGAATGAAATAGACCGAAATAAAATGATTTTAAGACACTTTCGGGACAAAGTTTTTTAATATTATAGAAATTTCTCACCACATTTCGAAAATACATTTTAAGGCTATTTGTGTGATCACGCCAATTAAAATTTTTGTCAATTATAACTCCTAAATATTTAAAAGAGTGAACAATATTAATTGCAAAACAATCCGAGCTACATACAATATTAGGATCATAAGGGAGGGAATTATAAGGACATATTTTATATTTAAGACAGCTAGAATCATGGAAAATTATTTCTTGTTCGGGCAGAGCTTGCGATGTAAGATTAAAATACATTAGCCTTGTTTTACTGCTAATTAAAAGTTTATGTTGCGAAAACCATTTCCTTAAAACTTCGACGTCGTGGTTTATGTTAACTGACAAGTCAAGAAGAGAATCACAAATATGACTAATGCCAAGATCATCAGCAAAAGCTGTTACTTTACCTTTAAAATCTTGCAAAAAAATAGAGTTTATGTATACTCTAAATAAAATGGATCCAAGGACTGACCCTTGAGGGACCCCCATGTTTACAATGCCAGCACTACTTATACTTGAGCCAATTTTAACTCTATGAATACGATCCGAAAGATAAGAAACAAACCAATCATACATGTGACCTCTGAAACCAATAGCAAATAGTTTTTTTAAAAGTATTTTGTGATCAACCATGTCGAATGCTTTTGTGATATCCACAAAAAGACTTGCACAGAATTTTTTGTCATCTAAACCTTTTTGTAAGTTAGAACAAAAATCGAGCAGTGCGTCTTCAGTGGATAAATTTTCTCTGAAGCCGAACTGGTTTGAATTAAAAAAATTTGAGCGAGTGAGAAAAGAGACGACTCGCTTTTTACCTGCTTTTTCAAAAATTTTTCCAATAGCAGGTAGTAAAGAGATTGGTCTGTAGTTGCTTTTTTCATTGCGATTACCCTTTTTAAGAAGTGGAGTAATTACAGCACTTTTTAACTGATCTGGAAAAATTACTGTCATGATACTTTCATTGAATATAAAAGCCAAAATGTCTACAATATTATATGCAATGTTTTTCAATAAAATATTCGACAAGCCGTCAATACCACAAGATCCTGAATTGTCAAGAGACTGAATAATTTTTAACAATTCCAATGCTGAAATGGGTTCAAAGAAAAAGCTGTTTGAAGCCAAAATATAAGTTTTTAATGGTGGACAATCACAAGAACTATGGTGTAGGCGAGTATTCGGAACTAAACCAACTGAAGCAAAGTAATTATTAAATACATTTGCAACTAAATTGTTATCAGAAATGTTATTGGCGTCCACAATCAAGCTAATAGGAGAAGAACTTTTTGAAGGTCTACCACATAAATTATTCAAAAGTTGCCATTCTTTTTTTAAATCACCATTGCAGTTCAAAAATTGTGTTTGATAGTAATTTTCACGAATTTTAGGAATTTGGTGTTTAATTTGCTTAGCCAATTTATCATGCCGATTTTTTAACTGTAAATTATTGGGGTGAATCAAACATTTAAGCCTAAGTTTCTGTTTGAGTTTAATTTTTTTTACCAGATTCGTGCTGATCCACGGCTTAAGTTTCTTATTTTTCGATTTTGTGATTGGCACAGAAAAGGTTACTTCATTCACATAATGTTTAAGATTTTCATCAAAATTGGAGTATGCTAAAGTCACGTTACTGGCTCCAAGCACACTGATTCAGTCCTCGAAGAGCAAATATCTATTTAGAACAATAAAGTTAACTTTTTTATTGACAAATTGAATTGGTGAAGGTTTTTTTAAATTCTTTACAGTATTAATGATAAGACCAGACATACAATGATCAGAAATGTTAAAGTCAATATTGACACTTTTAAAAGGCTCCACCGGAAGGTGAAATCTCCCAAGTACATGGTCAAGACAGGAACCAGAAATATGTCTTGTCGGTTCATTTAAAAACGATAATAAGCCATGTTCAGCCAAAAGGGTGAAATAAAAATCAGTATTATCACAATCCTGAAGGATATCTAAATTAAAATCTCCTATAAGTAGTAAATTATTTGCTTTTTCGTTCGCAAGAAAGTTGCTAAGCTCACTTAAGAATTGAATTGTTGTCTACTATTTTTTCATATTTTGTTTGTTGAGACTCTAACAAATTTTCATATTGTTTTAGAATTTTATTTGTAATTATCACGCAATCATTACACAAATAATTTAAGTTGGCATTTTTTTTGTTTGTCTAACTTCATATTCAGTTAAACCTCCTTCAAAACACTTTTGATGAAAATTTTTTTTGCATAAACCGCCACAGGCCACAGTATTTATATCACCGCGCGCAAATCGCGAATCACATTTGCCACAAAAATCATCCATTGTTTTGACCAACTTTTATCATAAATTAATCACCTCACTTAACCCTTTGAACAAGAAGAAGTTCTTATACAAAGACTACCAGTAAAATTAAGAAAAAACAGATTTATTTTATAAGCACTTGTTAACACGTCTATCTCTCTATTATCTCACTTATTAAACCTCTCTTTTGTCTGGTTTTATTTGGTATTATAAGTAGTATGTTTATGCTGGTTCTAACTCACTTTTTCCATACATCAGTTGGTGCGACCTTGAGAAGGTCATTTGTATCTTGTATCTCGCTCGCACTTATAGTTCCATTTCACTCACACCAAGCTTTTTGGTGACTCATCGCTCAATGTCATTGGCTGGTATGTATGAGTCATACACCCGGTTTAGATAAAGAATTGTTATTGTTGCCTCATGTATTTGGTTAGGGCTTCCAAAAGTTTGCCCAAATTGTGGGGATTTTTAAGGATTACCCCACCCCAAATTGTGGGATTCAGGGGATTTACCCAAATTTTCCCTTATACAGCTGTGTGCTGCAGCAGGGCACCAATATTGTAAACGGGGATCGGGGGGCCTGGGGTATCGTGGCCGGGGGGTGAGTTATGCATCTGGTTTAGATGAGAAATGAACTTTGAAGACGTTGCATTGTAGTGATTATAAAAAATTGTTATGGAGAGGATTATAGTTATAGATACACAAGGATTTTGTATTGGAAAAAAATTCATTCCGAAGGAAGTGAGCGTTTCAGGAGTTGATACGCGAATTAAAACGTTTGTACTCCGGTCACCTTTTGAATATTCAAGAACAAGAGAAAACGAAAAGAAATCAGTAAATTGGTTACGTAAAAACCATCATTGGTTTGGGAGGACGAGAACTCAACTCTAAAAGATCTTATTGAATATATTGTTTTAAATGTAAAGCAAGAAATCAATCCTACTGTATATGTAAAAGGGTTAGAAAAATTAAAATGGATTAGAGATTTGATTGGAGAAGATATTATTATACACAATTTAGATGATTTCAATTGTCCAAGCGTAAAAAAGTTGTATGAAACTAATATTGATATAAATGTTTGTATTTACCAAAAACATACTGTAAAAAAAATTTTTATATTTGTGCTGAAAAAAAATATTATTCTGTTAAGAAACTTTGTAATGTTTGATATAAATAAAGAAAATATTTGTTTATAAATTCTGCTTTATTTTATAAGTAAGAATACTTACTGTTGAACTAATTATCTTTATTCAATAAATTAAAAGAAAAACATAAGATTTGTTTTGCTTTGTTTTATTTGAACTCATAACATATATATATATTTTCAGTTCTATTTTTTAATTCTATTAAATCATAAAATTTATTATTAATAGCTGGCAACGCTTTTGCCATCTATGCAGTGTGAAATTGTGCGCTTATAAAAATAAAGATTTTAACGATAAAACTTAACGTCAGTGCAGTGCCTGTACCCCATTCGAAAGAGCAATTTGAGAAGATCAACTCTACGTTGGAGTGCAGCACCGAACTATTGCGATTCACAGGTAGGAGAAGCTGTGATTGCTTGCTTTGTTCAAAAGAAACCCAATTGGAGCTGTCAAACCAGTTGTGGACTTTGGCTTGTTTATATCTAATTAGCTTGGGTTACATATGTCAGTTAAAAGCTTTTACTCAGAGTTGCTAGATTAAAAATTACTTAGTACGGACTTAAACCTTAAAGTAAAGATCGTTTAAGCCTAAAAGCCTACAGCAAAAATTTTCTTGAAAACACTGAAATATGTAAATCGAACAGCAGAGGCTATAAAAAGATATTTTCACTATGTCGACATACGAGGAATTATCAGCAACTGTTAGTCAGCAACAACAAATTATCGAAGATCTACAACAGCAAATTAAAGAATTGAAAACCACACTTTCCGAAGTGAATTTTAAGAAGTCAAATTCAACTGACACTGCAAAAGAGTCCCAACACATCGATTATCGTACTGATGAAGAATATTTACAAAATGAGTTCATTGATGTTAGGAAGAAAAAAATTGGTAACAAACGCAAACGAGTACCAACGGAATCTCCAAAAAAAGTCAAGCTTATTCCATCGGAAACTCCAGCCAATCAAAAAAATGTCAATATTCAACCAACTAAAATTCCCCTCCCGCCACCTATCAATGTATACAATGTGACGGATTTTAACAGTTTTCGCAAACAGCTTCTTGAACATGTGGAAGGCACAATAAAATTTAATGCCCTTTCTAACAATGTCATCAAAATCACTTGTCAAAGTGAGGAAGATTATCGAAAAACAAAAAACTATATTATTAATACAAATGAATTATTAAAAGTAGGTGAGAGTAAAAAATGTCCACTTTTAGAATATTACACCTATCAGCTAAAGAGTGAAAGGCTTTACAGATTCGTAGTAAGGGGGCTACCGCCCTCAATGGATGTAAAAGATATTAAAGACGAAATTCAAAGTATGGGACATGAAGTGGTCAGTGTACTGAATATTCAAAAAAAGGAAAACATAAATGGCGATAAGAAAATAAACAAATTTCCGTTATTTTATGTTGATATTAAACAGCGTGAAAACAATAAATCCGTTTTCGACATCAAAGAATTGCTTAACTGCAAAGTGCAAGTCGAGCTACCCAAAAAAAATAATGTGATTCCCCAATGTACTAACTGTCAACAATTGGGTCATACTAAGAGTTTCTGCTGTCGACAATCCAAATGTGTAAAATGTGCAGGTAACCATCATACTACTACATGCAGTAAGACCCGTAACAGTGTAGCAACCTGTGCTTTATGCAACGAAAAAGGACATCCCGCCAATTATAAGGGATGCCCCGTTTATCAAAAAAAAATCAAATCACAACAAACTAAGACTTCTGTTGTACAACGTTTAAAAGAAACAGAAGATAAACTCGTTAATAAGAGCATGCCATCCACATCTGGGTTATCATATGCGCAAATCACAAAAATAACAACTGATAAGCAAAAAAAAAAATGAGAAAATATCAACTGCTAGCCGTAAGGAACCTACCATTGCAGATGTAGTTAAAATACTCAGTTCGTTCCAGGCCGATATTGAAAATAGCATCGACCAGCTATCTAATAGGGTGGACAAACTCGAAAGTAAGTCATCACCGAAAAAAAAGACTAAAAATATTCAAAATGAGTAATCCATTCCTTCGAGTTATAACATGGAATGCGAATGGACTCAACCAAAGAGCCAATGAACTGGAAATATTTTTGAGAACCAATAATATAGACATAGCGTTAATATCAGAAACACATTTCTCAAACAAAAGTTTTATCACAATAAAGGGATACTGTGCGTACTGGACGACACATCCTAGTGAACGTGCTCGAGGAGGCACAGCCGTTTTAATTAAAAAAAATATACAGCACTATCAGCAGGAAGGTATTAGAGAATTGAATATTCAAGCTACGATAGTTGCAATTAATTACAATGGCGCTGAAATGTATATTGGCTCAATATATTCTCCACCACGTAATAAAAATACATCTAAATTACTGAAAACTCAGTATAAGGAGATTTTTCAAAAACTTGGACCAAGGTTTATTATTGGAGGTGACTTCAATGTCAAACACACTCAATGGGGTTCCAGATTAATTACACCTAGCGAAGGCAATAATTTACTGGGGGCAATCAATGAATCTTGTTGTAAATTCCACTCATCCTGTTCCCCAACATACTGGCCAACGGATAATAATAAGATTCCTGATCTATTAGACTTTTTTATTTCGAAGGGAATAGCCAACAATTCTATAGAAGTGAAAAGTAT
This sequence comes from Meiosimyza decipiens, assembly GCA_963680825.1. Classification (NCBI taxonomy): domain Eukaryota; kingdom Metazoa; phylum Arthropoda; class Insecta; order Diptera; family Lauxaniidae; genus Meiosimyza; species Meiosimyza decipiens. The sequence continues at coordinate 36,468,823 of OY804260.1, read as the reverse complement.
GGAAGACCTAACATCAGACCACACACCAGTCCTTCTAAGTTTAAGTGCTTCAATCATCAAAAAAACAAGAAGACAGAATCTCACAAATAAAAACACTAATTGGGCGCGTTTCAGAGAAAACCTGAACAGCTTAATCAACTTAAATGTGAAGCTTACTACTAAGGATGAACTGGAATGTGAAACAAAATCATTGATAAATCACATACGGCGCGCGGCTGAAGAAGCCACTCCACCTCCAAGAGAAAAACCAGAACAAGAAGTTAACTATCCAGCTGTGATTAGAGGACTGATCAAAACCAGAAGGAATTCAAGGCGTACCTGGCACAGAACAAGAAACACTGCTGACAAGAGAATTTTTAATCAGGTGAGCAATAATGTTAACCAAACTATAAAAACATACAAACAGAGCTGCGTTGATGAATATTTGAGCAAATTGAGTCCTTATGCAGACAAAGATTACTCATTATGGAAAGCAACTCGAAGATTCAAGCGTCCTTTGACTCAAGTACCGCCAATAAAAAATGTATCGGGCCATTGGGTAAGAAGAAACGATGAAAAAGCTGAGCTCTTTGCACAACACTTAGCAACAGTATTCCAACCACACAATATCCAAACCAATGTTGATCCGGCTCCGATATATCAACCAACCAAAAATATTGTACGAGTCACACCGATAGAAGTGACTATGGAAATTGACAAAAACTTCAATCCTAAAAAAGCACCTGGTGTTGATGAAATATCACCTGGCCTATTTAAGGAACTACCGCGTATAGCAGTTATTATGTTAACACATTTGTTTAATGCCTGTTTTCGGTTAAAATATACTCCTAGCTGCTTCAAAACAGCTCAAATTATAATGTTGAAGAAGCCAGATAAACCAGCAGAAAAAGTGACTTCTTACAGACCGATATCACTCTTACCTTCGATCTCCAAGTTGTTTGAGAAGTTATTTCTAAAGCGTCTCAAACCACTAATCCATATTCCCGACTTCCAATTTGGGTTCAGAAATGCACACTCAACTATTGATCAAGTCCATCGAGTAACAACTGCGATCGAAAAGGCACTTGAGGAAAAGATATACTGTCCTGTTTCCTAGACGTTTCTCAAGCTTTCGACAGAGTATGGCACCAGGGTCTCATCCACAAAATGAGCTTAATACTACCCCAAAACTATTGTCAACTTCTGGAGTCTTACCTATCAGAACGAAAGTTCAGAGTTCTACATGAAGAAGCGTATTCGAACTTCTACCCAATTTTGGCTGGAGTACCGCAGGGAAGTGTTTTGGGACCTCTCCTCTATCTTTTATATACAGCTGATATTCCTGTAACAAAAAATACATTCATTGGAACATTTGCTGACGACACGGTTATAATGTCTGCGGGCGATTCACAACAAAGTGCAGTGAAGAATCTCCAACACGCTCTAGATAAAGTCAATAACAACAATAAACTGGAAGATCAAGCTCAATGATCTAAAGTCAACCCATGTCACTTATACGTTGCGGCCCACAAGGGACAATCTACAGATTTTCCTTAATGGGGTGCCTATTCCTCAAGAGAGCTCTGCCAAATATCTGGGACTTCATTTGGACAATAAACTGAATTGGAAACATCATGTACGACGGAAAGCCGAGCAAATAAAAATTAAACAACGACAAATGTATGGATGATTGGACACTACTCCAAACTAAACCTATATTCCAAAGTGCTCCTTTATAAATCTATCATTAAACCAATCTGGACGTATGGTATACAGTTGTGGGGCTGCACAAAGAAATCTAATTGCGATATCATCCAAAGAAGCCAAAACAAAATTTTGAGAATGATCACTAATGCTTACCGCTACGTGACTAATGTGGAATTACGCAATGACCTTGAGGTGAAATGGGTCAACGATGTGATTCATGAGTATGCCATCAACCATGAAAAGAGACTCCTTACTCACCTAAACGTGGAGGCCATCCAACTTCTGGACATAACACATGAGTTAAGGAGACTCAAGAGAATAAAACCGCATGAATTGACATGAATACTAACTATCCTGTTTTTGGGAGCTGCACAATGGTACAGTAAGCCCTCTCTCGCTTTACTTTAAAAAATAAAATTTTTTAAGGTACAAATCAAAAGTAGTAATAAATTAACTAGGTTAAGATTGTACTAAACGTATCCAATAAGGATGTTTAAAATAAAAAAAAAATTAATATAAACTTCAAACAATGCAAGTTTATCTAAAGGAAGATAAAATTGTAGTTTTGATTTCATTATGAAAGCATCTACATAGTTTTTGCTTAAATATAAATTTGATAAGAAATCAAAGATAATTTCTGTATCCACACAGGAAGTTAACTCTATTCTAAAATCTTCTGGATACGATGTCCACAGTTCATCCTCTGGAACATCAGCAAAGAAGTCCTCCACCTCCAATTTAAATGTTTCTTTGTTAAATTTTAATTGAAACTGATTTAACCGAAATCACCCATAATAATAATAACATTCACAAAACCTGTTGGTTTATATAGTTTTCTTTTATTGATGAGGAATATTGGAGAAACGAAAACGAGTTAATTTAAAAATGGCTGAATATAGATTATACAGCTTACACAATGTTTTATATTGATTATAAAAAATTATACATGCACATGTATTCATATTTTGTATGTTATCATAATTAGTTGCCCACCAACAATCATATGTATGTAATCCATGTATGTAATATTTAAATGGATAAGAACACTTACAAACATTTAATTTAAATAACATTTCTTTGAAAAAATCTATATGGTCCTTATCAATAGATTGACCATATATATTTATTAAGTTCTCTAATTCATTTATGAAGTTCTTGTTTGAACATGCTCTTTCCATTTCTTGTTGTTAACTGATAAGAAATTGACCCCATACATCCTGTTTAGATAAGAAAGAGAACATGTTGAACATGAATTATTTTTTATTTGAGGGGTGAGTCATACATCCGGTTTAGAAAAGAAACAGAACATGTTTGAACATGAATTATTTTTTATGTGAGGGATGAGTCATATATTTGTTTAAGATAAGGAATTGTTATTGTTGCATTCATGTACTTGGTTTAGATAAGGAATTGTGAGGTCTGACCCATACATCCTGTTTAGATAACAGATGCATTGAAAAATGGTGTAAATAGTGAAGCAAGTTGTGTTTTATAAAATTCTTACAAGTTTGATTTCTGAAAATTAAAAAGTACAAAAGAAGTAATGGCCACTTTAAAAGAACTAAATAATATTGTCGGTAAGAAGGAGTACTTAAAAAGCTGTATTTCAATAAAGAACATTCCAAAGGATACTTGCTTTAAAATCCTTAAAGCAAGTAGGATTGAGACTAGATATGGAGAAAAAATAATGTTGGAATTGCCGGAGAACGTGCTATTTCTTCCCAAAAAATTTAATGCAATATCTGATGATAGTCTTACAGACTTAAATAAAGGAGACTTTTTGATAAAAAGGTTGAAGGTAAGTTTAAGTGGCTAAAAAGATCTAAATAAATAAATAAAAGAAATTTTTTTTATATATAATTATAATCTTTTATACTATTTTGTTTACCACAAACTACATTATCAAATATTATTATTGAGTGAGGTTTTGCTTTGTTTGGACTTATAATTTTTTCATTTTCTGCGAAGGTGAAAAGGTTCATTCCTTTTATTGGGTCAATAAGTTTCTTTAGATAACAATATTTCGGTTGATATAAAGATTTTGGATATATGTATATATATGTTTCTAAAGTTAAGTCCGTGAGGACTTTCTATTAAACTAAACATAACATTAGTCTTGCCACAGTTTGATGGTCCTACAATAAGTGCACGTATATTCCAGCAACGATGCTGAAATGCTTATTTCTTCAGATGGCAGTGCCTTAAATTTGATAAAAATGTAAAAGCAATAGATGAAATTGAGTTATTTTGGAGCAATATATTTTTATTAAAAAATGCTATAAAACAATCTCTTTATGGGGAATTAGCTAAGTTTGTATTTAATATTCTTAGTCTACCGAACAGCTCTGCTGCGGTGGAACGAATTTTTTCGGATTTAAAACTTACTAAAAACGACAAGACAAATAGACTCTCGTTGGAAATGGTTGAAAACATAATGTTTTCAAAACTGCTTAAAAATGAATATATTGAATGAATATAGCAAAATATAAGAATATAAATGAAATACATCGCTGATATGTAATTTCTGTGACTAAATTAAACTTATGTACATGTATATTAATTTATGTTCCTTTTAACTATATGTATCTACTTGTATAAATGTATGTACATATATATGTTAATACTGATGTGCTCATATATTAAAAATACTAAAATTAAGGGAGTTTTTTTTTTTCAACGAAACACTTTCGTGACTGGGTGGGCTATAGCGCCATTACAAACATTAATTCTAATGTCTGTCCCAAATTCTGAGTGGTTTTACCAAACAAAGTCTTAGATATAAGAAATTTTCTTAGTGTTTTTAAAGAAAAAAAATCGTCACACTGGTGCACCAAAATGAAAAGGTCTCGATTAAACTGAGGCATTGAAAGTTATAGGTACTCGTTGTTTGTATAATATTAATTTTGATACTTTTTTTCTGATGTGGATACTTTTGGATACATTTTTGGGATTTGCAGGGATACTTTTATTTTTATGTTGCGGCAACACTGGCTATAGTTACAGGCCTCTTAAGTAGTTGATCATATGTTGGCTGCATTTTCTCTTTAACTACACTCTCTTTTTTTTTTGAGTTAATTAATTCACTCTTACACTCATATATTTTGTTAGATAAGCATTGATGAACATCTTCTATTTTTTGTATTTGCTCTTTTTTTTCACTTGCATTTTTATTTGAATTCAATAACAAGTCTTCTTTAATTTCTTTTATTGTTGTCATTTAAGTTGGAGGTGGAGGACTTCTTTGCTGATGTTCCAGAGGATGAACTGTGGATATCGTATCCAGAAGATTTTAGAATAGAGTTACTTCTTGTGTGGAAACAGAAATTATCTTTGATTTCTTATCAAATTTATATTTAAGCAAAAACTATGTAGATGCTTTCATAATGAAATCATAACTACAATTTTATCTTCCTTTAGATAAACTTGCATTGTTTGAAGTTTATATTAATAATAACTGTTATGATTTAATAGAATTAAAAAATAGAACTGAAAATATATATATATGTTATGAGTTCAAATAAAACAAAGCAAAACAAATCTTATGTTTTCTTTTAATTTATTGAATAAAGATAATTAGTTCAACAGTAAGGATTCTAACTTATAAAATAAAGCAGAATTTATAAACAAATATTTTCTTTATTTATATCAAACATTACAAAGTTTCTTAACAGAATAATATTTTTTTTCAGCACAAATATAAAAATTTTTTTTACAGTATGTTTTTTGGTAAATACAAACATTTATATCAATATTAGTTTCATACAACTTTTTTACGCTTGGACAATTGAAATCATCTAAATTGTGTATAATAATATCTTCTCCAATCAAATCTCTAATCCATTTTAATTTTTCTAACCCTTTTACATATACAGTAGGATTGTTTTCTTGCTTTACATTTAAAACAATATATTCAATAAGATCTTTTAGAGTTGAGTTCTCGTCCTCCCAAACCAATGATGGTTTTTACGTAACCAATTTACTGATTTCTTTTCGTTTTCTCTTGTTCTTGAATATTCAAAAGGTGACCGGAGTACAAACGTTTTAATTCGCGTATCAACTCCTGAAACGCTCACTTCCTTCGGAATGAATTTTTTTCCAATACAAAATCCTTGTGTATCTATAACTATAATCCTCTCCATAACAATTTTTTATAATCACTACAATGCAACGTCTTCAAAGTTCATTTCTCATCTAAACCAGATGCATAACTCACCCCCCGGCCCCGATACCCCAGGCCCCCCGATCCCCGTTTACAATATTGGTGCCCTGCTGCAGCACACAGCTGTATAAGGGAAAATTTGGGTAAATCCCCTGAATCCCACAATTTGGGGTGGGGTAATCCTTAAAAATCCCCACAATTTGGGCAAACTTTTGGAAGCCCTAACCAAATACATGAGGCAACAATAACAATTCTTTATCTAAACCGGGTGTATGACTCATACATACCAGCCAATGACATTGAGCGATGAGTCACCAAAAAGCTTGGTGTGAGTGAAATGGAACTATAAGTGCGAGCGAGATACAAGATACAAATGACCTTCTCAAGGTCGCACCAACTGATGTATGGAAAAAGTGAGTTAGAACCAGCATAAACATACTACTTATAATACCAAATAAAACCAGACAAAAGAGAGGTTTAATAAGTGAGATAATAGAGAGATAGACGTGTTAACAAGTGCTTATAAAATAAATCTGTTTTTTCTTAATTTTACTGGTAGTCTTTGTATAAGAACTTCTTCTTGTTCAAAGGGTTAAGTGAGGTGATTAATTTATGATAAAAGTTGGTCAAAACAATGGATAATTTTTGTGGCAAATGTGATTCGCGATTTGCGCGCGGTGATATAAATACTGTGGCCTGTGGCGGTTTATGCAAAAAAATTTTCATCAAAAGTGTTTTGAAGGAGGTTTAACTGAATATGAAGTTAGACAAACAAAAAAAATGCCTACTTAAATTATTTGTGTAATGATTGCGTGATAATTACAAATAAAATTCTAAAACAATGTGAAAATTTGTTAGAGTCTCAACAAACAAAATATGAAAAAAAATAGACATTTTAAATACGAGTGTTAAGTCGCTTTCGGTTCAAATTGGCGAAGTAATAAAAAAGTGTGTAACTGAGAAAGAAGATGTGCAATCAATTTGACAACAATAAAAGAAATTAAGGAAGACTTGTTATTGAATTCAAATTAAAATGCAAGTGAAAAAAAAAGAGCAAATACAAAAAATAGAAGATGTTCATCAATGCTTATCTAACAAAATAGATGAGTGTAAGAGTGAATTAATTAACTCAAAAAAAAAAGAGAGTGTAGTTAAAGAGAAAATGCAGCCAACATATGATCAACTACTTAAGAGGCCTGTAACTATAGCCAGTGTTGCCGCAACATAAAAAATAAAAGTATCCCTGCGAAACCCAAAAATGTATCCAAAAGTATCCACATCAGAAAAAAAAGTATCAAAATTAATATACAAACAACGAGTACCTATAACTTTCAATGCCTCAGTTTAATTGAGACCTTTTCATTTTGGTGCACCAGTGTGACGATTTTTTTTTTTTAAAAAACACTAAGAAAATTTCTTATATCTAAAACCACTCAGATTTTGGGACAGACGTTGTTTGTAATGGCGCTATAGCCAACCCAGTCATAAAAAGAAAAACTGGTTTGGATGAAAATCGAAATTGTTTCGTTGAAAAAAAAAACTCCCTTAATTTTAGTATTTTTAATTAAACATTTACTTATGTATATGAGCACATCAGTATTAACACATATATGTACATACATACATTTATACAAGTAGATACATATAGTTAAAAGGAACATAAATAAATATGTAGTACATGTACATAAGTTTAATTTAGTCACAGAAATTACATATCAGCGATGTATTTCATTTATATTCATAAATTTTGATATATTCATTCAATACATTCATTTTTAAGCAGTTTTGAAAACATTATGTTTTCAACCATTTCCAACGAGAGTCTATTTGTCTTGTCGTTTTTAGTAAGTTTTAAATCCGAAAAAATTCGTTCCGCCGCAGCAGAGCTGTGCGGTAGACTAAGAATATTAAATATAAACTTAGCTAATTCACCATAAAGAGATTGTTTTATAGCATTTTTTAATAAAAATATATTGCTCCAAAATAATTCAATTTCATCTATTGCTTTTACATTTTTATCAAATTTAAGGCACTGCCATCTGAAGAAATAAGCATTTCAGCATCGTTGCTGGAATATACGTGCACTTATTGTAGGACCATCAAACTGTGGCAAGACTAATGTTATGTTTAGTTTAATAGAAAGTCCTCACGGACTTAACTTTAGAAACATATATATACATATATCCAAAATCTTTATATCAACCGAAATATTGTTATCTAAAGAAACTTATTGACCCAATAAAAGGAATGAACCTTTTCACCTTCGCAGAAAATGAAAAAATTATAAGTCCAAACAAAGCAAAACCTCACTCAATAATAATATTTGATAATGTAGTTTGTGGTAAACAAAATAGTATAAAAGATTATAATTATATATAAAAAAAATTTCTTTTATTTATTTATTTAGATCTTTTTAGCCACTTAAACTTACCTTCAACCTTTTTATCAAAAAGTCTCCTTTATTTAAGTCTGTAAGACTATCATCAGATATTGCATTAAATTTTTTGGGAAGAAATAGCACGTTCTCCGGCAATTCCAACAATATTTTTTCTCCATATCTAGTCTCAATCCTACTTGCTTTAAGGATTTTAAAGCAAGTATCCTTTGGAATGTTCTTTATTGAAATACAGCTTTTTAAGTACTCCTTCTTACCGACAATATTATTTAGTTCTTTTAAAGTGGCCATTACTTCTTTTGTTTTTTTTAATTTTCAGAAATCAAACTTGTAAGAATTTTATAAAACACAACTTGCTTCACTATTTATACCATTTTTCAATGCATCTGTTATCTAAACAGGATGTATGGGTCAGACCTCACAATTCCTTATCTAAACAAATACATGAATGCAACAATTCCTTATCTTAAACAAATATATGACTCATCCCTCACATAAAAAATAATTCATGTTCAAACATGTTCTGTTTCTTTTCTAAACCAGATGTATGACTCACCCCTCACATAAAAAATAATTCATGTTCAAACATGTTCTGTTTCTTATCTAAACAGGATGTATGGGGTCAATTTCTTATCAGTTAACAACAAGAAATGGAAAGAGCATGTTCAAACAAGAACTTCATAAATGAATTAGAGAACTTAATATATATACATGATCAATCTTTTGATAAGGACCATATAGATTTTTTCAAAGAAATGTTATTTAAATTAAATGTTTGTAAGTGTTCTTATCCATTTAAATATTACATACATGGATTACATACATATGATTGTTGGTGGGCAACTAATTATGATAACATACAAAATATGAATACATGTGCATGTATAATTTTTTATAATCAATATAAAACATTGTGTAAGCTGTATAATCTATATTCAGTAATTTTTAAACTACCTCGTATTAGTTTTTCATTAAACCGGTCAGCAATCAACTTAAAAATGAACAAATCAAAAATGCAACTTTATGCTGAAAATAAAGAAGCGGTATACCCAAAGGATTCGCGGTGGAAATCAAAACTAACCTGCTGGGAGCCGTACAATAAAGATCCTCCATCACTACAAGCGTTAGTTTCCAGTGTAATATTTTCAAAATATATCTACCATCGTGTAGAAAAAGATTATAAAAAGCTAATTACTTCTATTAACAATAGAAATAATCATGAGTTTTCTATTCTTTTTAAACACAATCCTGCTGTTGATATCGCTTCTGGGTGGTATTGTGAAAATCGATGCGTTAAAGAAGTTTAGAAAATTTAACGCTTTAAAGACATTTTACAAAAATTTAGATTAGATATAGATAATATTATTTATATGGAACCAAGTATTCCATTACATGTTATATCAAAAAATAGTATACTATGTTTAGTTTGTAAAAACTATTTTGATAGCAAAAATAATGTAGATTATGAATATATTGTATAAAAAATAAAAAAATTTTAAATTTAAAAACTAATATTTTCTTTATTTATATTAAACATTATAAAGTTTCTTAGTAAAATTATATTTTTTTCAGCACAAATATAAAAATTTTTTTACAGTATGTTTTATGGTAGTTACAAACATTTATGTCAATATTAGTTTCATATAATTTCTTTTTGCTTGGACAATTGAAATCATCTAAATTGTGTATAATAATATCTTCTCCAATCAAATCTCTAATCCATTTTAATTTTTCTAACCCTTTTACATATACAGTAGGATTGTTTTCTTGCTTTACATTTAAAACAATATATTCAATAAGATCTTTTAGAGTTGAGTTCTCGTCCTCCCAAACCAATGATGGTTTTTACGTAACCAATTTACTGATTTCTTTTCGTTTTCTCTTGTTCTTGAATATTCAAAAGGTGACCGGAGTACAAACGTTTTAATTCGCGTATCAACTCCTGAAACGCTCACTTCCTTCGGAATGAATTTTTTTCCAATACAAAATCCTTGTGTATCTATAACTATAATCCTCTCCATAACAATTTTTTATAATCACTACAATGCAACGTCTTCAAAGTTCATTTCTCATCTAAACCAGATGCATAACTCACCCCCCGGCCACGATACCCCAGGCCCCCCGATCCCCGTTTACAATATTGGTGCCCTGCTGCAGCACACAGCTGTATAAGGGAAAATTTGGGTAAATCCCCTGAATCCCACAATTTGGGGTGGGGTAATCCTTAAAAATCCCCACAATTTGGGCAAACTTTTGGAAGCCCTAACCAAATACATGAGGCAACAATAACAATTCTTTATCTAAACCGGGTGTATGACTCATACATACCAGCCAATGACATTGAGCGATGAGTCACCAAAAAGCTTGGTGTGAGTGAAATGGAACTATAAGTGCGAGCGAGATACAAGATACAAATGACCTTCTCAAGGTCGCACCAACTGATGTATGGAAAAAGTGAGTTAGAACCAGCATAAACATACTACTTATAATACCAAATAAAACCAGACAAAAGAGAGGTTTAATAAGTGAGATAATAGAGAGATAGACGTGTTAACAAGTGCTTATAAAATAAATCTGTTTTTTCTTAATTTTACTGGTAGTCTTTGTATAAGAACTTCTTCTTGTTCAAAGGGTTAAGTGAGGTGATTAATTTATGATAAAAGTTGGTCAAAACAATGGATAATTTTTGTGGCAAATGTGATTCGCGATTTGCGCGCGGTGATATAAATACTGTGGCCTGTGGCGGTTTATGCAAAAAAATTTTCATCAAAAGTGTTTTGAAGGAGGTTTAACTGAATATGAAGTTAGACAAACAAAAAAAATGCCTACTTAAATTATTTGTGTAATGATTGCGTGATAATTACAAATAAAATTCTAAAACAATGTGAAAATTTGTTAGAGTCTCAACAAACAAAATATGAAAAAAAAATAGACATTTTAAATACGAGTGTTAAGTCGCTTTCGGTTCAAATTGGCGAAGTAATAAAAAAGTGTGTAACTGAGAAAGAAGATGTGCAATCAATTTGACAACAATAAAAGAAATTAAGGAAGACTTGTTATTGAATTCAAATTAAAATGCAAGTGAAAAAAAAAGAGCAAATACAAAAAATAGAAGATGTTCATCAATGCTTATCTAACAAAATAGATGAGTGTAAGAGTGAATTAATTAACTCAAAAAAAAAAGAGAGTGTAGTTAAAGAGAAAATGCAGCCAACATATGATCAACTACTTAAGAGGCCTGTAACTATAGCCAGTGTTGCCGCAACATAAAAAATAAAAGTATCCCTGCGAAACCCAAAAATGTATCCAAAAGTATCCACATCAGAAAAAAAAGTATCAAAATTAATATACAAACAACGAGTACCTATAACTTTCAATGCCTCAGTTTAATTGAGACCTTTTCATTTTGGTGCACCAGTGTGACGATTTTTTTTTTTTAAAAAACACTAAGAAAATTTCTTATATCTAAAACTTTGTTTGGTAAAACCACTCAGATTTTGGGACAGACGTTGTTTGTAATGGCGCTATAGCCAACCCAGTCATAAAAAGAAAAACTGGTTTGGATGAAAATCGAAATTGTTTCGTTGAAAAAAAAACTCCCTTAATTTTAGTATTTTTAATTAAACATTTACTTATGTATATGAGCACATCAGTATTAACTCATATATGTACATACATACATTTATACAAGTAGATACATATAGTTAAAAGGAACATAAATAAATATGTAGTACATGTACATAAGTTTAATTTAGTCACAGAAATTACATATCAGCGATGTATTTCATTTATATTCATAAATTTTGATATATTCATTCAATACATTCATTTTTAAGCAGTTTTGAAAACATTATGTTTTCAACCATTTCCAACGAGAGTCTATTTGTCTTGTCGTTTTTAGTAAGTTTTAAATCCGAAAAAATTCGTTCCGCCGCAGCAGAGCTGTGCGGTAGACTAAGAATATTAAATATAAACTTAGCTAATTCACCATAAAGAGATTGTTTTATAGCATTTTTTAATAAAAATATATTGCTCCAAAATAATTCAATTTCATCTATAGCTTTTACATTTTTATCAAATTTAAGGCACTGCCATCTGAAGAAATAAGCATTTCAGCATCGTTGCTGGAATATACGTGCACTTATTGTAGGACCATCAAACTGTGGCAAGACTAATGTTATGTTTAGTTTAATAGAAAGTCCTCACGGACTTAACTTTAGAAACATATATATACATATATCCAAAATCTTTATATCAACCGAAATATTGTTATCTAAAGAAACTTATTGACCCAATAAAAGGAATGAACCTTTTCACCTTCGCAGAAAATGAAAAAATTATAAGTCCAAACAAAGCAAAACCTCACTCAATAATAATATTTGATAATGTAGTTTGTGGTAAACAAAATAGTATAAAAGATTATAATTATATATAAAAAAAATTTCTTTTATTTATTTATTTAGATCTTTTTAGCCACTTAAACTTACCTTCAACCTTTTTATCAAAAAGTCTCCTTTATTTAAGTCTGTAAGACTATCATCAGATATTGCATTAAATTTTTTGGGAAGAAATAGCACGTTCTCCGGCAATTCCAACATTATTTTTTCTCCATATCTAGTCTCAATCCTACTTGCTTTAAGGATTTTAAAGCAAGTATCCTTTGGAATGTTCTTTATTGAAATACAGCTTTTTAAGTACTCCTTCTTACCGACAATATTATTTAGTTCTTTTAAAGTGGCCATTACTTCTTTTGTACTTTTTAATTTTCAGAAATCAAACTTGTAAGAATTTTATAAAACACAACTTGCTTCACTATTTATACCATTTTTCAATGCATCTGTTATCTAAACAGGATGTATGGGTCAGACCTCACAATTCCTTATCTAAACAAATACATGAATGCAACAATTCCTTATCTTAAACAAATATATGACTCATCCCTCACATAAAAAATAATTCATGTTCAAACATGTTCTGTTTCTTTTCTAAACCAGATGTATGACTCACCCCTCACATAAAAAATAATTCATGTTCAAACATGTTCTGTTTCTTATCTAAACATGATGTATGGGGTCAATTTTTTTTTCAGTTAACAACAAGAAATGGAAAGAGCATGTTCAAACAAGAACTTCATAAATGAATTAGAGAACTTAATATATATACATGATCAATCTTTTGATAAGGACCATATAGATTTTTTCAAAGAAATGTTATTTAAATTAAATGTTTGAAAGTGTTCTTATCCATTTAAATATTACATACATGGATTACATACATATGATTGTTGGTGGGCAACTAATTATGATAACATACAAAATATGAATACATGTGCATGTATAATTTTTTATAATCAATATAAAACATTGTGTAAGCTGTATAATCTATATTCAGTAATTTTTAAACTACCTCGTATTAGTTTTTCATTAAACCGGTCAGCAATCAACTTAAAAATGAACAAATCAAAAATGCAACTTTATGCTGAAAATAAAGAAGCGGTATACCCAAAGGATTCGCGGTGGAAATCAAAACTAACCTGCTGGGAGCCGTACAATAAAGATCCTCCATCACTACAAGCGTTAGTTTCCAGTGTAATATTTTCAAAATATATCTACCATCGTGTAGAAAAAGATTATAAAAAGCTAATTACTTCTATTAACAATAGAAATAATCATGAGTTTTCTATTCTTTTTAAACACAATCCTGCTGTTGATATCGCTTCTGGGTGGTATTGTGAAAATCGATGCGTTAAAGAAGTTTAGAAAATTTAACGCTTTAAAGACATTTTACAAAAATTTAGATTAGATATAGATAATATTATTTATATGGAACCAAGTATTCCATTACATGTTATATCAAAAAATAGTATACTATGTTTAGTTTGTAAAAATTATTTTGATAGCAAAAATAATGTAGATTATGAATATATTGTATAAAAAATAAAAAAATTTTAAATTTAAAAACAAATATTTTCTTTATTTATATTAAACATTATAAAGTTTCTTAGTAAAATTATATTTTTTTCAGCACAAATATAAAAATTTTTTTACAGTATGTTTTATGGTAGTTACAAACATTTATATCAATATTAGTTTCATATAATTTCTTTTTGCTTGGACAATTGAAATCATCCAGATTGTGTATAATAATATCTTCTCCAATCAAATCTCTAATCCATTTTAATTTTTCTAACCCTTTTACATATACAGTAGGATTGTTTTCTTGCTTTACATTTAAAACAATATATTCAATAAGATCTTTTAGAGTTGAGTTCTCGTCCTCCCAAACCAATGATGGTTTTTACGTAACCAATTTACTGATTTCTTTTCGTTTTCTCTTGTTCTTGAATATTCAAAAGGTGACCGGAGTACAAACGTTTTAATTCGCGTATCAACTCCTGAAACGCTCACTTCCTTCGGAATGAATTTTTTTCCAATACAAAATCCTTGTGTATCTATAACTATAATCCTCTCCATAACAATTTTTTATAATCACTACAATGCAACGTCTTCAAAGTTCATTTCTCATCTAAACCAGATGCATGACTCACCCCCCGGCCCCGATACCCCAGGCCCCCCGATCCCGTTTACAATATTGGTGCCCTGCTGCAGCACACAGCTGTATAAGGGAAAATTTGGGTAAATCCCCTGAATCCCACAATTTGGGGTGGGGTAATCCTTAAAAATCCCCACAATTTGGGCAAACTTTTGGAAGCCCTAACCAAATACATGAGGCAACAATAACAATTCTTTATCTAAACCGGGTGTATGACTCATACATACCAGCCAATGACATTGAGCGATGAGTCACCAAAAAGCTTGGTGTGAGTGAAATGGAACTATAAGTGCGAGCGAGATACAAGATACAAATGACCTTCTCAAGGTCGCACCAACTGATGTATGGAAAAAGTGAGTTAGAACCAGCATAAACATACTACTTATAATACCAAATAAAACCAGACAAAAGAGAGGTTTAATAAGTGAGATAATAGAGAGATAGACGTGTTAACAAGTGCTTATAAAATAAATCTGTTTTTTCTTAATTTTACTGGTAGTCTTTGTATAAGAACTTCTTCTTGTTCAAAGGGTTAAGTGAGGTGATTAATTTATGATAAAAGTTGGTCAAAACAATGGATAATTTTTGTGGCAAATGTGATTCGCGATTTGCGCGCGGTGATATAAATACTGTGGCCTGTGGCGGTTTATGCAAAAAAATTTTCATCAAAAGTGTTTTGAAGGAGGTTTAACTGAATATGAAGTTAGACAAACAAAAAAAATGCCTACTTAAATTATTTGTGTAATGATTGCGTGATAATTACAAATAAAATTCTAAAACAATGTGAAAATTTGTTAGAGTCTCAACAAACAAAATATGAAAAAAAAAATAGACATTTTAAATACGAGTGTTAAGTCGCTTTCGGTTCAAATTGGCGAAGTAATAAAAAAGTGTGTAACTGAGAAAGAAGATGTGCAATCAATTTGACAACAATAAAAGAAATTAAGGAAGACTTGTTATTGAATTCAAATTAAAATGCAAGTGAAAAAAAAAGAGCAAATACAAAAAATAGAAGATGTTCATCAATGCTTATCTAACAAAATAGATGAGTGTAAGAGTGAATTAATTAACTCAAAAAAAAAAGAGAGTGTAGTTAAAGAGAAAATGCAGCCAACATATGATCAACTACTTAAGAGGCCTGTAACTATAGCCAGTGTTGCCGCAACATAAAAAATAAAAGTATCCCTGCGAAACCCAAAAATGTATCCAAAAGTATCCACATCAGAAAAAAAAGTATCAAAATTAATATACAAACAACGAGTACCTATAACTTTCAATGCCTCAGTTTAATTGAGACCTTTTCATTTTGGTGCACCAGTGTGACGATTTTTTTTTTTTAAAAAACACTAAGAAAATTTCTTATATCTAAAACCACTCAGATTTTGGGACAGACGTTGTTTGTAATGGCGCTATAGCCAACCCAGTCATAAAAAGAAAAACTGGTTTGGATGAAAATCGAAATTGTTTCGTTGAAAAAAAAAACTCCCTTAATTTTAGTATTTTTAATTAAACATTTACTTATGTATATGAGCACATCAGTATTAACACATATATGTACATACATACATTTATACAAGTAGATACATATAGTTAAAAGGAACATAAATAAATATGTAGTACATGTACATAAGTTTAATTTAGTCACAGAAATTACATATCAGCGATGTATTTCATTTATATTCATAAATTTTGATATATTCATTCAATACATTCATTTTTAAGCAGTTTTGAAAACATTATGTTTTCAACCATTTCCAACGAGAGTCTATTTGTCTTGTCGTTTTTAGTAAGTTTTAAATCCGAAAAAATTCGTTCCGCCGCAGCAGAGCTGTGCGGTAGACTAAGAATATTAAATATAAACTTAGCTAATTCACCATAAAGAGATTGTTTTATAGCATTTTTTAATAAAAATATATTGCTCCAAAATAATTCAATTTCATCTATAGCTTTTACATTTTTATCAAATTTAAGGCACTGCCATCTGAAGAAATAAGCATTTCAGCATCGTTGCTGGAATATACGTGCACTTATTGTAGGACCATCAAACTGTGGCAAGACTAATGTTATGTTTAGTTTAATAGAAAGTCCTCACGGACTTAACTTTAGAAACATATATATACATATATCCAAAATCTTTATATCAACCGAAATATTGTTATCTAAAGAAACTTATTGACCCAATAAAAGGAATGAACCTTTTCACCTTCGCAGAAAATGAAAAAATTATAAGTCCAAACAAAGCAAAACCTCACTCAATAATAATATTTGATAATGTAGTTTGTGGTAAACAAAATAGTATAAAAGATTATAATTATATATAAAAAAATTTCTTTTATTTATTTATTTAGATCTTTTTAGCCACTTAAACTTACCTTCAACCTTTTTATCAAAAAGTCTCCTTTATTTAAGTCTGTAAGACTATCATCAGATATTGCATTAAATTTTTTGGGAAGAAATAGCACGTTCTCCGGCAATTCCAACATTATTTTTTCTCCATATCTAGTCTCAATCCTACTTGCTTTAAGGATTTTAAAGCAAGTATCCTTTGGAATGTTCTTTATTGAAATACAGCTTTTTAAGTACTCCTTCTTACCGACAATATTATTTAGTTCTTTTAAAGTGGCCATTACTTCTTTTGTTTTTTTTAATTTTCAGAAATCAAACTTGTAAGAATTTTATAAAACACAACTTGCTTCACTATTTATACCATTTTTCAATGCATCTGTTATCTAAACAGGATGTATGGGTCAGACCTCACAATTCCTTATCTAAACAAATACATGAATGCAACAATTCCTTATCTTAAACAAATATATGACTCATCCCTCACATAAAAAATAATTCATGTTCAAACATGTTCTGTTTCTTTTCTAAACCAGATGTATGACTCACCCCTCACATAAAAAATAATTCATGTTCAAACATGTTCTGTTTCTTATCTAAACAGGATGTATGGGGTCAATTTCTTATCAGTTAACAACAAGAAATGGAAAGAGCATGTTCAAACAAGAACTTCATAAATGAATTAGAGAACTTAATATATATACATGATCAATCTTTTGATAAGGACCATATAGATTTTTTCAAAGAAATGTTATTTAAATTAAATGTTTGTAAGTGTTCTTATCCATTTAAATATTACATACATGGATTACATACATATGATTGTTGGTGGGCAACTAATTATGATAACATACAAAATATGAATACATGTGCATGTATAATTTTTTATAATCAATATAAAACATTGTGTAAGCTGTATAATCTATATTCAGTAATTTTTAAACTACCTCGTATTAGTTTTTCATTAAACCGGTCAGCAATCAACTTAAAAATGAACAAATCAAAAATGCAACTTTATGCTGAAAATAAAGAAGCGGTATACCCAAAGGATTCGCGGTGGAAATCAAAACTAACCTGCTGGGAGCCGTACAATAAAGATCCTCCATCACTACAAGCGTTAGTTTCCAGTGTAATATTTTCAAAATATATCTACCATCGTGTAGAAAAAGATTATAAAAAGCTAATTACTTCTATTAACAATAGAAATAATCATGAGTTTTCTATTCTTTTTAAACACAATCCTGCTGTTGATATCGCTTCTGGGTGGTATTGTGAAAATCGATGCGTTAAAGAAGTTTAGAAAATTTAACGCTTTAAAGACATTTTACAAAAATTTAGATTAGATATAGATAATATTATTTATATGGAACCAAGTATTCCATTACATGTTATATCAAAAAATAGTATACTATGTTTAGTTTGTAAAAACTATTTTGATAGCAAAAATAATGTAGATTATGAATATATTGTATAAAAAATAAAAAAATTTTAAATTTAAAAACTAATATTTTCTTTATTTATATTAAACATTATAAAGTTTCTTAGTAAAATTATATTTTTTTCAGCACAAATATAAAAATTTTTTTACAGTATGTTTTATGGTAGTTACAAACATTTATGTCAATATTAGTTTCATATAATTTCTTTTTGCTTGGACAATTGAAATCATCTAAATTGTGTATAATAATATCTTCTCCAATCAAATCTCTAATCCATTTTAATTTTTCTAACCCTTTTACATATACAGTAGGATTATTTTCTTGCTTTACATTTAAAACAATATATTCAATAAGATCTTTTAGAGTTGAGTTCTCGTCCTCCCAAACCAATGATGGTTTTTACGTAACCAATTTACTGATTTCTTTTCGTTTTCTCTTGTTCTTGAATATTCAAAAGGTGACCGGAGTACAAACGTTTTAATTCGCGTATCAACTCCTGAAACGCTCACTTCCTTCGGAATGAATTTTTTTCCAATACAAAATCCTTGTGTATCTATAACTATAATCCTCTCCATAACAATTTTTTATAATCACTACAATGCAACGTCTTCAAAGTTCATTTCTCATCTAAACCAGATGCATAACTCACCCCCCGGCCACGATACCCCAGGCCCCCCGATCCCCGTTTACAATATTGGTGCCCTGCTGCAGCACACAGCTGTATAAGGGAAAATTTGGGTAAATCCCCTGAATCCCACAATTTGGGGTGGGGTAATCCTTAAAAATCCCCACAATTTGGGCAAACTTTTGGAAGCCCTAACCAAATACATGAGGCAACAATAACAATTCTTTATCTAAACCGGGTGTATGACTCATACATACCAGCCAATGACATTGAGCGATGAGTCACCAAAAAGCTTGGTGTGAGTGAAATGGAACTATAAGTGCGAGCGAGATACAAGATACAAATGACCTTCTCAAGGTCGCACCAACTGATGTATGGAAAAAGTGAGTTAGAACCAGCATAAACATACTACTTATAATACCAAATAAAACCAGACAAAAGAGAGGTTTAATAAGTGAGATAATAGAGAGATAGACGTGTTAACAAGTGCTTATAAAATAAATCTGTTTTTTCTTAATTTTACTGGTAGTCTTTGTATAAGAACTTCTTCTTGTTCAAAGGGTTAAGTGAGGTGATTAATTTATGATAAAAGTTGGTCAAAACAATGGATAATTTTTGTGGCAAATGTGATTCGCGATTTGCGCGCGGTGATATAAATACTGTGGCCTGTGGCGGTTTATGCAAAAAAATTTTCATCAAAAGTGTTTTGAAGGAGGTTTAACTGAATATGAAGTTAGACAAACAAAAAAAATGCCTACTTAAATTATTTGTGTAATGATTGCGTGATAATTACAAATAAAATTCTAAAACAATGTGAAAATTTGTTAGAGTCTCAACAAACAAAATATGAAAAAAAAATAGACATTTTAAATACGAGTGTTAAGTCGCTTTCGGTTCAAATTGGCGAAGTAATAAAAAAGTGTGTAACTGAGAAAGAAGATGTGCAATCAATTTGACAACAATAAAAGAAATTAAGGAAGACTTGTTATTGAATTCAAATTAAAATGCAAGTGAAAAAAAAAGAGCAAATACAAAAAATAGAAGATGTTCATCAATGCTTATCTAACAAAATAGATGAGTGTAAGAGTGAATTAATTAACTCAAAAAAAAAAGAGAGTGTAGTTAAAGAGAAAATGCAGCCAACATATGATCAACTACTTAAGAGGCCTGTAACTATAGCCAGTGTTGCCGCAACATAA
This sequence comes from Meiosimyza decipiens, assembly GCA_963680825.1. Classification (NCBI taxonomy): domain Eukaryota; kingdom Metazoa; phylum Arthropoda; class Insecta; order Diptera; family Lauxaniidae; genus Meiosimyza; species Meiosimyza decipiens. Next base: position 36,448,425 of record OY804260.1, on the reverse strand, counting down.
AAAATAAAAGTATCCCTGCGAAACCCAAAAATGTATCCAAAAGTATCCACATCAGAAAAAAAAGTATCAAAATTAATATACAAACAACGAGTACCTATAACTTTCAATGCCTCAGTTTAATTGAGACCTTTTCATTTTGGTGCACCAGTGTGACGATTTTTTTTTTTTAAAAAACACTAAGAAAATTTCTTATATCTAAAACTTTGTTTGGTAAAACCACTCAGATTTTGGGACAGACGTTGTTTGTAATGGCGCTATAGCCAACCCAGTCATAAAAAGAAAAACTGGTTTGGATGAAAATCGAAATTGTTTCGTTGAAAAAAAAAACTCCCTTAATTTTAGTATTTTTAATTAAACATTTACTTATGTATATGAGCACATCAGTATTAACACATATATGTACATACATACATTTATACAAGTAGATACATATAGTTAAAAGGAACATAAATAAATATGTAGTACATGTACATAAGTTTAATTTAGTCACAGAAATTACATATCAGCGATGTATTTCATTTATATTCATAAATTTTGATATATTCATTCAATACATTCATTTTTAAGCAGTTTTGAAAACATTATGTTTTCAACCATTTCCAACGAGAGTCTATTTGTCTTGTCGTTTTTAGTAAGTTTTAAATCCGAAAAAATTCGTTCCGCCGCAGCAGAGCTGTGCGGTAGACTAAGAATATTAAATATAAACTTAGCTAATTCACCATAAAGAGATTGTTTTATAGCATTTTTTAATAAAAATATATTGCTCCAAAATAATTCAATTTCATCTATAGCTTTTACATTTTTATCAAATTTAAGGCACTGCCATCTGAAGAAATAAGCATTTCAGCATCGTTGCTGGAATATACGTGCACTTATTGTAGGACCATCAAACTGTGGCAAGACTAATGTTATGTTTAGTTTAATAGAAAGTCCTCACGGACTTAACTTTAGAAACATATATATACATATATCCAAAATCTTTATATCAACCGAAATATTGTTATCTAAAGAAACTTATTGACCCAATAAAAGGAATGAACCTTTTCACCTTCGCAGAAAATGAAAAAATTATAAGTCCAAACAAAGCAAAACCTCACTCAATAATAATATTTGATAATGTAGTTTGTGGTAAACAAAATAGTATAAAAGATTATAATTATATATAAAAAAATTTCTTTTATTTATTTATTTAGATCTTTTTAGCCACTTAAACTTACCTTCAACCTTTTTATCAAAAAGTCTCCTTTATTTAAGTCTGTAAGACTATCATCAGATATTGCATTAAATTTTTTGGGAAGAAATAGCACGTTCTCCGGCAATTCCAACATTATTTTTTCTCCATATCTAGTCTCAATCCTACTTGCTTTAAGGATTTTAAAGCAAGTATCCTTTGGAATGTTCTTTATTGAAATACAGCTTTTTAAGTACTCCTTCTTACCGACAATATTATTTAGTTCTTTTAAAGTGGCCATTACTTCTTTTGTTTTTTTTAATTTTCAGAAATCAAACTTGTAAGAATTTTATAAAACACAACTTGCTTCACTATTTATACCATTTTTCAATGCATCTGTTATCTAAACAGGATGTATGGGTCAGACCTCACAATTCCTTATCTAAACAAATACATGAATGCAACAATTCCTTATCTTAAACAAATATATGACTCATCCCTCACATAAAAAATAATTCATGTTCAAACATGTTCTGTTTCTTTTCTAAACCAGATGTATGACTCACCCCTCACATAAAAAATAATTCATGTTCAAACATGTTCTGTTTCTTATCTAAACAGGATGTATGGGGTCAATTTCTTATCAGTTAACAACAAGAAATGGAAAGAGCATGTTCAAACAAGAACTTCATAAATGAATTAGAGAACTTAATATATATACATGATCAATCTTTTGATAAGGACCATATAGATTTTTTCAAAGAAATGTTATTTAAATTAAATGTTTGTAAGTGTTCTTATCCATTTAAATATTACATACATGGATTACATACATATGATTGTTGGTGGGCAACTAATTATGATAACATACAAAATATGAATACATGTGCATGTATAATTTTTTATAATCAATATAAAACATTGTGTAAGCTGTATAATCTATATTCAGTAATTTTTAAACTACCTCGTATTAGTTTTTCATTAAACCGGTCAGCAATCAACTTAAAAATGAACAAATCAAAAATGCAACTTTATGCTGAAAATAAAGAAGCGGTATACCCAAAGGATTCGCGGTGGAAATCAAAACTAACCTGCTGGGAGCCGTACAATAAAGATCCTCCATCACTACAAGCGTTAGTTTCCAGTGTAATATTTTCAAAATATATCTACCATCGTGTAGAAAAAGATTATAAAAAGCTAATTACTTCTATTAACAATAGAAATAATCATGAGTTTTCTATTCTTTTTAAACACAATCCTGCTGTTGATATCGCTTCTGGGTGGTATTGTGAAAATCGATGCGTTAAAGAAGTTTAGAAAATTTAACGCTTTAAAGACATTTTACAAAAATTTAGATTAGATATAGATAATATTATTTATATGGAACCAAGTATTCCATTACATGTTATATCAAAAAATAGTATACTATGTTTAGTTTGTAAAAACTATTTTGATAGCAAAAATAATGTAGATTATGAATATATTGTATAAAAAATAAAAAAATTTTAAATTTAAAAACTAATATTTTCTTTATTTATATTAAACATTATAAAGTTTCTTAGTAAAATTATATTTTTTTCAGCACAAATATAAAAATTTTTTTACAGTATGTTTTATGGTAGTTACAAACATTTATGTCAATATTAGTTTCATATAATTTCTTTTTGCTTGGACAATTGAAATCATCTAAATTGTGTATAATAATATCTTCTCCAATCAAATCTCTAATCCATTTTAATTTTTCTAACCCTTTTACATATACAGTAGGATTGATTTCTTGCTTTACATTTAAAACAATATATTCAATAAGATCCTTTAGAGTTAAGTTCTCGTCCTCCCAATCCAATCCATGATGGTTTTTACGTTACCAATTTATTGATTTCTTTTCGTTTTCTCTTATTCTTGAATATTCAAAAGGTGATCGGACTATAAACGTTTTAAGTCGTGTATCAACTCCTAAAACGCTCACTTCCTTCGGAATGATCTACAGCATCAAGCCAAAACTAAAAATTTTGTAAAAGACTTAAACAAAATTCAATATTCATTTTTGATTAAAATAATCGTCAAATTTCTTCAAATGATAATTTGTACTTTTTAATTTTCAGAAAATAAAACTTGTAAGAATTTTATAAACAAAAGTAATGAAATAAAACAATTACCTTCACTATTTATACCACTTTTCAATGCATCTGTTATCGAAATAGGATGTATGGATCAGACCTCACAACTCCTTATCTAAATAGAATGCATGGGTCAGACCTCACAATTCCTTATCTATACAAGATGTATGGGTCAGACCTAACATAAAAAATAATTCATGATCTAACATGTTTTGTTTCTTATCTAAACCGGATGCAAGACTCACCTCTCAACCCCCGACCGCCGACCCCTATCCCCTTTTACAATATTGGTGCCCTGCTGCAGCACACAGGTGTATAAGGGAAAATTTGGGTAAATCCCCTGAATCCCACAATTTGGGGTGGGGTAATCCTTACAAATCCCCACAATTTGGACAAACTTTTGGAGGCCCTAACCAAATACATGAGGCAACAATAACAATTCCTTATCTAAACCAGGTGTATGACTCATACATACCAGCCAATGACATTGAGCGATGAGTCACCAAAAAACTTGGTGTGAGTGAAATGGAACTATAAGTGCGAGCGAGATACAAGATACAAATGACCTCAAGGTCGCACCAACTGATGTATGGAAAAAGTGAGTTAGAACCGGCATAAACATACTACTATTATAGACTTGATTTTATATCCAATGGACTTAATTTCTGCATTTATTAGGTCCCTATTGTGAATGTATATGTCTTTAATATTGTTTTCTATTTGTATAAGTACTTCATTTATCTCATTAGGGCCTATGATATGCAATATTGTATTCGTTTGATTAATAATTTCAACATTTTTCAATTTTATGATAAGGTAACCAGCTTCTTCGTCAATTGGATTCTTTTGTAGTGTCCCCTGCGTTGCCATGATTGTCATCAGAAATGTTATGCTGAATACCTGTGAATTTAAATGGTCGTTTAATGTTACTTTCATGTATATTTTATAACTTTTCCTGACAACTTATGCTGTTCTTTGTGCCTTAGACTTCTTTAATTCTTAATATTCCCCGTAGTTCTAGTTTCCATATAGCTTTCTCTATCTTTATTTCTTTTTTTTAAATATTTTTCCTTAACTTTTATGAACCTATTTTTAAGAATTTCATGGTCAATATTTTGTTTTGAACGTCGTTAGGACTATACTCAATTGAACTATGAAAATAATTGTAGAATTTTACGACTTTTCCCATCTGCATGGTAATGGTATTTTTTCCACTGCATTTAGTACCCTGATCCGTTCTGTTAAAGTGTTATTTAGTCTTTCTGCATCTGCGTTACTAGTGTGGCTATATGGTTTTGTCAGATGGTACTCAATCCCTTCTTCGTTTAATAGGTAAACACGCTTTGAGACTCAAATTCGTTGTCGAATATTACTTTTTTATAGGTCCCTTAATTGCCAAAAACTGAAGTATCTTCCTATCTTGAAGTGGATAACAGACTGCTTGCATGTGAAATTTATCCATGAATATGATAAATGATTGCTTACTGTTAACGTGAGTATCTAAGTGCACCATCTCGTTTGTAGTGGAAGGAGTCTCGGTATGACTGAATTTCTTCCTAATGGGATTTCTGTCATATTTTGCGGCAGAGCAAATATCACATATATTAATAATTTTGTGAATAGTTTCCCTGAGTTCTGGGTTACACACTTTACTTGTTATGCTTTCGAAAGTAGCGGTAATTTCCGAATGGCCTATTTTCTTTTTATGGAAAACTGCCACCAGCCTATTCAAGACATTAATGTCCTCTATGTCCTTGGCAATAAAAGAACACTACAAATTTTATTTGATTATTATTTGAATATTCTTCAACTATAATTTTTTGAAGTTTATTGAATTCATGATCATTTAAATCAGAATATATTGCTATTTTTCCTTTGACTAACTCTCTTGGCAAAATATTAAGAACATTATTATTTATGTCACTCGTATCAATAAAAATTCTTTTATTGTTAAAAATATTTTTTATTTTGGCTTCCTTTCGCTTGACTGAAACAATTTGTGTTTTAAAACGGTTTACAACCGTTTTTAGAATGGGAATATAGTCATGTAGGTTCTCCTCCTACGAATGTATCGTTTGAACCTCTATTGATTCTTTAGATAATTTATTTAATTGGTGTTGGCATCAATTCTGCTAAGAAAATCGGCAATATAATTACATTTTCCTTCTATGTATTCTGCCTTTAAGTCACATTACCCTAACTCTATTAGCCACCTTTGCAGCTTCGGGCTGATGTCTTTACCTGAGTATTTTGCGAATAACCATTTAAGTGGTTGATGGTCACTTTCGAAATCGAAATTTTCACCGTATGGACGAGTATTTGATACCCCAAATTATTGCTAACAGTTCTTTTTCAACTGTTGCATAGTTTGATTCGTGGGTATTTAAGGTTCTAGATGCGAATGCTATTGGGTGGTCGTCTTGGCTTATGACGGCGCCAATAGCGAACTCACTTGCAGCAGTTACGAGCTTAAACCGTTTTTCAAAGTTTGGATATCTTAAAATTGGAGCATTAGTTACAATGTCCATTTCCTTAAACGCTAATATGTAACTTGGGTCACTCGAATTGATCTTCTGACCTTTTCTTAAGAACGTGGTCTTCAGCAATCGACCAAAATCGCTTGCAATTTCAGCATAGTCTTTGACGAATTTTCTGTAAAAACCCGTCATGCCTAGGACCGATTAGCTTTTTTTTGAGAATCTGGTAATTTGAGATTCCGAATAATATTCATTTTCTCAAGGTCAGGCTTTACACCGTTTGCCGTAAGAATGTGTCCCAAAAATTGTGATTCTTTCTTCAGAAAGTCACATTTATCGACTTGAATTTTTAATTTTGCTTTTCGCAAAGTTTCGAATATTTTCCTCAAATATGTTATATGCCCTTCTAAAGAAGTGCTGAATACGAAGGTATCATCCATGTAAACAACGCATATTTTATTTAAGAATACTCTTAGTACGGAATCCATCAACCTTTGAAAGGTGGGAAGCGTCTTTTAATCCAAATGATATACGGACGAATTCGTAATGTCCAAAAGGAGTAGAAAACGCAGTCCAATCCCGACCAATATCTTATGAAAACCCTTTGTAAGGTCCAGTGTAGTGAAAAACTGCGTCCAGCCGAGTTTGTCCAAAATATTGTTAAGATTAGGAATCGGGAATTTGTCGTCAACTGTGTATTGATTCAATTTACGATATTCAACGACTAATCTTTATTTCTTATGCCCCGAGTTATAGTCTTTTTCCGGCACGACCCATGATGGAGAATTGGATTCCCGTATAATATTTTGAGTTAACATTTCCTTTATTTGTTTTACATTTTTTGTTTCGTGAACGATAGGATACCTATATATCTTTGAATATACGAATGCATCAATAGTCGTCGCAATATTTAATGCTCAAAATTGAAACTGCAATATATTCCCTTGATTTTCTTAAGGTTCTAGCACACAAATATTTTCGTATTCAAAACGGTCTAATGCTTCTTCAAAAAAAATTCTATTGCTAAACACTGCCATATATCTCTCATCAATATTTATTTTTGCTTTTTTTTCAGTTGACTATGTCTATTTGTCGGTGACGGTACTGTGTCTTTGTGTAGTGATCTTATTTTGTGATATTTTAGTAATTTTTTGTGGTTAATATTTTAATTTTCGTTGTCTACTAATGTTCATTAAGTGCCTATGTTATAATTGTAATTTATCAATTTGTTTTTTACCTTAAAATATTGTGATATTTAATTAATATTTTCTATTAATTTTAAAGCAAAGCAATAGTTGCTTGCATTGCTGCTGCTTAAGCGCTCATAAACTTTTCGGTTCCTCTTTGTCCTTTGTTTGTTTACAAGTTCTATTTAAATAACATTGTTTTTTTTGTTGCTCTGTAATAGACTCTATTATTAGCATTAACACATTGTTTCCTCTGTTTGCTAATTTATTCTAACTTGTTATTATTTTTTATTTATTTTGTATTGTTTTTTTTACTACATAAGCAACATTTTTTTAGTGAATATGAACCGGTAACTTGCTTGCATGCTATGTAGGAAATCAATGCAAAAGCCAGAATATCCTAAGTTCAATGTTTCCTTGTTCAGGGCCTTGTGAGCAAATGTTTCATGCGTATTATGCGAACTTGACCACTTCTGTAACAGAGTTATTATGTTCTGACCGTTCGGATCTGCAATGGTACTGTCCATCGTGCAGAGCCCTTTCCCCTCCGGTTTTTTTTTCGAAAAGATTGAACAATTTGGGGATAGCTTAAATAATCTAAATACTAATTTTAGAGATATTTTACGTAATCAGGCTAACTAAAAAAACAGTTAGCACAGCCAATGTCTCTAAAATAATTTCTCTAAGTTCTGAATTAGAAACTATTAAAATCTGTTTCTTCCATAGTCATCGCCCAGTAGAAAATAGTCCCCCTGTTATAAGCTCTACTGGCCCAATTTTTTTACAAACGATGCCTAAACCTAGGTCCATTTTTATCTCCCGACTACACCCCGATATAACCGCTGATACTGTTAGAGACTTCATAAGGCCAAAAAATGTCATTCCTGCCGACGCTTTTCTTTCCTGTAGGAAAATCGGTAACAAACCTACTTATTCATCTTTTAAGATTACAGTGGCTTCCTGTCATTTTGCTGCTGTCTATAATTCGAATATGTGGGTTGATAATATCTTTAAGTCTGAGTTTCAATCGAAAAAAAAACAAGACTGTCCAAAAAGTTCGCTCTAGTTCAAAAAACTAAATCGTTTATCCCTTCACTACCAAAATGTGAGAGGTTTGCGTTCAAAAGCGCATGAACTGTTTGTGCGAGGAACTGTTTGACAATAGCTTTAATGTCTTTAGAAGAGACAGATATATGGACCACTCGTGTCATGTTGGAGGGGATATATTGATAGCCATACAAAATAATCTCACCAGTTGTTTAATTAAAATTGTCTATGCATCTAGTATTGAACTTTTATGTGTTAAGATGATTTTTTGTAATTCCAATCTGTATATCCTTAACGCTTACATTCCTCCGACTAGTAGCACAGAAGTTTACGAGCACCTTTCGCGAGCCGTAGAATTTGTCATAGACAAACTTTTTTCTAATGACGACACTTTATTGCTAGGCGACTTTAATCTGCCTGACTTAAAATGGACTATTTCGGACAATGGGATATATTATTATGCATCCAGTCCTAAAACTCGACAACAACAAATTTTTGTTGACGATATCCTATCCAATTTACAACAAGTTAGTTGTATTACAAATTCCCACACTCGACAACTGGACTTAGTCCTGACTACACACAGTAGCAATGCTGTTGTAAAAAATGATCCTTATGTTTTAACTGCGGTTGACGCGTACCATCCACCTCTGAGTGTGTTGTACCAATCAGATAGAGATAACATAATTACTGCCAATTCTTCTAGCAGATTCTATGAATTCAATTTCAAGAAAGCTGACTTCTTGAAATTGAATAATATCCTAAATGATAGATTTAACATTTGGTTGGACTGTTTTAATCACAATGATTTAGATGACTGCGTAAAATATTTTTATAAAAAAATTTTTTCGGCTATATCTTTGTCTGTGCCATACATTCTGAAGTGTGTTAATAACTCCTCGTACAATATTGCATGGAATAAATACGTTTGTAGTCAGGACCGCATTGACCTGGAGGCCTATCTGCGGCTTTTTCAAATATTTAGGCTTAAATCAGCTTCAGCTTATTCAGAATATTTAAATATAATGAAATTCACTATTCTTTATGACCCCAAAATTTTAGGAATTCATTAATTCTAAAAAAGTCGGAAGGTCACCAGTAATCCCCAAATTATGACTCTGTTATTTGCTAATTTGTTCAAAAAATATTTTTCAACTGATGTGTTTAGCCATAACGTACACTATTTTGAATATATAAATACTGATCCTCAGGTTCCATTTGGTGTAATATCTTTTACCCCTGAACTCATAGTATAATATATTGCATCCTTTGATGATAACTTTGGTTCTGGACCTGATGACATTCCAGCCACAGTTTTAATTAAGTGTAGTCTTATCCTGAGTCAGCCACTCAGTTTTCTTTTTAATAAATCTGTCAATGATGGCTATTTTCCTTTTTGAGTTTTCTCTCTCGCTAAGAGCAGACGTGTTTTTATATTGCGAAAAGTTTGTTTTATTTTGGGTTTTCTTTCGTTCCGTATTTTTTCGGATCCTTGGATCATCCAATGGATGACTTTTGCGGTAAATGTGACCGAAGTTTCGCTAGAGGAGATTCACAGCTAGTTCCGTGCAATGGATATTGCAAGAAGGTGTTTCATCGTGCCTGTTGCGAGGGTCAGCTTACTGAATATGATATAAAGCTGTTGAAATTGAACCGCAATTTAAGCTATTTCTGTAAAAGTTGCCTTGGTGTTCCAGATAAAATAGTTAAAGGCCACGAAGTGATCCTCGAAAGGCATAAATTGGGGCTAGAAAAGTTAACTTACGTAGTTGAAATGCAAATTAAAATTACAATTCTCAAACTTCTCTGCCGATATATCAGCTCTCAAAGACTCAATTAATGCAATCAATAAATTTGGTGCCGGTACTGCTGCTAGCTGTGTTTCAAGTGCTGTTGTGGGTTTCTCGTCTCCACCTGTTTCTCTCTCTGAGAGCCTATCTAACGGGAAGCCTACTTGGGCTAATGTTCTGCAATCTAATAATGTTCAATTGAGTGCAAATAATAAGTCTGTTGATCTTCAACGTCGCTCTTCGAGTGTGTCTCTTGCGCCCTCTCGTGCTGCTGCTGCCGCTTCAAATATTACTTTGAGTGCAAATAACATTAATTGTACCAAGAATAATAACACTGCTCATTCTCATCGCTCTTCGAGCTTGGCTTTGTCGCCTTCTTATGCTGTTGTTGGTGCTGCTGCTGGTGTCTCATCAGATATGGTTGTATTCGATTGCAGTACACAAAGAGATCAATCCAATGCTGTTAATGTACAGACTAATTTTACTGCTTATAATGCAGCTGACAAATCTGTTTTATCTTCGTCAGCTGTATTGCTGCCTAATTCTGGTGTTAATGATTTGAACTCTATGGTTGATGTTGCGGCTAACTCTCAACCTGGCGATATTAATCCTAATACTCAATGGAAAGAAATTGTAAATAAGAAACGCAAGCGTGCTATTGTTATTGGTAAAAATATGAATAATGAACTTGCTGTCATCAACCGTAAAAGATGGGTTCATTTGTCTTCATTTAAACCTTCGGTAACCGCTGAGGATATTTTTGACTATGTTGTTACGCATACAAACATCTCGAAAAATAATCTCGCATGCTATAAGTTGGTGAAAAAAGATACAGAATTTAATGATCTAAAAAAAGTTAACTTCAAATTGGGTGTGTCATCGTCACTTTATAAAGAAATTGTTGATCCAGCTCTTTGGCCTGTAGATGTGAGAGTTAAGGATTTCAAGTTTTTTCAGATGGTGGAAAACTAACGGCGATGCAATAACTTTAACTCCAAGCGCTGATCAAGACACTTTTAATCTAAAAATTTATTATCAAAATGTTTCTGGCCTGAGGACTAAGTCTAATGGAATCTATGCTGCCACTTCCCAATGTGAAATGGATGTGTTTATATTCACTGAAACATGGTTAAATTAATGAAGAGTTTTTTGATCCAAACTTATATACTGTATTTCGTAAAGATCGAGACATAAATGCGACGGGCTGTAGTCGTGGTGGTGGCGTTTTGATTGCTGTCAATCTCTCTTCGTGTTTGTTGCTGCCTAATGATTATGTTTTAATAGATCAATTGTGCATTTAATTAAAGTCACTTTACATTGCTGTTTCTTACATTCCTCCGAATAGTTCTTTCGAATTGTATAAAATGCACATTGATCATTTAACTTCAATTAATATCGATTTTTCATTAAGCATGAATCAATTGATGGTGTTTGGTGACTTTAACATGAGTGCAGTTCAATGGGCAGCTTTACCTGGCGATAATAATCTATCTCCATTTAATGTTTCTAGAAATATTGATATTTATGTTATAGATAATTTACTTGAACTTGGCCTTATTCAGATTAATAACTGCTTTAATGCTCTAAAAAAGCTTTTGGACTTAGTTTTTACCTCTAGTAATTTAAAATTTAATATTAATGAATGTTCTTTTCCATTGTCGGTAATTAGTGCGCACCATGTTCCCATTGAGGTGCACATTTCTTTCTATAAATATAGATAGAGTTAACATTTGGTTGGACTTTTTTAATCACAATGATTTAGATGACTGCGTAAAATATTTTTATGAAGAAATTTTTTCGGCTATATCTTTGTCTGTGCCATAGACTCTGAGGTATGTTAATGACTCCTCGTACCCATGGTATACTAAAGATTTGAAGAGGGTGCGTAACGACCGCAATAGGGCATGGAATAAATACGTTTGTAGTCAGGACCGCATTGACCTGGAGGCCTATCTGCGGCTTTTTCAAATATTTAGGCTTAAATCAGTTTCAGCTTATTCAGAATATTTAAATATAATGAAATTCACTATTCTTTATGACCCCAAAATTTTAGGAATTCATTAATTCTAAAAAAGTCGGAAGGTTACCAGTAATCCCCAAATTATGACTGGGTTATTTGCTAATTTGTTCAAAAAATCTTTTTCAACTGATGTGTTTAGCCATAACGTACACTATTTTGAATATATAAATACTGATCCTCAGGTTCCATTTGGTGTAATATCTTTTACCCCTGAACTCATAGTATAATATATTGCATCCTTTGATGATAACTTTGGTTCTGGACCTGATGACATTCCAGCCACAGTTTTAATTAAGTGTAGTCTTATCCTGAGTCAGCCACTCAGTTTTCTTTTTAATAAATCTGTCAATGATGGCTATTTTCCTTTTTGAGTTTTCTCTCACAGTTGAGTTTTCTCTCTCGCTAAGAGCAGACGTGTTTTTATATTGCGAAAAGTTTGTTTTATTTTGGGTTTTCTTTCGTTCTGTATTTTTTCGGATCCTTGGATCATCCAATGGATGACTTTTGCGGTAAATGTGACCGAAGTTTCGCTAGAGGAGATTCACAACTAGTTCCGTGCAATGGATATTGCAAGAAGGTGTTTCATCGTGCCTGTTGCGAGGGTCAGCTTACTGAATATGATATATAGCTGTTGAAATTGAACCGTAATTTAAGCTATTTCTGTAAGAATTGCCTTGGTGTTCCAGATAAAATAGTTAAAGGCCACGAAGTGATCCTCGAAAGGCATAAATTGGGGCTAGAAAAGTTAACTTACGTAGTTGAAATGCAAATTAAAGCTTTAAATGAGCAATTGCTTGATGTGAAGAAGTCCATTTTGGAAAAATTTACCAATTATGAGAATGAGCTTACATTACAATTCTCAAACTTCTCTGCCGATATATCAGCTCTCAAAGACTCAATTAGTGCAATCAATAAATTTGGTGCCGGTACTGCTGCTAGCTGTGTTTCAAGTGCTGTTGTGGGTTTCTCGTCTCCACCTGTTTCTCTCTCTGAGAGCCTATCTAACGGGAAGCCTACTTGGGCTAATGTTCAATTGAGTGCAAATAATAAGTCTGTTGATCTTCAACGTCGCTCTTCGAGTGTGTCTCTTGCGCCCTCTCTTGCTGCTGCTGCCGCTTCAAATATTACTTTGAGTGCAAATAACATTAATTGTACCAAGAATAATAACACTGCACATTCTCATCGCTCTTCGAGCTTGGCTTTGTCGCCTTCTTATGCTGTTGTTGGTGCTGCTGCTGGTGTCTCATCAGATATGGTTGTATTCGATTGCAGTACACAAAGAGATCAATCCAATGCTGTTAATGTACAGACTAATTTTACTGCTTATAATGCAGCTGACAAATCTGTTTTATCTTCGTCAGCTGTATTGCTGCCTAATTCTGGTGTTAATGATTTGAACTCTATGGTTGATGTTGCGGCTAACTCTCAACCTGGCGATATTAATCCTAATACTCAATGGAAAGAAATTGTAAATAAGAAACGCAAGCGTGCTATTGTTATTGGTAAAAATATGAATAATGAACTTGCTGTCATCAACCGTAAAAGATGGGTTCATTTGTCTTCATTTAAACCTTCGGTAACCGCTGAGGATATTTTTGACTATGTTGTTACACATACAAATAGCTCGAAAAATAATCTCGCATGCTATAAGTTGGTGAAAAAAGATACAGAATTTAATGATCTAAAAAAAGTTAACTTCAAATTGGGTGTGTCATCGTCACTTTATAAAGAAATTGTTGATCCAGCTCTTTGGCCTGTAGATGTGAGAGTTAAGGATTTCAAGTTTTTTCAGATGGTGGAAAAACTAACGGCGATGCAATAACTTTAACTCCAAGCGCTGATCAAGACACTTTTAATCTAAAAATTTATTATCAAAATGTTTCTGGCCTGAGGACTAAGTCTAATGGAATCTATGCTGCCACTTCCCAATGTGAAATGGATGTGTTTATATTCACTGAAACATGGTTAAATTAATGAAGAGTTTTTTGATCCAAACTTATATACTGTATTTCGTAAAGATCGAGACATAAATGCGACGGGCTGTAGTCGTGGTGGTGGCGTTTTGATTGCTGTCAATCTCTCTTCATGTTTGTTGCTGCCTAATGATGATGTTTTAATAGATCAATTGTGCATTTTAATTAAAGGTGCATGTGAGTCACTTTACATTGCTATTTCTTACATTCCTCCGAATAGTTCTTTCGAATTGTATAAAATGCACATTGATAATTTAACTTCAATTAATATCGATTTTTCATTAAGCATGAATCAATTGATGGTGTTTGGTGACTTTAACATGAGTGCAGTTCAATGGGCAGCTTTACCTGGCGATAATAATCTATCTCCATTTAATTTTTCTAGAAATATTGATATTTATGTTATAGATAATTTACTTGAACTTGGCCTTATTCAGATTAATAACTGCTTTAATGCTCTAAAAAGGCTTTTGGACTTAGTTTTTACCTCTAGTAATTTAAAATTTAATATTAATGAATGTTCTTTTCCATTGTCGGTAATTAGTGCGCACCATGTTCCCATTGAGGTGCACATTTCTTTCTATAAATATCTTAAGGTTCCTTCTTCTGGTATTCTGCATCTAAATTTCAAAGCATGTAATTTTAGCTTGCTGAATAATGCAATTATGCTGATTGACTGGGATGCTGCGTTTTATGGTTTAGGTGTTGATTCCTGTTTCAATGTGTTTAAAGGGCTTTTGGCTGATATTTGTGATAGACATGTTCCTTAGGTAAAGCAACATAACTTTAGATGTCCATGGTACTCTAGAGGGTTATTAAAATTAAAAAACTTTCGTTCAAAGTATTATAAAAAATATATAAATTCTAACAGTAGCCATGATTTTTTTGAAATATATGCATTATATTAGAGAATTTAATTTTCTGGATAAATACTTGTACAAGCAATACATTTTAAAATTTGAATCTTGTATAAAGTCCAATCCGAAAGCTTTCTGGGGTTTTGTGAAGTCTAAAAAAGGGTGTTCTAATTTGCCGTCATCAATGTTTTTGGGTAACAAATCTTCCGATAATGCTGAGTCTATGGCGAATCTTATTGCTGACTTCTTCAAATCTAATTGTGTTCCACCTAATAGTTGCTCATTTCCTACTCTGGAAAATGTTGACTCTGCCTTAAATTTTGGATCACTTTCTTCAACTGAAGAAGATGTTTTAAAAGGTATTTGTGATTTGAAACAATCAACTTCAATCGATGCTGATGGTTTTTGTGCATTTTTTTTCAAAAATTGTGCCCAGCTTCTATCCTATCCTTTAATGTTAATTTTTAACAATTCCTTAAAATCAGGTATATTTCTCGACTCCTGGAAATTAACTCTAATCACCCCTATTCATAAATCTGGTTCTAAAAGTAATATTGAAAATTATAGACCCATATCCAAACTTTCAACCATATCCAAACTTTTTGAGTCAATTGTTAAAGATAAGCTTTATTTCGTCTTAAAAAATTTGATTTCACCTAATCAGCATGGGTTTGTTTCAGGTCGCTCTACAGTCACGAATCTAACTGTGTTTTCCGAATACTGTCTGTCTGCTTTTCAACAAGGTTGTCAGGTTGATGTTATTTTTACGGACTTCTCAAAAGCCTTTGATAAAATTCCTCATTCTCTTTTAGTTCAAAAATTAAACGTATTATGATTTCATTCTAGCTTTTTAAGCTGGCTTGAATCATATTTACAACATCGTCAGTGTGCTGTGGCTTTTGACAATGTAAAGTCTTACCCTTTCTATGCTACATCGGGTGTACCGCAAGGCAGCATATTGGGACCATTGCTATTTGTAATTTTTATAAATGATCTAACGTCTTTGTTCGTCCACTGTAATTGTCTCTTGTACGCAGACGATCTTAAAATCTTCCTTAAAATTAAAAATTTAAATGATGTGAAGTTGATAAATTATCTCATTGGTGTAGTAATAATCATATTTTTCTTAATCTAAATAAATGTGTTTTTATGACTTTTTCTAAGTCTGTCACTCTCATTCCCTCTTCCTACTGCATTTCTAACGTTACACTTCTATCTGTTCGTTAATTCAAAGATTTGGGAGTTGTCTTTGACACAAGCTTTTCTTTTCGCTCCCACTTTGACTATATCATTCCTAAAGCTTATGCTATGTTGTCTTTTGTTAAACGCAATGGTTCATCTTTTAAAGATCCATATACGCTTAAGGCCCTTTATACTAGCCTTGTGCGAACCAGGTTAGAATATGCATCAGCAATCTGGAACCCTTTCTATCAGACTCATATAATTAGAATTGAAAGGATACAATAATCATTTACTAGATTTGCGTTACGAACTATTGACTTTCAAGGAAATCTGCCTACATATAATGCTCGTTGCCAACTTATTGGGTTGAAAACGCTGGAGATCAGAAGAAAAATTTTATTGCTTCTTTTTGTATATAATATTATATCTGGATTTGTAGATTGCCCTACATTACTAAGGCTAATTCATTTTAATGTTCCATCTAGATTCCTTAGATATTTTGCACCTTTTTATCTAAACAATGTGCGCACTAATTATGCTTCTAGTGCCCCTAGTTTTTGTGCACTTAAAATATTTAATAGTCTAAGCTTAAATTGTAATTTAGATTTTTCTATTTTTTTATTGAACAATTATATTTAAGTATTTTTACTTTATAATTTAAAATCTTGTTATATTTATGCAATTTGTTCTTCTAGTCTGTAAGAATTTTTGTTCATAGACTAAATTAAATTCAATAAAAAATAAAAATATATTTTGGAAAGAATTTTTATAAGTCCTATTTATAAGAAAGGATTGAAAAATTATGTTTCTAATTACAGGCCTATAGCCAAGTTATCATCAATCCCGAAGCTTAACGACTCGTCAGCATGGTTTTTTTATAAAGCGATGGGCAAAAGAATTTAATAGCCCTTTAGTAATAGTAACTTTATATGTATTATACAATTTTGCGTCCTCACTTAGAATACACTAGCCAAGTATGGTCTCCATATTAATATACAGTGGCGAACAATAGTGGTCGAATGTTTGTCAAACCTGAGTTCATATGGATGGCAAATTTGAAAGAATTACTCAAGCTACTTACAGTCTTAAATTTTTAGTTCTTTATTTATTACACTTAACATATAATAACACAAAAAGTAAAAAAACAAACATAAAAACAGAAATTTCTTAGAAAACACAAACAAAGTCAATGAGTTCAGTTTTGCACGTAAGATACAGCTGAAGTTGTTCACCGGGTCGGTGCCAATAATAAGATTTACCATCCGATAAAATACGATTAATCTTCGTTTCATCAGACCATATAACGCGTTTCCAGTCCTCAACAGACCAGTTTTTGTGTTGGCACCCACCCGGTGAGCAGCTTCAGTAACACCAAGTTAAACAAACTATGAAACATGGCGGCGGTAGTATAATGGCGTGGTCATATTTTACTTGGTGACACGTCGGTCCTATCCATAAAATAGAAGGAATAATGAAGAAGGAAGACTAACTTAATATTTTGCAAACCTATTTGCCTGAGTTTGTTGATCAGTATGCGTATCCTATTGAGGAAATAGTGTTCCAACACGATGGAGACCCTAAACATACCGCAAAAATTGTGAAAAAGTGGCTTGAAAACCAACCAGTTAAATATTAAAATGGCCTGCACAAAGCCCTGATCTCAATCCAATTTTGAATTTATGGGCAATTGTTAAAAGAACATTGTGTCAGTACGATTTTCCTCCAGATTGCTTGGACCAACATACCACAAACAACGATTGAAAAATTAGTGGAAAGTATGCCAAGAAGAGTGAAAAGTGTTTTAAAAAGAAAAGGTCTCTGGTCCAAATACTAGAATTTTATTTAAATCATTATTTTTTCTATGCTGTATCTTACGTGCAAAACTGGACTCATTGACTTTGTTTGTTTTTTCTAAGATATTTCTGTTTTTATGTTTTTTTTTTACTTTTTGTGTTATTATATGTTAAGTGTAATAAATAAAGAACTAAAAATTTAAAACTGTAAGCAGCTTGAGTAATTCTTTCAAATTTGCCATCCATATGAACTCAGGTTTGACAAACATCCGACCAGTATTGCTCGCCACTGTACATATAGATACAGTAGAGCGAATTCAAAAAAATTTTGTTCGCTTTGCTCTCAAAAGATTATATTGGAATGACCTCTTAAACCTTTCTCCTTATGAGGATCGTTTAAAGTTATTACGTATGCAGACTTTGAGCACTCGTAGAAATATTGCGGGTATACTTTATTTGCATTAGTTTGTGACTGGGTCGCTTGCTGCGCCAGAGCTTCTTAGTTATATTCATTTTAATACCAATCGTAGGAGTAATTGTAACTCATATCAGATATTTTACCAACCAGTCAGTAGAACTAACTATATGGCTACAGCTCCTTTTAATCGCATGACTTCTCTTATTAATAATTGCGATGTATATAATATACGCTTGTCAAAAGGTCAACTCAAGCTAAGGCTGAAAAATAACTATAGTTAATTTTGTAGCTTGGTGGTTATTGGTCTTTATGTTTGTGTTGTCCGAGCCCCACTGTATGATGGGTAATTTTTTTCTAACATTTATTCCTTAGACCATATGAATAAATCCATACAATTGCATTCATGCAGTAGTGTGCTTTTATACATATGGTCTGAGTGGGTATGTTGAGAAAGTGCGATAAAGGTAAGAAAAAATTATAAAAATATAACAAATTAATTACATGCAAAATTTTTTCATTTCCATAATTTATTAATAAGCTTTTACCTTTATTAAAAGCTTCAAGCTAAATTGCTAAGAAGGCTAATAGCTGTAGTAGCTAAACTTTATTATTATTATTTCCAATACACCCTTGAAAAAATATCTTCAAAATTAAAAGGCAACGCACATAAATCTGCAATCTCACCAACAATAAGATTGGCTACAACACTACGGTGTTCCGCGCAAGGTTCGTACCAAGTAAGTGTCGGTAATGATTTAAATTTGTTGCTGGCCCAACCCACAGTTAGTACAATTTTATCAGAGGTGTTGAAGGCAATGGAAGGCACAATTCGTCATGATTGTGTGTAATTTCGTACGACCGAGGAGGAAGTGACGAAATGTAAACAATTTTTTTATGAAAAAACTGGGTTTCCTGGAGTCATTGGATGCGCAGATTGAACTCATATTAAAATTATTGCTTCCTCAAAAATTTCACAGCATTTTTACTACAATAGTTAAGAAATTTATTAGTATAAATGCAATGATTGTAAGTACACTGATATGTATGACATAAGGACTGCCCCAGAAAAAACATACGTTTTTTATGTTATGCACTACCTGATAGTCTTATAGGTCTAAAAAGACACAATATTTGTTCTTTATAAAGTTACGTTTAATATGATGTATAACACTTTAAGATAGCACTTCTAACGACAAAGATGTATTGCAAAAACCATAAAGTCCGCGAACTGATTTTGTCCACATACCTGCAAAATCCAGAGTAAAAATATTCAACTACTGCAAAAATAGTTGGTGCATCAGAAAGGGCTGTCTTTATGATTATTTCTAACTATAAGAAGGGTCTACCTGTTTCACGAATAAAGGGTTCAGACAGAAAACCAGAGTTTTCTAACCCAAAGGTAACAGCGAAGGTGAAGCGCTTTTTTAGCAGAATCCCAACACCCCAGTGCGAGATATACCGACTAGAGGCGGCACATCAAAATTTACTGCACAAAAGATAAAGGGGAAAAGTAAGCTAAATATATATAGAGTTCAAAAAGTACCAGACCGTTCTGATGAAAAAAAGTTGATGGCTCAGATGCGAGCCCGAAAATTGTAGGAAAGGTACCTGACCAAACGGACAACGAAACTTACGCTAAAGCACATTTTAAGCAGCTACCTGGGCACAAATATTATAGATCACCAGAAAAGGTGCATGTGTCTAGTATGTATTTATTTAGATAAAAAAAAATTTCGAAATTTTTGTTACGCAAGGCACAATCAATTAGAAAGTTTATATAGACGAGTGCCTCGAGAAACGTCTTCTACCATTTATTCGTGCACATGAGGGTACCGTGATGTTCTGGCCAGATTTAGCAACCTCTCATCACTCTAAAACTACGATGGAATGGTATGCAAAAATTCCAATTCCACCCAATTGAAAGATTTTCATAGAAAAAAAAAATTGTTACTTAGTTTTGAGTTATTTATATTCTGAACACTAGCCATTATTAATAAAAAACGAAATAAGACCAAAAATACGGGGTTTTTTTTATAACTAAAAAAGCAAAACGCAAGTTTTTTCTAGGACAGTCCTTATGTAATTTCGTTAACTTCTTAATGTCCTTTATTTTAGATATGTGATCACAAAATGCGCATAAGGTATGTAGATGCTAGACATCCGGGATCAGTCCATGACTCATTAATTTGGAATACTAGCCATGTAAGAAGAGTTTTACGAGAAAGACATAATGCTGGAGAGCGTAATGCTTGGATTCTTGGTATGAAAGCTCCCAATAAAAATGAATTGAATGATAAAACCCTTTTTTTTATTCGATGCTGGGTATCCTTTGGAACCATTTTTAATGACACCGAATAGATCAGCGATTGAAGGAAGTCCGGAATGCAAATTGAACTCAGTCCATGCAAAGGCTCGCAACATTGTAGAACGAATAATCGGCGTACTGAAATCCGGTTTTCGATGTCTCCTTGGTGCACGGGAGCTTCACTATGATTTCGAAAAATCTATACAAATAGTAAATACTTGTGCCGCTATTCAAAATATTTGCATTCACAATAATGCTTCCTTCCAAGTGAAGAAATAAATATGACATCGGAAGGAGCTCAAGACTTGCACGATGATAACATAAGTAATAGCATTACTTATGTTAAAAATACTTTTTAGCTATAATTTACATATATGTATAGGTATTTAAATAAAAAACGAACCATTCATGGTGAAATTAAAAAAAAAAATTCATTTCAAACAAAAAAAATATAACTAAGCATGTAACCAATTATTTTATAAGCGTTCATTTGCCTATCCAACATTTCTAAATATTTGCTTTTAAGCTTAAGCTTAGCTTCCATGAATTCCATCTGTCGCCTTGTTTTTTCTTTATAAATTTTAAGACGTTCCTCTTCTACTTTAAACCTTTTTCTCTGGTGTCGGGAAACCTCATTCAATAATTCTTTTATCGACTCCAAACTGATGCACTGTCTCTCCTGTATTTTGGTTTGCTTCTGCAAAATCTCACGTCGCGTCGCTCGTTTTCACTGGACTTTCATTTTGCTGATTTTTGAGTGGAGTGAACTTTCGCAAACGTGCCAGGTGAAACATCATCTATATTTATTTCGATGGCACCGGCGGTTGCAATTTTTTCCAAAATTGTTGGAGGAATATCATCAACATCACTTCCCAGCTCTTCATTCAAATTTCAACCCAATACATTCCCTTTCTTGATATCAAAAGAAAATCATATGAACTATTATTAAGTATCGTGAAAAAATATGAAAACAAATTGTTCTTTTGAGCATATCATAAGAGAAATCAACACAATTTGGCTGTCCTTCAGACGGGTGTTGAAAAAAAATATATATTTTTATTTCTGACGTTTCTTTGTCAAATTTCGCTACTTGAATAACGGCTTGAGCTTCGAACCTGAATGATAGTTTGACCGCTGCGAACAATCATTCAAAACTGATGAATTTTTGACTGACGAACATGATCGCTAGTGTTTACCGCCTTTTAAGAATATATTTCTCCTTGGCCCTATCCCTATTAATTTACATTTTTCGTTTGAGCAATAAGGTTCTTTGTCAACATTTTTGCTAACTTTGCATAGTGATATCTCTGTGACTGTGTCTACTAAAAATGTCATATTTTTATTTTGTGTGCTACAATTAAAGGGCGTTTTTTTTAGAGGTTTTTTTTTCGAATAGAGATAAAACTAGCATTTTATGGTCAAATCTGGCAACTCTAATGTCAGTTATGTTCAGTTTGGTTTGCCATTTCATCATGAACAGGTTGACAAAAGAACAGCGCTTGCAAATCGTGCAAATTTATTTCGAAAATAATGGTTCAGTTCGCGAAGTTTACCGCAAGCTCCGTCCATTTTATGGTTGACATAATCGTCCATCAGAGCAATTAATTCGGTTAACCATGGATCGTTTTCACACTACGTTTACTCTATGTGATAATACGCATCCGCAGAGACGTCGAACAGTGCGCACCGAAGAAACAATTGCCGCTGTAGAGCAAAATGTTGAAGAGGACCCGAATGAATCGATTCGCCACCGTGCACAGCAATTGCAGCTTTGTCCATCAACTTTATGGAAGATTTTGCGCAAAGATCTTGGCTTGCGACCTTACAAGATCCAGCTTGTGCAAGAATTAAAGCCGCGAGACCATGCAATGCGTCGTGATTTTGGTGTATGGGCCGAAAATGAGATTGATCTCGATGCTGATTTTCATTTCAAAATTTTGTTCAGTGATGAGGCTCATTTTTGGTTGAATGGCTACGTCAACAAGCAAAATTGCCGCATTTGGAGTGAAGAGAATCCACATGAGACCCTTGAGACGCCATTACATCCACAAAAACTGACTGTTTGGTGTGCTCTATGGGCTGGTGGAGTCATTGGGCCATACTTCTTCCGAAATAATGCTGGAGAGTCAGTTACCGTTAATGGAGACCGGTATAGAGCCATGATAACCGACTATTTTGTTCCCGAATTGGATGGCATGAATGTGGATGAGTTGTGGTTCCAACAAGACGGCGCTACATGCCACACAGCGCACGTCACAATCGATTTATTGAAGGAAACATTCGATGAGCGCATAATTTCGCGGAATGGACCTGTCAATTGGCCACCAAGATCGTGTGATTTGACACCATTGGATTATTTTCTTTGGGGATATGTGAAGTCGCTCGTCTACGCCAACAAACCAGAAACGTTAGGGGACTTGGAAGCCAACATTCGTGGCGTTATTGCCGACATACGGCCCCATATGCTCGAAAAAGTGGTTCAAAATTGGACCTGTAGAATTGGCTTTATTCGAGCCAGCCGCGGCGGCCACATGCCCGAAATCATATTTAAACATTAATGGCATAAAATTATCCTTCCAATAAAGCCAAATTGAAGGACATTTAAACGATTTTCTTGTGTTTTATTTCAATTCGAAGCTCTATACCTCCAAAGAAAACACCCTTTATAAAATTTGTAGTGTAATCAGATACTTTACTTTCGTTTATTGGTTTTTGTTCTTTCATTGCATTTACGTCCACGCAATAAACATAAAATCCGCTAATGCAACAGCATTTGATTGAGTAGGCCATGTTGTTATCCAGAGCACATGCATAAAACCAAAATTTAAAGCTCTCTGAACGCACGAAGTGTGTCGACTTTAGCACGATTTCCGATCGTTATTCGGTAAAACAAACTGAGCAGTCGTATATACGTAGGAATAGAACGCAATCAACGTAATACTTCTCGCTGTGACAAGGCTTTGGTAGTTGATCAGTGCATTGCTTGACAAAATTGAAAAACTGTAAATCCTTTCCACGCTCATACCTCAGCGTTTGGTTAACCGATCTTGAACCTGATAGCTACAGCACACTCTGCTCGATGAGGACTTAATATTCATCATTTGATATATCATTTATTGCAGTAGCTCTTCTAGATCCTAATTTAAAAAAGCCTTTTATGTCACTAAAGAAGTTTCACTTAATAAAAATAATAATAAATAAACCTAGTGTTGCTACCAGAACTTAAAAATTAAAATTTTTTGAAATTTCAGTAAAAAAATTAAGAAAACTAAACTTTTTCTTATTTAAATTGTATTTTTCGATTTTCCTTATGTACAATTTAGCCCTATTTTTTAAGCCTATATATAAAGGAAAAATCTATGGTCTCTGCGCAAGTAGAGCTTTGGTGTTTCTTGTGTAACAGCTCAAATCCTTTGCTGTTTTCATTTCACTCACCTTAATCTATATATTTATTCCTCGAAGGTAAGGCTTAGTTGACGCGATCTACAACAGCTGCAGCAATGCTATATCAAATTGAAGTGCTCATCGAGCAGAGTTGCGGAAAATTATTAGGTTCAGAATCCGTTAACCAGAAGCTGAGATATAAGCGTGGACAGATTTCCTTTTTTTTCAACTCTTTCAAGCATTGCACTGATTAACTGCAAAAGCCTTGCCATAGCAAGGAGAAAAAAATTTACATACCTACTACTCTCTGTTATTGTTATCGTTTTCCAATTAAGCGTTGTTGTTACTAAAATATGAAAAGTAATAGCAATGAATAAGTGTGTGTGTGTGTAATGTAAGTGGAGCTTGACATTTGATGAGAAAGAGCAAGGGATAGGATATCGTCAACAAAAATTTGTTGTTATCGAGTTTTAGGACTAGATGCATAATAATATGTACCATTGTCCGAAATAGTCCATTTTAAGTCAGACGGATTAAAGTCGCCTAGCAATAAAATGTCGTCATTAGAGAAAAGTTTGTCTATGACAAATTCTACGGCCCGCGAATGAATTATTTTAATTTATTAGAAATTTAATTATGAATAGCAAATAAAGTTTTGAAGTTACAATATATATTTTATTATATGATTGATAAAGTATATTTTTTTAAAGAAAATTGGATATCTATTAATATAAAGTATGTATATATAAAATTAAAATATTAATTTAAAGTTTAATTCATAAATATATGATAATGAAATCTGATTAATTACACAGGCCTGCATTTTTAAGACTTCGAAAGTTGATTTAAAAATTTTAACTGCTTTCAGGTGATTGAGTAGCACTGGCTTCAAATCTGCTTTTAGTTTTTTTGTATCACGTAAGGCTATTTTTCAAACCAGCAAAATCAAGAAATTTAGAGAAACACGATTTATTTCATTTATAAGCTAGTTTTATAACATTAAGGAGAAAATTTCAAAAACATGAAAGATATAGGCATTAAAACTATTTGGAATATTTGTTTATTCTTTAAGCTTCTTAAAAAACCGTTTTATTTTTTCAGAAAAGCTTCTTTTTGTTGTTTTTCTGTCGTAGTCAGCTAAAGGAAGATTTCCTCTCAATGTCCAACAGTACTCGGCCATCATTTTTGTGTCCCAGCGCTTTATCTTTTTTCCATCTCTTTAATATCTTGATGAAATCTATCACCTCGCTCTTCACTCACGTCCCCAAGATTTTCCGGGAAATAGCCCAAATGGGAATTTAAAAAGTGAATTTTTATGCTCATATTGCAACCAAGAATCCTGAATTTTTCCAGCATATTTTTAACGATCTCAACATAGTTTGTGTCTTTATAATTCCCTAGAAATTTATGTACAACTTCTTAAAAAGCATTCCATGCATGTTTTTCCTTATCTTCCATTACATTTTCAATTTCTCTATCTTTTATCAAGCTTCTAATCTGCGGCCCTACAAAGATTCCCTCTTTTAATTTTGCCTCTGACAGAGCCGTAAATGTGTTACACCAATATTTAAAACAATTTCCTTCTTTGTTTAATGCCTTAACAAATTGTTTCATCAGTCCAAGTTTTATGTGAAGTGGTGGAAGTAAAACTTTTTAGGGTCAATAAGACTCGTGAATTACATTTTTGGTTCCAGGCTCTTTGTGGTCAGTCTCTTTTTATCCACTGCTGTTCTAGGTTTTAGTAAATCCAGACTGCTGACCCAAAAGAACCCCTAAAATTTTTAGATCTCCACCCAATTTTCAGTTGTGATCTTTATATTGTATTCTTAAAAGTAATTCCACTAATTTTTCACAGTTTTCCTTTAAATGAACTGAATGGCCGACAGGAACAGAAGCAAAAACATTGCCATTATGTAAAAGAACAGCTTTAAGGCTCCTTTTTGAAGAGTCGATGAAAAGTCTCCAGTCAGAAGGTGTGTATTCAGGAGCTCCGAGGCCAGTAATTAGATCAGAAATTGCTTGGCAGTACACAAGTGGTCCGCTTTGTGCAAAATATTTTACAAATTCAGCCTCACGATATCTATACCAAGAGAAGGTAGTTTCTGGGGCAAGCAAATTTTTTTGTTTCAACCTAGACCTCAGTACTTGGTCTTTTGAAAGTCCCAAATCTCTTACCAAATCATTCAGTTCGGCTCGTAAAAACAGTTGAGTTTTGACCTGAGGTTGATGGTTCAAAATCACGATCCATAGCCTGTACGGAGCCGGAAGTTGAGGAGCTTTCAGTATCGCTTTTTAATAGTTCGGGAGGTATAGCTACAGGTACATCATCACTGTGAGGAACTGGTCTGATAGCTGATTTAATATTGTTTTTATTGTATAACCATAAATATAGCAATTAATGCATTTAATAAAAGGATTTACCTCAGGAGATGAGAGCCTACTTAATAAATTTCTTGAAAATTGCCACATAAAATCATTTTTGGGTTAATACCTAGAATTTATTTTAAAATGTATTACGCCTATTATTAGATTTTTTTAATATATTTTCTTTTTTTTGAAAAAAAAATTCTGTGGCCCAATGGTATTTTAATTAGATATTTCTATATAAAAACAGAGCCTAACAAACAAATTCATGCAGGCCTGTGTTATTATGAAGACTTTTTAACATATTAACATTTTGTGTATTAACATCGGTATGTGTTTTTAATGAGAAAATTTTTGTGAACATTTCTTTGATTGTATATATTTTTTTGTTATGAAAAGATTTTGAATTATTATTTATTTCAATTTCGGAATTAACATAACTCCGTTCCTTTCTTTTATTACATATGGACCTTTATGTGCACTTTGAGATTTTTTCCTATTTTCTATCTTTATGAGTACAAGATCTCCTATTTTAAAATCTAATGAGTTTACTTTTTTGTCATAACTAATTTTCCATTTGTTTTTTACAATGGTAATTAGGTTTCTTGCTTTATTTATTGCAGTTCTTAATCTTATTTGTAGTTCGTTTCTATAATCTTCTAAATTATAGTGTTGAGTATTGTCGCTAGGAAGTAAAAGTAGTTTTCCAAAAATTAGTTCAAAGGGTGTGTAATAGTTAACATATCTACATGTGGTGTTGAGTTATATGCGAAAGTGTAATATGGAATCCATTTGTCCCATTCAAAGTCATCGGCAAAAGATAATAAGTATTCATTGAGAGTTCTATGGTTTTTCTCGAGTGCACCAATCGTTTCGTGATGGTAGGGGGTTGAAAATATTTGTTCTATTTTTAACAGTTCGCACATGTTTTTTTTAATTTTTTACTATTGTTTGTGCGACTGACCTTGCGTCTTTGATTTCAATAGGGTGTGCAATAACGAATTTGGCAAGTTCGCACTGTATCGGTATCCGTTTGATATTTTAAGTGGACCTACTGTATCAATGATATTGTTTGGAAACTTATACTTGATGTGTCCGGTACAGTCATATTTTCTTTTGTGTGTCTCGTTTGCTTATTGCGAGCACATTGTCACATTTGTTGCCATAGTTTTTTACCATTTGCCGCATGTATTTCCACGTATAGCGCTGTTTTAATTTAAGTACTGTTTTTCTGATTCCTAAATGTCCTCTCTGGGGTGAATCATGGAATTCTTTTATTAAAGTTTGTTGCATGGTTTTACTTGTTATTTTCTTCGGGGGTTCATATATCAATATACTCAGAGATTTATTACTCTTTATTTTTTGTCTTGAATTCATATTTATCAAGATTTTTAAATATAGCATCATTTGCTTTTAGGCCTAGGTCCTTTATATTCCTTTTATACAGATGAGATGATAGCTTCTCCAAAGTTGAATCTAGATTCGTTGGATTGTCACCACATCGTACTTGTAAGATATCATCTTTAATTTCAATACGCGTACTACTTAAATTGTTTATAATGAATTCTGATTTCTTCATATTTCTGACGTCAGTTATAGATGTGGAATCCCATGTGAAAAGTTGATCAGACTCGTTCTGAGATTTGCATTTCTCTTGTAAATTATCTTTTTCTAGCTTCTTTTTAATTCCCCTTGTTATATCCAATGCTTTATTTATTTTTTTATCCTCTTCGGTTGGTATCATATTTACCAATATTTCTGTATTTATTTGAATACGTGATAGCGCGTCGGCGTTGGTCTTTCCTTATTTTTATTTAATTTCAAAGTCGTAGTCTGAAAGATCCAATCTTATTCTTGTTATTTTGGATGAAGGATTTTTGTGGCTGAATAACGAGGCCAAAGGTCTATGATCAGTCACAACGATAAATTTTCTTCCATATAGATAGGGTTTGAAAAGTTTTATTCCCCAATGTATTGCAAGTAAATCTTTTTCAATTATCGGAATGTTTATACCATGCTTTTGAAGTGTTGCGTAGGATATTGGCAAGTCTTGTCCAATTTCGCTTTGTGATAGGATATCTCCTAATGCAAAATTTGAAGCATCAGTCGTTACAATAAAAGGTTTTGTGAAATCTGGATATTGTAAGACTGGAGGTTCTATCAATTTTCGTTTTAGCGTTTCAAAGGCTGATTGGCATTTATCTGACCACATAAATGGTTGATTCTTTTTGAGTAGGGTATTTAGGCATTGTGCAATTGTCGCGAAGTCTTTAATGAATCGTCTGTAGTAGTAAAAAAAAGCTACAAATCGTCTAACGTCGTCGGCATTCTTTGGTATAAGATAATTTTTAACTGTGTCGTATTTTGAGGGGTCTGTTTTGATGCCTTATTGTGTTATCAAGTTTTCGAGGTACACATTTGCTAACGTTTAGCTTTAAATTGTATTTAGAAAGTCTTTCAAAAACTTCTATAAGATTGTTATTATGATGCTGTAAGCTGCATTCGAACATTATAATGTCGTCAACATATAGGAATGCTTCTAAACTTAAACCTGTCTATGCTATGGTAAGCATGCGTTGGAAACTGTTTGAAGATATTTTCATTCTAAATGGTAGTCTTTTAAATTGGTAGTGACCGTCGTTTGTCGAAAAAGCTGTCAATGGTCGTAAATGTTTGTCTAATGGTATTTGGTGGAATGAACTGGTCATGTCAAGTTTAGAGAAATACTTTGCTCGCCCTAATTTGTCTAAAACGTCGTCTAATCTTGTCAGTGGAAATTTGGCGTTCACTAATTTGTCGCTTAGTCTTCTGAAATCGACAACTAATCGCTATTTCTTTGTGCCGTCGTTGTATTCCTTAAGTACTAATAATAGTGGAGCGTTGTATGGGCTAACTGAATGTTCTATTACAACATTTTGGAGTAAATCTCTTATTTGTCTGTGTATTTATTTGTTATGAACTTGGGGTAGAATGTATTTTTTTATGTATGTTGGTGTGTTATCAGTTGTAGATAGTGTTTGAGTGTAAAAATTTTTTACTGTCAGTTGTTCATTTTCTAGGTGAAAAATATTTTGATATTTTCTAAAAATTTCATTTAAAGGGTGATTTGTATCAATATTTAATTCTTGTTTAAGTTTCTTAAAGCGTTCGTCATTATGTTTACTGTTGTTTTTAAAGTGTATGTAATATGTTAGTGGTTCTAATTTTGGTTTTAGTCTGAGTATTTTTACTTCTTTGTCGTTAGTATTCAGTATTTTGACGTGGCATTTTCCGATAGCAGGAATTATGGTGTTAGCTAAAAATGCACCTTCCTGAATTTCGTCATATAATACCAAGCTGTCTTCATTTACGTCTATATTGATGGGATGTACTATCTCTGTCCTTGGTGGTATTCGTATAATGTCGTATGCGTGTTTGTTAAAGTGTAAAGGAATTTAACGTCTGTGTCGTCTAACACTGTTGTCAATGTTTGTGTTTCGTAGTCTGTTTTGCACATGTGATTTGAGAATAAATCTCTGGCTAATATGCCGTCTGTTGGTACAATACACGGTATTGAAAATCGAGTTCTAGATTTATTGTTCCTAGAGTTGCAATTTCATCGTTTGTTATTCCTGTTAATTTTCATTGATTTCCCGTCATCAATTCTGTATTATTTAAATTTTCGAGCTAACAGATCGATATGTCTGCTTCTGTATCGATAAGCAATTTCAAATTTTCCTTTGTATTTTTGCATTTTAGATATATGTAATTTGTTGAATTATCCGATATATTGAATATTTTTTGCTTTGCTGTCCCGGATGAACTTGTGTTACGACCTCCGAGGGATTCTCGTTTCCCTGGTTGTTGTTTTCTGCAACATATATTGGTACATTGAAAATTATTGTTGTTGTTACGAGAAGCTTGATTTCTGTTAAAATAATTGTTATTTCGAGAATTTGTGTTGTTGTTATACTGATATCCCGATTGTCATGAGAATTGTTAGCATTATTTGATCTTTGATTATTATTGAAATTATTATTTGGTATCCGCGGTTATTAAAATTATTATTGTAATTTGAATTATTGCGGTTGTAATTATTGAAGAAATTAGTATAACGGTTGCTATTACTGCCTGTTATTTGTATTTCTAAAATATAACAATTGGTTACTTGATTTGTTGTTTTTTTCCTATCCAAGTGTTAAATTTGTTGCATCGGTTAAATTTTTTGATTGAGCTGCAAAAATAGTTTGCTTAAGCTCATCATTCAAACCATTTTTAAAGATCGTTTGCGCATAATTTTCATTCATCTTGTGAATGATGTTTCTTTGTATCTCATCACCTGTTAGTTCTGCTATTTGTAAGACGTTGAATTCCGATATGAGATTCAAAAGTCTTTCTTTAAATTGTGTAACTGATTTGTTTCTTTGTGTCAATGTAGCTAATTGTGTGTGTGTGTTTGGGCTACTGTTAGATTGCTTTTGTATGAGGATTGTAAAGCTGTTTTTAGAATGGGTAATGTGTTAATATTTGTGATGTAACCTAAAGTAGGTTTAACATTCGCATTTAATATTTCATTTACGATAAGCTCTATCAGTTTCTTTTGGTCATTTTCTGTGTAGGTATCGTGTAAAAACTCAATAAATTTTAGAAAACCGTCTGAGTCCTTATGGTTTCCTGTGAAAATAGGGATTATTTTCATAATAGTTTCTAAGCTGAAATCTGTCATTTTTGGTTCTGGATTTTGTTGTTCCTGAGTAGTGTTATCTTGTGTTTCTACTATTTGTTTTAATAGTGACTTGGTTTCTTTTACTAAAATGTAAAACTCTTCTGTAAGTTTTAATTGTTAAAAATAGTATTTTAGTGTTTGTTTGTGTATGTGAAATTTCTCTTTGAGTTTGCTAATCTGATTTAACTGACGCTAGCCCCAGTAATTCTACATAAAAATTACTACAAATATGGTAGAGGTCTGATCGGGCCCTATATATGTGTATTAGGCATGTTCGAAAAAAACTGTTGTACATTGTATATACACTCGACTAATAACACAACAAAATTATTTTTAGATAACAAAGCAAAATTTAGGCCCCTATTGCGGTTGTCTATTTGCGATAAAATCGATAGCCGTCTATCTAATAGAAACGATGCCATTTTGGTATTACGAAACGCAATAGAAAGAAATGCGTCATTGTGATTTGAAATCTTTTTTAAAACAAAAAAATACGTTTCTACCAAAACAAAATTATAGAACAGTCAGCGATTGTTTTGCCATTCACAGTCGACTAACATTCTACTAGTCGATATACCGAACAGAATCGTTAATCGAAAAAGAGCGTTTATCTATTGTAAATCGACAACTTACAATTACTGTCATGATTATATATACGATTTAATTGTTCACTATTTAGAGTATTCCATCTAAAGATTTGGGTATTCACAAATCAAGGTGTCGCAATATCAGAGGTCCACTATTTCCCGAGTCTACTGTAATCTTCAAACTAATTTATTTAAAGTTTTTAATAGGCAGAGAGTTTTAACGACCTTTATTGTTATGTATATTATTTTAATTGAGAAAAAATTTTTCATTGATGTCAATTATTTGCAACTCAAGATCAATTCGAAAGATAATAAATATATAACTCAAATACAAAATTTTAAAAATAAATTTTTTGATGTTATTCATTTTTTAATTACCTGGAACCAGTCAATTAACTTTTATATTAAAGATTTTATACTTTTTTTTAAAGTCAAAGCATTTTTAAACAAAAATTATGCAAATTGTTTAAATACTATTCCGCATAGTTTTTGAGATATTCGTTTCAAAAAATGTCCAACAATAATCAAAAAAGACACAACTATAAAGAATAATGTTTCTAGATTTTCCTCGTGTTATCTGACATAACTCGCCGTCTCCCTCCATAAGTTCTTCTTTTCTATGTCTTTACATTGAGATGTGTCCACTACATAATTTTTTGTTTGTTTTTAAATAAATTTCAGCGAAAGTAGCATGTTTATAACAAATCGTCGTTGGATATTAAAAACTTGTGGTACAACAACGCCGTTGCAATGTTTAAAACCTTTGCTTTCTATAGCATTTCAATACGGGTGTCGTGGAGTTGAAGACTTGTTTTACTCACGAAAAAATTTTGCTCGCCCTGAATTACAGGTAATTTTTAGATTTACTTATATAGTTTGTAATATTATAAACTATGAACATTTATTAAATATTTTTGATCATCTTTAACCCTTTGTTTTCTATCATCGAGATATGAACTTTGGTTTCGGAACAAATCTCACTCATTGCCATGTCTGTCGTACATGGCAATGAGTGGTTGACATTGTCAAAAGCCTTCAAAAAATTCAATAGACACAACAATGTAAATTTCTCATTATCATAGTAGGTTCGTTAGTCGTCTAAGATTTTTACTACTGCAGTGGAGGAACTATGTCCCGGGCGGAATCCAGACTGAAGCAGTGAAAGACATTTATATGAGTTAAGACTTGAAACAATCTGTTCGGCCATCAGTGATTTACTAATTTTAGAAATGCCAGACAGCACACTAATGGGTCTATAATCATTACTTTCCGATGCGTCTAGTTTTTTAGCAATGGGAATTATAGTTGCTACCTTCCATATTTTAGGGAAGCATGAACTCGCAAAACAATAGTTAATTATATGAACTAAGGAACTCCATGCTTGCAGCAAAATAATTTGGAAAAATTTCAAAGAAATTCTATCCTCCCCATATGTATCCGATTCTATTTTCCTTGTACTACAAACAACATCAGTGTCTTCGAATGTGTTTAACAATTTGTTTTAATATTCGTTCCATGTTAACCGATTTATTGACAAAGTGCTCATGCATAATTTCCGGTTCAATCTCACAATCAATCGCATTCTTGCTACCAACGCCTTTCTCTCTTAAGTTCCTCCAAAGTGTCTTAGGCTGCAACGAAGTATTTAACTTTGATTCATAAGAACGTTTTTTTGACAGTCGAACAGCTAAAGA
Source organism: Meiosimyza decipiens (assembly GCA_963680825.1). Lineage (NCBI taxonomy): Eukaryota > Metazoa > Arthropoda > Insecta > Diptera > Lauxaniidae > Meiosimyza > Meiosimyza decipiens. Next base: position 36,415,351 of record OY804260.1, on the reverse strand, counting down.
AGCCTGATATCTCACAACCTTGTAAGCTTCCCAATTGTTGGAGGTACGAGGTTAGTGAACCAGGAACAAGTTTTGTTTTTTATAACAACCGTACGAAGAGGAACATGAGTGTTATAGATTCTATTTATTAAACTGTTGAAAAAATTAAACTTTCAACACTTGATAAGTACCAACAATCATTTGACTGTACCAGTGCAAGATCATTATAAAGTGCATTGCAGTTCACAGATTTAAAATGCCGACAAGAAAAAGTTTCAGTGGTAGAAACCACATTAAAATTTATATTTAGTGTGCAGAAGATAAGGTCATGATTAGATACGAAGGAAATTTGGTAGAACTGTAACACAGAACTAATATAAGATACAAATAATAAATCAAGAAGACTAGGACTAATTGAGTGTGAAAAACGAGCTGGCATCACTGTATTTACAATTGATAGGCTTATACGAGTAGAACTCAAGTTATCTTGTAGTTTTTTTTACATGATTATCATTTATAAGTACGTTAACATTAAAATCACTGCACATAATTATATTACTATAGTCTAACAAAGAAGAAAAAAATGAATCTATACTAAACGCACGATTTTGATTATTTACACAAGCAACAAATAATTTTGTAACATTATCAGATATTTCTATGTTCAGAAACTCATCGTCTTAATCAATGGATTTACTCAACAGTTTTACATTAAGACTATTTCTGCAACAAATTGGCACGCTTCACCTTTTCCACTAACCATATTGGCCATTATAAGCTTATAATTCGTTAAATTATAAAATATTCACATCATCGCTAACCATGTTTCAAGACACCCAAAGAACACCGACAAGGGCAAGTTGAAGTGTGCTATTTTAAAAACAGAGTGTTGCTTACACGGTATATTGACCATAGACTTATGATTCCCATTAACGCCATCAAGGTTATCATTCACCCCAAACGACATAAGACAAACTTACAAAAACTGAAATTTAGGCGCTCTTTAAGTAAAGAAAAAAAAAGTAGGAGACTAACTACATTCAATTGAAAAACTAAATATTATTAAATTGGTTAAAAATATTTACTTTTAACTTTAAAATATTTTTTGTCAATTGTCAAACCTACCTACCATTCTCAATCAACTTCAAAAGTGTTGCATTTTATATTAAACTGAGATTTCTTAATACTAAATAAATTCAGACATACATAAGTAATCACAGTTTATAAAACCTCCGATTTAAATGGTATTATGCAAATACGGCCTTAATAATTTAAATTTACTTGACGCAAAGATAAAAAGACTTTCGCGAGAAAGAAGAGAACTAATGGACATTTTAAGAAATCGATTAAAAATTGTTGCAACAACTATGGACAATGACAATGATAAAATCAAAATTAGAAAATCTGACTCAAACGAACATAAAACTAGTATCAGAATCCAACAAGCAAAGAATAATAATCTCACAAATTTCAGGCCACATTCAGAATATTACTACTGTTGCAGTATTTGCACACACTATATGTAGATTTCGAAAAATTTGTTATATGGAAAATAAAAAAGCTTTTTTGAGTCATCATCCTGAACACAAAAGACTTGATTTTAATTAGATCGGATTCGGGCGGTTTTTACCTCAATACATAAATATTATTTAAACATTCAATGTTCCTTCGACACTGAAAATAAAAAAAAAAATTTTTATCCAGATTGATAAAACAAAACAACAAATCTTTTTTTCATTTCTTTTGATCATCCGAAAAAAAGATTTGGTCCTTTTTTTATTAACCCGAAACTTAACGAAAGTGCGTCAGAAAAATATTAAGCAAAAGAAATGCAAAAATTTCACAATGATTTCACATTCAATTGAAAATTTTACAGCCTTTGTTACCCCAAAAAAAAAAAAAAAATCCAGTAAAGGTGTTGTCTTCGGCCAGGCCGAAACTCACAAACCCTACACTGCATTGAAAGTACCTTTTAAACAAATTTTAAAAATAAGTTGAAGAGGTTGAATATGTCGAAAATAATGTAAAAATGTTAAAAGGTTGAAAAGTGTTAAAACAGTTTAAAAAACTGAAAAAGTAAAGAAAGTTGAAAAAAATTGTAAAAAACTCAAGAGGTGAAGAGGTTGAGAAATGTTGAAACAATTCAAGGTCAATAAGAAAGTCGAGAAAATAAAGAAAATGACGAACAAAATTGAAAAGGTTGAAAAAGAAGAAAAAAAAATATGGAAAAAGTTCAAAAATGTTGAAAAAGTTGAAAAAATACGGGAAATGTTGAAAAACTCAAAAAAAGTAAATTTGAACATAATAGCGATATATACCAAAATAAGTTTTCAAATTAAGGGCGGTAACACACCCACTGGTACAATCCAGTCCGACTTTTATCCAGAAATAGCTTTCCATAAACAAACCTCTTAATGCCTCAGCCCATAGAGTCCGTCAAGTCCGTTGCGTCAACGTATACAACTGACACAACGGAAGTAACGGAAGGAAGCGACCCAATCAATACGTTAGGAACGCATTTATACGTCAATCAAAAAATCAACAAACTACTTTAAATTTCGTAATAAATACAACACATGTACTTTCGCTTTGCTTATATTTGCGAATTTATCATTTATTCCATTTTTAATTTTTTTTACATTGTTATCCTTTGTTTTTTTATTAATTCTCAAATTTTTCCAAATCTATATTTGCTTTATACTTTGTTTGACACAAACCACAGTTGTTTAAAGTATTCAACATACGTCAAAAGTTAAAAGTTGCACAACTTCATCCGTTGCGTTGACGGATAAATTGCGAATAGGCCGCTCGTCATACAATTGCATGCATTTCATCTGAGCTGTCAGTTGTAAACTTTGACGCAACGGACCTGACGTACTCTATGGGCTGAGGCCTTTACACCAAATTTCAGTATGATTGCTCACATATTTCAATAGAAATAAATACTTAACGTGTTTTAATGGTATGGGAGGCGCCATATTCACTGGTGCTATTTCAGCCGCTTTTGCTAACTTAAAGCAAGTAAACCACTCACCTAAAATTTCATACCAATTGCTGGAATAGTTCACTTAAAATAGCGCTTAAAATTGCATGCTAATATGAGAGGTGCCACTGATGCAGTCCCGCCGAAATCGATTTACTTTAAAGCTTATAGTAACTGACATCGAAACACCAAATCTTATGAAGATATCTCTCATTGCAAACTATCAAAAACATTAAATTGTTTTGCTTATATGGGAGGTGCCACACCCACCGGTACTATAATTTCAAATCTTTGTTATAAGATGCCTTTTAGCAAGTATATATGCCATATTAAATTTCATAACAATTACCTTGTTCGTTCTCATGTTTATAGATATTGTTGGGTGTGCAACGCTCTTCAACGAATTTTTTCAGTATAACTAATAAGTAAACTGTTCTTTGTTGAAAATAAAATGCGTAAAAATTTATATAAATCAACGGTTGTCATTGTAAGTGTTATGTTTCGACCATAAATAATTTAATTTCAAAACGTATTTCAACGTCTTTCTCTAAAAATATAGCAAAAATAGGGTCAAAAATTGACCAAATTGCAATCGCGAATATCTCGAGATTTTGATCTGATTGGGGAAAACTGAGCGAAACGACCGAAAAATAAGTTGACGTGTGTATGCGTTTTTGTGTGTCTTTCCAAATGTTGGAAATTTACCTACAATTGTTTTAATAGTCCATTGAAATGTTACAAAATTTTGGCTGAACCTTGCATTTTGGGTAGGACAAGATTTTTTTTTTGTTGTGTAGAGGATGTCAGCATGAGTATAAAACTCGCTTTTCGGGGTTGAAAGCACCCCCATTTGGCCGCAATTTCGAAAATGAGTGTAAATAGATTTTACGCGATATCTTGAAATCCGTAAGTCTCACAGAAAATTTTTAAATTTCTTTTTGCAGAAAATTAAATTTTCCATAATTTTAATCAAAACACTTTTTACCGTAAAATTGAAAATGAAAAAGTTATAATTAAAAAAAGACTGACATTTTCGAGAAAAATATCATTTAAGGGTTATAACTATTTTTCTATTGATTTTATTGGAAAAACACTGGATAGTTTTTATATACCATTTCATTGCGAACAATTTCAAATTCTAATTTTTAAATTTTTTTTATTTAGTGAGGTGTTAGGTTAAAGAAACTTACTGCTCTCAAGATATGGCGGAAAAACTATTTACACCCATTGTTTAAAAATTGCGGCCAAATGGGGGGCTTTCAACCCCGAAAACCGAGTTTTATACTCATGCTGACATCCTCTACACAACAAAAAAAAAAATCTTGTCCTACCCAAAATGCAAGGTCAATGTAACATTTCAATGGACTATAAGTACTTTTAATGTTGATGTTGATATAAGTTTCTTGTTGATCAAATAAAGCTCTTTCCAGAGTATTCTTAATTAAACGAAAAGTATTTTTAACTTACGCTTGAAAATAAAAATTAAAATAAAAGTTTAAGCAGACTATTTTTCTTTTTGGCTTAACCATTTACCTTTATTATGTAAGATCAGCTTTCATATCCTTTGCACTTTTTTGGCTGTTGTAAAATGTAAATAGTACAGATAAATGACACTAAAAAAAAAATAAATTAGGAGCATTCTTGCATGTTTATATTTTTATTTAAACAATTAATACAATATACTTTTCGCGAGACTCATATTTTTTTTGTTTTTAGGTTTTTCCTCATCGCGGGTTTAGTGAAGAAGTTTCGCTTTTGGATTCTATGTTTGATGATGGAAGATCATACTGTTTGGGATCAATTAATCGTGATTGCTGGTATTTATATACATTTAGCAAATGCGAAAATAAGCACAGTTCAAATTGTGAAAAACTTGAGTGTAATATTAATCCTAAGCCAGACCAAACGATTGAAATACTTATGAAAGGCTTAAATTGTGAAATAATGTCAATGTTTTCAAAAGACATCACGTCTTCGGCAGCAGAGGCTACAATGGTAAGTGCTACTGGCTATGTGATGTATTTAACTGAGCGGTTATATTAATTTGGTGTTTTATGTTATGTTCATCCTCAATTAAATACATATGTTAAAAAAATATAAATACTCACCAGGGTATTGCGAGTAGTCACTATTGCCGCAAAACAACACTTTTTCACTCTTAACTTAGTTTTTCCTATATATTCTGAAAGACCAGCAAATAAAAACATAAAATCAAATTTGCGACAATAGATAAACAATTTTAACATTCCCACCAACCAAACAAAATTCCAACTACTCAAATTTAAAAGCAAATAATTTTCCTTTAATTTATTTTTCAAACCCTTTTGGCTTGTACTGTTTACATACCTTATACACAGCACCAGCGCAACAGCTACCGTATTAAAATGCCCTGCCTACAACATCAACAACTACTGCATTTGAATACGGTAAGCGTAAGCATAACAACCATACGTATTGTATTGCAACAGTTCCAATGACACATTTAGGCCATAACCAGCATTTTAGTGGACTTGTTGTTATTGGCGTATTCGATTTCCTGATGGGAAACCAAAATTTGTGATCGACCAAAACAAAACTGAATAGCGATCAAAGAAAAATGCAACATAAGGTGGGAGGAAGTTAAGAAAGCAAAGGAAAAAATTGTTAAAAAAGTGCTGGTAAAATCTGTATATAAACTAAGGAACTTAGGTACGTTAACTTATCTCAATTAAATCGTAGATTAAACTCCGATTTGGTCTTAATCGCCGATTAGTCACAAACATCGATAATTTATGTCGAGTAATCGGCTATTAACCTGCAAATCGTCGATTAAAGTTAATATGAGAAATTTCTCCGATTAACGAAGTTAACTCGACTACATTTGACGTTTGTTTTATTGAAGTAGTTCAATAAATAAAGATTTTCTCTCAAATAGAACTTCGTGGAAGCTTTTATGAAGTCCAAATTACACAAAAATGCGAAAAGAAGCGAAATGAATAGTTTTCGCGATCCAATAATTGGACAAAAAGAAGTGAAAAAAACTTTTAACAACGATTTCGCATATCAAAGCGCTCAGTCAGAGGGGAGGTAAATAGTGCTAATTTTCTTGCATTTATTAGCCTTCATAAAGGGTGTTTTTTTTAGAGGTTTGTTTTTCGAATAGAGATAAAACTGGCATTTTATGGTCAAATCTGGCAACTCTAATGTCATTTATGTTCAGTTTGGTTTGCCATTTCATCATGAACAGGTTGACAAAAGAACAACGCTTGCAAATCGTGCAAATTTATTTCGAAAATAATGGTTCAGTTCGCGAAGTTTACCGCAAGCTCCGTCCATTTTATGGTCGACATAATCGTCCATCAGAGCAATTAATTCGGTTAACCATGGATCGTTTTCGCACTACGTTTACTCTATGTGATAATACGCATCCGCAGAGACGTCGAACAGTGCGCACCGAAGAAACAATTGCCGCTGTAGAGCAAAATGTTGAAGAGGACCCGAATGAATCGATTCGCCACCGTGCACAGCAATTGCAGCTTTGTCCATCAACTTTATGGAAGATTTTGCGCAAAGATCTTGGCTTGCGACCTTACAAGATCCAGCTTGTGCAAGAATTAAAGCCGCGAGACCATGCAATGCGTCGTGATTTTGGTGTATGGGCCGAAAATGAGATTGATCTCGATGCTGATTTTCATCGCAAAATTTTGTTCAGTGATGAGGCTCATTTTTGGTTGAATGGCTACGTCAACAAGCAAAATTGCCGCATTTGGAGTGAAGAGAATCCACATGAGACCCTTGAGACGCCATTACATCCACAAAAACTGACTGTTTGGTGTGCTCTATGGGCTGGTGGAGTCATTGGGCCATACTTCTTCCGAAATAATGCTGGAGAGTCAGTTACCGTTAATGGAGACCGGTATAGAGCCATGATAACCGACTATTTTGTTCCCGAATTGGATGGCATGAATGTGGATGAGTTGTGGTTCCAACAAGACGGCGCTACATGCCACACAGCGCACGTCACAATCGATTTATTGAAGGAAACATTCGATGAGCGCATAATTTCGCGGAATGGACCTGTCAATTGGCCACCAAGATCGTGTGATTTGACACCATTGGATTATTTTCTTTGGGGATATGTGAAGTCGCTCGTCCACGCCAACAAACCAGAAACGTTAGGGGACTTGGAAGCCAACATTCGTGGCGTTATTGCCGACATACGGCCCCATATGCTCGAAAAAGTGGTTCAAAATTGGACCTGTAGAATTGGCTTTATTCGAGCCAGCCGCGGCGGCCACATGCCCGAAATCATATCTAAACATTAATGGCATAAAATTATCCTTCCAATAAAGCCAAATTGATGGACATTAAAACGATTTTCTTGTGTTTTATTTCAATTCGAAGCTCTATACCTCTAAAAAAAACACCCTTTACAAACATTAGGGCCCCAGATTTATCACTTCGGAATAAACTGCTTCTGACATCGGGAGTTTCTGAAATAGGAAGTATTTTGCAAGCCGCTGGGGATTTTGGTGGCGTTTCTTCCATGTCTGCATCTCTGTTCTGAAATATTTTTGACATTTGTCAAATGTGCTATTCTCAATCAACTTCAAATGTCAATATGAACAATTCACAATTGACTTTATGTGTTGCATTTTGTGTTAAACTGAGATTTCTTAAGATTAAATAAATACAGAGATGAGTAACCAAATTTAATTCGAGAGAGATATAATCGCAGTTTATAAAATCTCCGATTAAAGTGGTATTAAGGAAATAGATAAGTTAACAGGCCTTAGAAAATAAAATCAGAATTAATCATGAAACAAAGAAATTTATAATGAAGAAGAGTTAAGACAAACGTAAATAAATCAAAAAATCGAAAATATACGGGGCAGACTTTAAAACTAAAATTTGAACATTAAACCGCTACAAAAAAACAATTTGATCACATTGCTAAGGATCATAATAAATTAAAACTTCACAGATTAACTGAACAATTCTGTATCTTAACACGAAACGAAAAATCATTTCTCAAATCACGTGTTAGAGAATACGAACTAAAAATTGGTTTTGCAGGTGTCCAGAAAGAGTTGAATGCATTCTTTACAGTTAAAGAACTAATTCACGACACATAATCTACTGAAGATAATAAAAATCGAACAACTTTAGTACTCGATGTCATGTTAAGTGCAAACGTTAAAAATATACTAGGCTTTGTTACGCCTGGCATATTATTAAAATGTGCTTAAGTATCAAGCACTCAGAACATCCCGGCTAGGGTCGCGGTTTCCCTATGTTGCGCTACGATCGGCATAGGGAAACCGCGACCCTAGCTTCTCCCTTTTTATAAATATGCCAGGCGTAACATATATGGCGCCCGACGGAAGCAAAGAACAAAATTTTAAAAATTTTATTCTTTTATTTTTTTTTAAATATTCTTTCAAATAATTTTCAATTTTTTGATTTTCTTTGAGACGCAGGCGCATCCTCTGAATAGACGATGATGGAGTTAGTGATCCCGCGTATCCCAGCTAATCCAGGAAGCGTCTGTTCCCATATTGGGCGGCTTCCTGGTCAGGGTCTGTAACCAGAGTGGGCGGTTGAAACTTTGCACCGACCCTTATGGCAAGGGCCATACTATGTCGGATCGCTTTTCCAAGGCGAGTGGCGCCTCACACAAGTCCCAGCAATTGGACTCATTTTGTAACGGGTTCTGCGTGCTGTGCGGGTCTCGGCTCGAGTTCTAAGGCGGTTGAAGTTTTTTTTTTTGATCCTGATGATTCTGGCAGGGTGGACAGTAGAAGGGAGAAAATAAACAGGTTTTCATTATTGTTTGGCGTCACGGACCCTAATGTTTACATTTTAAAAGTTTTTTTTTTTAATTCTAACAATTTTTTTTTATGTATACATTTAAATATTTTTATAATTAATTTTTTTTTCTTTCCAACATTTAACATTTATTCATGTAAGTTATTCATTTTTTTTTCAGCGCTTACAATTTTTCTTCCAAAAAACAGAACAACTTGTAATTATTTAGAATTACAACAATTTTTTTTATTAATATTTTCCCCACTGACCTTGAATTTTTTTTCAGTGGCACTATACCCGATATTTTCTTTTAATTTTATATATATTATGCAGATTCGATTTAATCGAGGAACCAATAGCAAAGGAACCCCAAATAGAGGTCGAGATAGACCTACTGCTAACGACGCAAGTTCGTCGAGTTCTGACCAACAGCAAAGGAACCCCAAATAGAGGTCGAGATAGACCTACTGCTAACGACGCAAGTTCGTCGAGTTCTGACCGGTCCTTTGCTACATCCAGCAAACCTCGAGTGGTGCATTCACCCGCTAAATTTTCGGCAGCTTCCCTTGTCAGTTTTTAGCGTACGCTTAGGATCCTGCCAGTGTGTAGCCAAATTGAGTAATTATGGCCGTTTTGAGTACGTCACCTAGCGCCTGAGGCACCTGTCGATAGGCTTTTTTCAAATCGATCATACTGAAGATCTTTCTACCGTGTACAAAGTGTGCGAAGTCGTGAAAGTGAACCACTGGGTACTTGTCTCGTACCGTCACTGCATTCAGGCGTCTGTAATCACCGCACTAGTTATATTCATTAGTTTCCTATTTAACTCACTGTATTTTAAATTGTTAAAGCAGAAAAACAAGATCACAATACTGGTTGATGTACAGCATCCAACTGACTTTATTTCTTTTCTTAAAATTTACTTAATGAATATCATATTAACTCATACAGAGGAATGCTGAATAAGCAAATTCATGGGATTCAAGGCTAAAGCTTGTTCCCGTTGAATCAGTTGTTCTGTATGAGTTTATTTATTCTTAAAATAATGAAGAACAACTTTTAACTACACTTGGTATTTCTGGAAGCTCAAAGTCGTTTGCACATATAACTCACATGCGCCATGTAGCGTCCTTTATAGGCACCATATGAAGAAGTCACGCCCAGTTGCTATTGAACGGTCTGCAAATACCAAGTGTCATGAGCTTCTCAATCACTGCCTTATCCGCTGCCGTTTTTTTGGCTGTAACGTGTGGTCCTATCGTAACGATGGAGTTGGTGGAGTCTGTTTTAAAACACATCAAACACGTTTTTATAATTGTTTCCTGAGCCGCATTAGAAATATAAATTCTTTGAATCCGGGATAACTCAGTTAAATTATCGATGAGTTTTTGTGGTAGCGTAAGTCAACCGATAAGTTGTAGAAATCGAGAAAATTTGCACCAATTATAGAAATGTGGACATCTGCTATGGTAAAATACCATGGAAAATTTCGTCGTAGACCAAGCGATGGAACCAGGCCTTCCTGTCCATATGCGTTCATAACCATCTGTATTAACATGTATTTAATTTTAAACGGACTGAACTATTTTATGCAAAAGCGTGTATCAAAAATCTCAAATCAACCGTACCGCGGATATATAATATATGTTGATATTAAAAACGTTAACTTATTTATGGCGCTGCAGTAATTCTGCATACGCATGTATGTATATTAAAGCGGTAAAAAATAAAACTTTTTGTTTTTTTCACGGTGTGTCACCGGATTACAATAGCCTTATATAACAAAGCTGCCCATAAGGATTTTCATCAATATTGAAAACTGGATTGGCGCCCCCTGTTTTAAGTTGCCTAAGCATTTAAGAAAATATTGATTTAAAAAATGGTGCAAGTTAAAGTGGTTATCAAACAAAGCGGGTATGGTTTTCGGGCTATTATTGATCGAGAAATTTAAATCCGTGATCAGTTTTTCCTCTTCTTCTTTTTTTCATATAAAAATTTTGAAAACTGATCGGAAAAAAATTAAAAAATACCAATTTTCTGCTTTCAAGTTGCAAAATCGCCATATAATAATTTAACGCCGATCTAGTGGCACATTATTTTTGATGTACCTTTATTTGCTTAAGAGAATACCGAAAACCTGAATATAAATATCTGATTTCAAAACCAAGATATCTGCATTTTCTAAATTAATAGACCTGACATTCTTCGATTCGGTGATACATATTAATCTATTTCAAAATTTTCTTTTTTTCAAACAGCTATAATCGATCGAAGAATTTGAATCCGTGATTAGTTTTTCTTCTTCTTCCTTTTTTCTTAAATAAAAAATTACTGATTTTCTACTTTCAAGTTGCAAAATCGCCCCATAATATTTTACCTCCGACCCCGATATTCATTACTTTCAATGTATTTTTATTTTCTTAAAAGAATGCCGTAAGCCGCATATCATTATCTTATTTAAAAATCAAAATATCTAAATTTTTCTAAATTAACAGATCTGCCATAAAGAAGAAGAAAACTGATAACGGAATCAAATTCCTCGATCAATAATAGCCTGAAAACCATACCCACTCTGTTGGAAAACATGATAACCTCTTTAAGTTGCACCATTTTTTAAATCAATATTTTCTAAAATAGGTACCGCGAACTAATTTTGAAATTAAGAAAAATTGATTTTTGAGAAAAAATTGTTTAAGGGTATAACATTTTATTGAAAAAACACTTGAGATGTTTTTGTGAACCATTTCATTACGATCAGTTACCTATACTCATTTTTTAATTTCTTTTGTTTGGGGAAGTGTTAGGATGTTGCAACTATCCTAGTCGTATCACTATCAGTAACAGTGTCATCCAAATAATCTCTTTTTCCGTCTGTAAATACAATATATGTAAAGGGTGTTTTTTTTAGAGGTATAGAGCTTCGAATTGAAATAAAACACAAGAAAATCGTTTTAATGTCCATCAATTTGGCTTTATTGGAAGGATAATTTTATGCCATTAATGTTTAGATATGATTTCGGGCATGTGGCCGCCGCGGCTGGCTCGAATAAAGCCAATTCTACAGGTCCAATTTTGAACCACTTTTTCGAGCATATGGGGCCGTATGTCGGCAATAACGCCACGAATGTTGGCTTCCAAGTCCCCTAACGTTTCTGGTTTGTTGGCGTGGACGAGCGACTTCACATATCCCCAAAGAAAATAATCCAATGGTGTCAAATCACACGATCTTGGTGGCCAATTGACAGGTCCATTCCGCGAAATTATGCGCTCATCGAATGTTTCCTTCAATAAATCGATTGTGACGTGCGCTGTGTGGCATGTAGCGCCGTCTTGTTGGAACCACAACTCATCCACATTCATGCCATCCAATTCGGGAACAAAATAGTCGGTTATCATGGCTCTATACCGGTCTCCATTAACGGTAACTGACTCTCCAGCATTATTTCGGAAGAAGTATGGCCCAATGACTCCACCAGCCCATAGAGCACACCAAACAGTCAGTTTTTGTGGATGTAATGGCGTCTCAAGGGTCTCATGTGGATTCTCTTCACTCCAAATGCGGCAATTTTGCTTGTTGACGTAGCCATTCAACCAAAAATGAGCCTCATCACTGAACAAAATTTTGAAATGAAAATCAGCATCGAGATCAATCTCATTTTCGGCCCATACACCAAAATCACGACGCATTGCATGGTCTCGCGGCTTTAATTCTTGCACAAGCTGGATCTTGTAAGGTCGCAAGCCAAGATCTTTGCGCAAAATCTTCCATAAAGTTGATGGACAAAGCTGCAATTGCTGTGCACGGTGGCGAATCGATTCATTCGGGTCCTCTTCAACATTTTGCTCTACAGCGGCAATTGTTTCTTCGGTGCGCACTGTTCGACGTCTCTGCGGATGCGTATTATCACATAGAGTAAACGTAGTGCGAAAACGATCCATGGTTAACCGAATTAATTGCTCTGATGGACGATTATGTCGACCATAAAATGGACGGAGCTTGCGGTAAACTTCGCGAACTGAACCATTATTTTCGAAATAAATTTGCACGATTTGCAAGCGTTGTTCTTTTGTCAACCTGTTCATGATGAAATGGCAAACCAAACTGAACATAAATGACATTAGAGTTGCCAGATTTGACCATAAAATGCCAGTTTTATCTCTATTCGAAAAACAAACCTCTAAAAAAAACACCCTTTAGTTCATAACTTTTCTTGTTATTGATAAGTGCACCGACAAATGAGCACGTACGGCTCTTCCATACGCGTGTTCCGAAATAGTCGGTTGGAAAATATTTTCAAGCTAAGATGTCTTATATTTTTTAATGGAATACAGAGGTGATGTTAGGTTAGGTTAGGTTGGTTTATGAACAGTAAACATAGGATCATACTCTTCTTAAAAGGTTTTTCAGGAATTGCTTCAATCTTAAAACCATTCAATCCACTAATACTCTCAGTACATGCCCATTTTACGTACATCCACACAGGGCTGCATCTTGGGAGGATGGTAGGGTATAGAACCCCCCTCCCCACCGAAATATTTTGACGGACACTATATCGAAACGATTTTGCAAAGAATATACACTACGTAAAATTGAATTTGTGAGGAATACACCATACAAAAACGATTTTGTGAAAAGAACAGACACTATATGAAAACGGTTTTGGGAAAAAAAGGTCTGAAGCATGTCATCAGATTTTGAAAATAATTTTTGATCAGCTGCAAGAAATATTTGATAACGCAGGCCTACAAAAAAAATTTTGTTTTGCTCTGAAAATTGGATGCCAATATGATATTCCCAGTGTTTTTTGCACTTAAAGCTAAAGAAAGTTAGTGTCTTGTGCCACGCTTTGAAAAAAAATATGTGCTGATCACCAAGCTCACATGTCACATTGACTAACATGCCTCGTATTTTTCTGTAACAATAATATATTACTGTGTGTTAATTCTAATATGTACCCAATGCGCCAATTATATTCTTGGTATTGAAGTATTATTTCAGTCGTTTTGAATCTTGAATTTTTCTGAACAAGCCCAAAATTTTTAATTGAAATTGAATTACATGAGTACGTGTTAAAATATACATAACATAATAAAATAAAATGCAAAATTGACCTGTTTTTGTTTGAAAATTAAGTTCCATGCAAACAGCCCCTTTGCCACTAAAAAAGCAATATTTTTGTCACCATTAAACCTTTAGCTTATGATTTAACCATTTTAAAATTTGTATTGAGTATTCAATTGTTAAACACGTTTTCCATCTAGCTTCAGATACATTTTTTTACACCATACCAGCTTAAAGTTTGAAAAAAAAATAGACGAAAGCAAAAGTTTTAAGTTCAACATCTGTTTTTTAAAGAACCACTGCATCTAAGGTTTAATTTAAACTACATCTGATAGCAAAACTAATTAAAAATATTACGCAAAAAAAATGGTTAAAAAAACTTATATTTGTGTCTGTGGTACCAAAGCGACTGACCAAAAGTCGGTTTTTTTTTCGAAAATATGAAAAAAACCGGTTTTATCGATAACGGTGTAATTTTAACTAAACATGATACTACTTTTTCTGACCCGCTTTGGGTTCGCCCATCTGCTGTTAGAAGGTTATCCTTTATTCATGGGGCACCCTGTATATATGGAATAACGCGCTGTTACATGCGAAATATTGACACAACAGCCACAGAAACGTTCAAAATTATGCAAAAAGGTTATACCGATGTTTGTCTAGAACGGGTAAAGACTTTCGAGTGACATACATATGCAATTCTTACAACGCAGACGATCGCTGAAGGATGAATCCTGATAAGTTCTATTAAAACTCAATACCAAATGTCCATTGTTTTCTTCGGAAGCAAAGGCATCATTCACATTTTATTTGGAAGTATTACACCGTTTGATGGCCCGAACTTGTCGAATCCCACCAGAATACCGCGATCGTGATCCTTTTTGGCACGAAATCAAGTCTGTGTGTTCAATCTTTCACCGTATTCGCCTAGCTTAATACCAGGTGATTTCGCATTTAATACCAGGTGATGCAATTGCGATGACATTGATGCCATTTAAACAGCTTTAACACGCACTGCGCTGGAGAGGGCATTTGAATCTCTATTGAGTCGCTATAGAAAAAGATTTTAATCTGTATTACTGCACGCAATATACAGGAGAACTCAATGTTTGGCGCAGGCTCCTTGATGATATGGCGGTATTTCTGTGATAATAATCGGGGAGTTCTTCGTAAATTTAATGGAATAATGGAAGCACAAGACGATATTAAGTTTCTAGAGTACTCATACCCACCCAGACTGAAAAAATTTGGTTAGGACAAAATATAACCAGCTTCGATAGGCCAGCACAGTCCACAGATATAAATCCCATTGAATGTTTGTGGAACATTTAAAAAAATTACTTATGAAAAACCAACCCCACAAAATCCGGCCGAGTTACGGTAGGTTGCCAATGAACAGCGGTCCGAGATTAGTATTCAAATACTAGACGAATCTATAGCGAGTATGCCAAAGAGAATACAGCTCACCATTAGGGCCAACAGCGGCCACAAAAAATATGAAAAAATTATTAAAAATATGTTTAGTAGCTTAAGTCTCAAATGTGTTCACTATAAAATAAGTACAAAAAAACTACCTTAGTTAATGAAAATATGAAAAAATTTAGTTTTGATTTTTTAGCTAGAATAATGCGCTTGCAAGTTTTCTGTAAGCGATTTTTTTTAAAACTTTTATTGCAAAAAAAAAAATACAACCTTAAAACTAGAAAAAATTTTTTTATTAACGGTTTTGTGACTAGCTGTAGGGTGAATTGTGACTAACTGGGGCACATTTGACTTTGATAATTTCAGTGTGAAGACGGAGAAAGGGTTATGTAAATTTCGACACCCAGTACGTAAGGGTTTTTTGAATTATATATGACTGCTTTTAAAAATAAAGTAACAAAATAAAATAGTTCTATTTTTGATTGTCTTTTCAATTGTCTTTGTAATAAATAGTTTAATAACAGTTTCACACACGTTTGTAAGACCGAATTCCATATTTAAAGATTGTCCTCCTTATGTAGTCAAATGTGCCCAGTGTCGAGGTACTTTTTGCAAAAAATATTTTCTTTGGAAAAGTTTAAAAAAGCGGCGAAGCAGTTAATTTAAGCTTTTTCAAGGTTTGGTCGGGAATAACCAACGTTTGACTAACAGTAACAATTTTTAAAATCCATCAATTCTTTTGGGAAATGTATACCTTTACATTATAGTGTTTAAAAAAATTAAAACAGAGTCACCTAAAGAAAAAGTCATCGATTTGAAAAATTAAAGAAAAAATTGGTTTTCAAAAATCTCAAATTTAAAACCCCCCCTCCGAAATTAAATCCTGGCTACGGCCTTGAATCTATATAAAGCCAAAAAACGTTGGAATAACATATTGATTTAATGACCCCGATGTTTTTGCCTTACAGTAGGAGACAAAAGGTATCAAACCCAGAGTTGAATTAAGAGAAGATGGTATTTCAAAAAAAAAAAAATAAAAAAAAATTATATACAGAATACAGAGAAGAGATACAACAAAAAAAAAAGAAAATTGTATAATAATAAAATATTAGATATAATAAAAAGTTCTTTTAAACTAAATTTAAATGAAAAAGAGAGCATATAAATTGTGCTATAACGAATAAAAACACCTACGGGTATCTAATATTATGTATAATTTTAAAAATGTATCCTCAAATAAATTGCACTTGTATCGGATATCCTACAATACAATATCAGATAGAATTGATAACAAATTTCAATGTGAATGGAGAGCAAATTCTCTAATAAGATCATCATTATTATTACACCATGGAGGTTGCTGAATTTTTTGCGCTAACTGGAACCATTGTTAAAATACCATCGCTACGCGGTTGTGCAACAGGCTTAATTAGAGTAGATGAAAGAGAGACACGCCTCGCACTCAAACAATTAATGACGTTGCTGTTTAACATGAAATATATCCTTTTTCACTTAAATTCACGCTTTTACAGTGAACAAATTTATTGCAATTAGACCATAGATTTTTGGCCTGATGGCGCTCATGAAGATAAATTTCAAAAAACTAATAAGTTTTCCATAAATCGTCCCTCTTCTGACATGGCTTTTTCTGTTCATCCCCACTTCTTCCACCTATTTTTTTTCTCAAGTTTAACGGTAATTCTAAGTATAGATGGCATTGTAAGCGACCAATTTTAAGTTTGTCAAACGGATGATAATACGTTAGACACAAATTTGTGTGAGTTTTGTCCATGCTAAAATGTAAAATCCACGAAGCCCGCACTTGAATCTCTTTCTCACGTTGCCTTTGCCGAATATATTTCTTTCTTTATTTATAAAATAGATAGACGAAAAACATATTTAGTATTTTAATTTCATATCTATACTTGTCCGTTTAAAATATCACAACTGATTTAATGCAAGTTTAAATATTTAATTGCTTCTTTTAGAAAGTCGGAATAAACCATATTATTCCAGAAATGGAAATCGATGACTACCTATTTGACCCATGTGGATATTCTATGAATGGAATCTCTAACAACGTAAGTTTAAATATATGTAAGCCTAGTTTAAGAAATTTACGGTTATATATACTTATAATTGAAATATAAAGGCTTTTATCTTTAACTGCACTGATATCAATCTTTAACTGCACTGATATCAACTGATATCAAGAGAGAGTTATTTGGTATGCTGAGCTCGCATCTGCCATCAGATGTAAAAAAAATCGTCAGCATTTCGAAGTAACGGTAAATTAGCCATTAACTTTATTATTATTAAATATCATGTTTCACCATATCTCCCCCATGCATCAACAGTTTGTGCACAGCCAGCGAAATTTCGACAAGCATCACCACGGTGGGCTTAGGAGCTAATGATAGCTATAACGTAGATATAAAAAACGATATTTCGTGGTTGCAACGTAAAGCTTCTTGTACAAAAACCTACGGCCAAACGAATGAGGAAAATCAGTTTTTATTTTCTGATGCTTAACGTATTATAGCCTTACGTTTCAAACTCGGATTATCGTTCTTTTTATCTACCTCTTTGCAATAACTACTGCCTTACAGTAATTTTACTAAGCTTCAGAGAATTTAAAAAATATTTTGGCTGTGTTGTCGTTTTTTTATGAAAGTATTAACATACATTTGTAGATGAGTCATTCCATCTATAATGGGCCAATCATTACCCTCATGTTTTTTAAATAGGCTGAAACTTTTTTCGGTTATTGGTCTATCATGTAGAAGATATAAAAAAACTCGATAAAATTTTACTTATAAGTAAAACGAAATCAATTAAAATTTTATTCACTCGCTCTTATTTTCAATGTTTTAATCTACATTGCAAATAATAAATATTAACTTTAAATGCTTGTAAAATCAAATATGGTGAAAAAACATAAATAAAATTTTTAGGGATGGTACTCCTGTATGTTCTGAAAATTTTGTGCCTAAAAATGCTCAAATCGATGATTGAGTATTTGGGAAATTGATGATTTCTTTAAATAGTCAATTTTAATATGTTTTAGCACATAGAAAACGTTTAGGCAATCGTTTATTCAGATTTGCATTTTTTTGTCATCTACTAGTACACAACTACCTTAATATAATATAAAATCTAATATGAATTGTGTTGGTTTGTTTATATTCATCAATGAATTTTTTCGTTTTACTTACAAGTTTTTTTTAACACAATTTAAAACTTTTTTTTAAACAATAATATTGGTCAATAAAAATGTATCGAATTTTTTTATATCTTCTTCATGATAGACCAATCACCGAAAAATGTTTCAGCCTATTTAAAAAACATGAGGGTAATGATAGGTCCATTATAGATGGAATGACCCAGATACAAAAAAGAAAATTCAACATACTATACTTCAGCTTATGCGTTTAAGCCCATAACGTTCTTCTCCCCTTCGGGTAAGAAAAAAAATATTTTTTTGTATTTATAATATGATATATAATTTATAAATAATTTTTTCTTCATAATACAAATAATGATAACAATTATTTATATATTATATTAATTTACAAAATTTTTTTCGTTTAATGACACAGACCAACAAAATTTAAAATTTTTTTGGAAGCAGAAACTTCAATGTATATTTCCGAAGGACTAAGTTGTTCTAAATCCGGATCTGGCAGCAGAATTGCTCTATCTCTTCTTAAAGTACAAGTCTTCTCTTTCAAATGCTTTTGAGTTTTTTGGAAATATTTTTTTTGCCGAGATATCGCATTTTAGAACTTTCATGTTTGTGGCTCATTCCTATACCTCAAAACTCTTTGGGAACATTTTTATGTCAAAAGATTTCAAAATGCAATATTTCCGCGAAAGACAAGATATTTCAGAAAACTCAAAATTATTTGAAAAAAGAAGATTTGTACTTTAAGATTCAACAAAAAGTTTTTTGAAAAAAAACACGCTGCTACATAACCTCAAATATGTCAAAAAACCTGACGTGATGGATCAATTATGTAGCCAGTTTCGGATTCAGCGCACCAAAATCCTTAAAGAATGAATACTAGTGTGTTTGCTTCTTGATCCTGATACATGTTTCAGTTCAAAATTGGTTGAAATCCGAATAAATATTTCCATAAAAAAAAATAATAATAATTCTTTATATAATAAATTATCAGTCGCTAAAACTAATATTATTTCCATAAAAATAATATTAAAAATACCAATTGATACACTAGCAATCGTATTTATGCGCGTTCTTATTGAAAGTTTATAGAATAACCCAGCTAAGAGATTGGATATGTGTGACAATACAAAGATTTATCTATGGATCTTGCCACGTTACACTATTGAACCTTAATTTTTGAGCCAGAATGTTTAAATTAGGTACATAAAGTCATTTTGGCCTCGTATGAATCAAAAAATAAAATTTTTTTTAAATGGGCAATTTTTTCTATATTTTATGCGAAATCGAGAAAATTTTAAAATATGTTACCGGCCAAACTAGTCTTTAGGATAAACTTGTTTTTCCTAGGCCAAACTAGTTCATCCGAATATGTAGAGGTAGTCAGTGTGAGTATAGAACTCGGTTTTTGATGTTCAAAGCTTTTGACCACCATTTTCAAAAAAATAGGTGTAAATAGATTTTCCACGGTATTTTAAAGGCCGTAAGTCTACCAAAAATCATTTAAGGCTTTTTTTAGAAAATTGAACTGTCTACAATCCGAATTGAGGCACTTTTTTACCGCAAAACTATAAATAAAAAAGTTATAATTAAAAAGAAACAAAAAATATCCCGTAAAATATAATTTAAGAAATATTCTATTGATTTATTAAAAAAGCTGATTTTCGAAGACAATTTCGTTGCAAACAATTCAGTAGTGTTTTCGTACTTAACATAGAAGGACGTGTCGCGCGGTCTATTTTTGTTGTCTAAATAGTCTAAAGTCAAAAATAACAAAAACATAATATCATCATCAAAAATAACACCACACTTGCAAACGCACTTTCAGTTTTCTTTACTGCAGCTAAAAAAAAAAAAAAGAAAAACAAAAAATAAATCATAGCATCAAAATAAGAAAAGTTGAAAAGAAAGTGTCTAATGCAAAATAAAACAAATAAAATCACCAACCATAAAATCAACTGTGGACGCAGCATCAGTTTGTCTGGTGTCGGTGAATTTTCGCATAGATTTCTGCAACACTTGTGACCTTAGAGCGAATTATTTTCTGTTTGTGCCCATGTATATGGTATATTAAAAAATAGAAATAAAACTTATTCTAACTAAAGTATAATCTTAAAAAAAATAAAGAAAAGTTATTAAATTACAATGAATATAATGCTAAGTAAAGTTATAATGAATATGATAATGACATTAAAAAAAAAATTTTATATAAAAAAATATACTACTAAAATTTGTTGTGCTTATAGCACAAAATAATTGTTGTGTCATTTTCTGTTTTTGGTTTTATTTTTCATTGTGGTTTCATTTACAAAAATTTTTTGTATTTTATTATGTTGCTAATTGACATGATTTACATTAGGTTTTGTTGAATTTCCTTAAAAGATTATTGTGATATATTTAAAATTTCCCATTGACATTTATTGTCGAATTGACATTATCTCTTTCTACTATTAAGTAAGGGCCATGAAATGGCTTCTGTACCTTTTTTCTATTTTCAACCCTAAATAAAACAAAATCTGTTATTTCAAGTGAGTCTGCCTGTGTGGCTTTTTTGTCGTAAATAATTTTTCTATTATATTTGCTTTGCTTATCAACTCTCTTGTTCTTGTTAATAATGTTCTCGAGCGTAATTTTCGTGTGTCCGCGTAACTGTTGATGTCATAAACTTGGTTTTGTTTATTGTGTTGTCGCAATTGTCTTAGCGTCATTTGTTGCAATACAATTGTTGCGTACAACAACAAAGATAGTTAAATCGCATTGCATAGTTAAGATGTACCGATAACCGTTAGAAATTGGAAGTGGTCCCACGATATCAATAGAGATCGTATCAAAACTATTGGTTGGGGTGTCTGTCAACACGAGTACTAAATTTCAGTCTTTTCAACTGTTTGACGTCATTAAAGGACGTACATTCCAGATGTGTAGTTTATCAGACTGCCGTGGGGTGGTGTTGTTCTCTTTGATGCGTCGCGTACCCTTAATATTTGTATTATTTGCCTCTATTCTTTTGTCATTTTCATTTTCTTTAGCACTCGCTTCTTCGTTTGCTTTAGTTTTGCTCCTTGTATTGGCTTGTGTTTGTTGTTCATTTTGTTCACTTGTGGGAATCGTGGACTTTAAGATGTCACCATCGATTTTTATTCGCGATAACGCGTCTGCGTTTGTATTGATTTATCCTTGCTTGTAAATTATATGGAAATAGTAGTCAGACAGGTCAAGCCTTATCTTTATCATCTTTGATGAAGGATTTCTGTGCAAAAATATTGACTCTAGTGGTCGATGGTCGGTTACTACTATAAACTTTCTCCCAAATAGATATGGTTTGAAAAAGTTTATTCCCCAGTGGATTGCTAAAAGTTCCTTTTAAATTATAGGTTTTTTAATGTCATGTTCCTCAAGTGATTTACTCGCGTAAAAGATTGGTAAATCATAACCAATTTCTCCTTGTGAAAGTACGGCTCCTAGTGCAAAATCAGATGCATCAGTTGTAAGAATAAATGGTTTTCCGAAATTTGGATATTGCGATACTGGTGGATTAATTAACTTTTGTTTTAAAACGTTGAATATTTTGTCGCATTCATCCGACCAGATGAAAGGTATTCCTTTCCTTAGCAAAGAATTCAAACATTTTGCAATTTTTGCATATCACGGTATGAGACGTCTGTAATAGTTACAAAACGCAACAAACCTTCTTACATCATCTGCATTCTTTGGCACTGGATAATTTAAAACTGATTCACAGTTCGCAGGGTGTGTTTTTATACCTTTGTCGGTAATTAAATGTCCAAGATATACAGGCGTCCCTCGTATAACACGGTACTTGTAAAACACGGTTTCGATATTACACGGTAATATAACACGATTTTGAAAAATATGCATTGGAAATTTGAATTTTTTTTCCGTTCAATAAGGGGAATACCCCGAATTCATTGCTACAAAAAAACATCTCATTTCGTTTTGAGAAGTGAAAGTACATATGCGTTTTGTCCTTTGTAAATGAAGTTGATAAAGTTTTAGCTTGTTTTGTTTTTAACCCTAAATTTAGATAATGTCTGAAAAGATCAAGAAGCAAAAATTTAAATTTAGATCGTATAAAAAGCGGAGAAAAGCCTACATCGATTGCAAAATCATTAAATTTAAACGAAGCTACTATTCGAACAATATTCAAAAATGAAAGCGAAATTAGAAAAAATGTTGCCTTTGGTTGCTCGTTTATGTTTCATCATAACTTCCTTTTTCATTTATGTAGTATTTGGAACGAAATTTAAGTTATCATAAAATTTTACACCTTAAGATTTGGTTTCGATATAACACGGTACACATAGCCTTTATTTATATTATTTCAAGGTTTCGTATAACACGGTTCCGATATAACACAATACAAGGTCTCGATACTACACGGTATACCTTGTTTCGTATAACACGGTTTCGATATAGCACGGTACGAATTAACCGTGTTATACGAGGGACGCCTGTACTACGTCCAATTTTAAAAAATTACATTTGCTTGCATTTAGCTTCAAATTATAATGTTGTAAGCGATCGAAGACTTTAATTAGATTTTGGTTGTGATGTTTTAATGAACATCTGAAAACAATTATGTCATCGACATACAAAAATGCCTCAGAACTTAAACCACTCAGCGCAATCGTTAACATGCATTGAAAGCTGTTTGATGAAATCTTTAAACCGATAGGTAAACGTTTGTCATGTCCAACGTTGAAAAGTATTTGGCTCTGCCTAGCATGTCTAGTACATCTTCTAGTGTTAGAGGAAATTTGTCGTTGACCAATTTGTCATTTAACTTCCTAAAGTCTACAACTATAGTAAACGCCATTTTTTGTTGTTTTCATCGCTCTTTTTCGGTACTATGAGTAATATGGAGTTGTATGAACTAACGGAGGGTTCAATGATGTCACTGTTCACTAGGTCGTCAACGTGCTTGTTGATTTCGTCGTACTGTATAAAAGTTGTTCACTGAAATATTTTCTCCTAACTGTTGCATGATGGAGCTTCTGTAACTAAAGGTACAATGTAACCATCATTCTCAAAGTATATGAATATCGTCATAAGTTCGTAGTTAATTTTGCATGCATAGTTGATGAAAATGTCTCTCCCTCGTATTCCATCTGTTGTTATAGGAAAGTTTTAATCAAAAATATGAAATTTGTTTTTTGCCCTGTCCTTTCCCAAGCATAGGGTTAAAAATGTAGTCCCAAGTGAATAAACTTCTTCTTTTGTAATTAAATTTAAATTTTTGCAGATTGAAATGTCTGCTCCGGTATCAATTAAGTATGTTAAAGTTTTAGTTGTTTATGCACATATCAGTGTAACATAATTAGTTAAATGTGCTGATAGTTTAAAAATTTTTCTTCTTATTGCTGGCTTTCCGGAGGTTGCTGTGTGTCCTCCGAGCCGTTCCTGTTTCCCTGTGCATTTACCACACGCATCTGGTGGGCGTTGCGGTTGTTGTATCGGTTGTTATTTCGATTATTGTTGATGTTCCATCTATTATTGTCATTCCTGTTGTCTGTTGGAACAACAGGAATTGTTATTAGTTTGCATTTAATTGTTGTTGCTTCTTCTCTGATTGTTGTTTTAATTATGTGAATGGTTCCCGCTCTGGTATCTGTTTTGGTTTTTATTTCTCCATGTAGCGTTATTATTTTGATTATTACATTTTTTTTTTGAGTGATAATGTAGAAGTCTGTTACTATTTAGGCTACTGTCCTTTTCTATTTTTAAAGCTAAGTTTTCTTTAACCAATTTTTAAAAACTGTAAGTGCGTAGCTATCATTGACTTTTGCAATGACGGTTTTTTGCTCGCTTGAAACTGAAGAACCTAGTTCCTCAATTTTCATCTTATTTAGTTGCGCAACAAGATTCAAAAGTTTGTCTTTGTAACTTGTTACTGCCAAATTCCTTTGCGTAAAGGATGAAAATTGTGTATGTACTTGCGCTATTGTTAGATTACTTTTGTATTTTGACAGCAAAGCAGATTTAAAGCTTTCAAAATTATTAAAATCGATAGTAAATCCCTAGTGCTGTTCTAACTGTTGCACTTAGCTTGACGCTAGTCACAAGTTCTTACAAAGTCATCTTTGCATCTGCACTATAGAAATCGTATGACAATTTGATTATTTTCAGAATTGGTTCTAATTTGCTGTGTTGTCCGTTTAAAGTTGGTATGCTTTTAATAGCTAATTCAATGTTAAAAGTTGCCATTGTGCTGGTTTGTTGACCGATATTTTCTTTTAAGATCAGTAGTGGTAATATTTTCGCTTCTAAAGCGTAGAGTTCGTCTAATTTTTCTTCTAATTCTATCTCGTCAGTGTCTAGTTCTATCTCTTCTTTACACAAGCAATTAAATTTTTCTTTTCTTTAATATAACTTGCAGTATAAGTCCTATCTTTTCAAATCCATTTAATAAAATTTGTTCTTATTTTTTATTAATTATTTATATTTTTTTTTTGCAGTTTTAGGCTTGGCTTATCTGCTTAGATGCACGTTTCTTAATATATCTTATAAGTTTTGTTTAACTTTAGTGATATAGATATAAATAGAATTAGACTGATTAAAATTAATAGAGATCTATCTTCTATAATAACAGACATACTATTATATTGCCCATTATTTGTTGGTTTACTGAACCACTGTCCCATTATTTTTCTGCTTAATGGTGTTCTGCTTTTTATTGCTCTATGTTTAAACTCTTCAGACCAGTAGAAATTGGGGTTGGTACTTTTTTTTATATCTTACTCATCTAAACTTCTCGCGTAACTCATTAACTTTGTAAATATATTGTGAATTCTTCTTCTGTTGACATCAGGTTTTTAGTAATCTAATCGGGTTGATTTTAATGTTGGCAAGACGCAAGTTGTTTGTTGTCTCACGGACGAATAGATTACTCTGCTCTACCCCTCAATGTAGCTGGCGTAGGCATTTCGAAATCAATGTTCTGGGCATATCAATTCATTCAGATCTGAGGTGGATAGATCATGTGTGTGCTGTGGCGAAAGAAGCGGCCAAGTGTCTAGGGTTTTTAAAACGGTGTGAGAGATACTTCACCCGCATTGACCTTCCAGTTGTCGTTTTCACCTATATTAGACCTAAGCTGAAGTACAATTCGCATTTATGGCCCATGGCTCCAAAAACTACTTGGGAGCAGCTAGACAGAGTTCAGCGACGTGCGATAAAATTAATTGGAGATGTTGATATTGCGTCTTCTATTGATTCTCTCGAGCACCGTCGTAACGTGTAACGTTGGGTGCTTGAATCTTTTTGTATAGATATTTTGATGGGATGTGCTTTAAAGAAACTAAGGAGCTGTCACCACAATTAGGATTTTCTCTCGTAGCACTCGGGCGTCTCATCAATAATTCGTTTTTTGGTCGTACCATTAGGTTATGGAACAATCTCCCTGCGAGTGTTTTTCGTGACCGCTTGGACATTATTTAATTCAAAAAAAATATCAACACAGTTCATAGCTTTTGTAGGGGCCTGAGCGTTGGTTTAGGTTTAAAAAAAAGTTCATATGCTTATTATTCATTTTTTTTAATCTGGAGAGGTGTTAGTACGTTTGAAAGGGATCAAACCAAGAGATAACCTGTACTTTAATGTGATTCTGACACCAAGAAATGCTTACGAAATTGTTCTTCCAGTATATTGATAGTATGAATTTTTTTGAGAACTTTAAGAGGTCGCTTAATCCGCCACAAGTATTCAAAACATAGTAGTAGGTGTCAAAGATGATTAACGGTAAGAGACTAATTTTATTTTCTCTGTATATATATGGCCTTTGAGCCGCTAATTACGAAAAACAAAGTTCCAAAATCCTAAGGTATTTGCAAAACCTCCAAAAATAACAACACCCATAAAGGTTTTTTTTCACGATATTTTGAAAAAAATAAAAAAATTTCCAACGAAATTCCCTTTTTAATAGTAATTTATGCATGTGGTTCGTTAAGCCATATCAAACCAAATTTTGTAATACGAGATAATTCGAGAGGGCAGAACCACCTTTAGTTAGTGTAAGGCCCGATCCAACCAATAAGTGCAAAGCCCTTTGCAACCAGTACAAATACTCAAAACCTTTGCTTTGAGTCAGCTTTTATTTTTTAATTTTAATACTACGGAAAATAGTTTTGTTCTTCGCCTTCTATCCTCAAATTTCTTTTATGCCTCTAGCCCTGAACTTTTAATCCATTTTTATGTACTTTGGCTAAGAATGTAGGGAATTAAATATAATTTTAATGTGAATGTCACTTTTCCATTTTGGGGATGATTAATTACACAGGCCGACAAAAATTATACCCAGAAACCAGATTATATATTTCCGTAGGTTTTCGATGCGCTGATTCCGAATCTGGTCGCAGAATTGCTCCATCACGTCAGATTTTTGATTTTTTATCTGCGTCAGTGTCTGTCTGTGTATGTCTGTCACTGTTTCTGTGTCTGTGTCTTTGTCAATCTTTGTCAAAATGCCATATCTCAGAGAAAAAAAAAGATATTCAAACAAACTCAACGGCATTTGAAAGAGGAAGACTAGTACTTTGAGATGCCGTTCATAGTTTTCCAAGAAAAATAAAATCCTTAGAGCTATTTAACCTCAAAATTGAGAAAAATCGTCATTTTTGGCACTTTTAGGTTAGGATATCTCAAAAACCTGACGTGATGGAGCAATTCTGCGACCAGATTCGGAATCAGCAGAAATATACAGTCCGGTTTCTGGGTATGTATTTTGATCAAATTTTGTCGGCCTGTGTTATTTGAATAAGGGATACTATTAAGAACTTTTTATCCACATCCAAGCCAATTTATGAAGATGAATAAATTTGTATGGAATAACACAACATAATCGTTTAAGAGGGGTAGTGCACAGTATAATTTTTTTCCAATGGTACGCGGTATCACGCCCCTAATAGGAAAATAAGTTTTCACGGTGCAACTTATTGACAATTTTTAATGAAATTTGGCTTGGAGATAAGTTCTTTAAAAGAGCGTTACACCGCCCTTTATGGTAAAAAACGCTGCCGCGACTGACTCGCTACACCAATTTAAAAAAAAAAGTGAAAAGTGGCAGTGACGTATTAAAGTTTATCGTAAATTCCACACTGCGACGCTATTAAATTTCCCAAAAATACATCATATTTTGTGTAAAACAGTTTGGTTACATTGTTTCTTCTGAACTCTACTGACTACCGTGCAATGATTTATGTAGGTGACATTCAACTTTACGATGCCTTTTCAATAAGAAATCGCTCAACTATTTAATTAAATAAATGAGTACTTACCAATAAATGTTTTCATTTCAAGCTTTTTGTTATGTTGCTCCTTCCTAACACAACCTTATGAGAACTTAAAAAAAATTAAGACTGAAAATTATTGTATAAGAAAAGTATTGGACAGATACTATTAAGACAGGTAATTTCTTTTCCCTCGCTTGTCAAAAGTGAGTCTCTAGTTTCGTTGCCTTCGATTTTGACAGTTTTTAAGTTTTACCCGCAAGAAATTTGTCTGGGTGAAAAACTAAACTTTTTTGGAGGGGAAGTGATCAGCTGTTTTCTTACTCTCATTTTTCTCTCTCAACCACCAAATTTTTTTCCGGTTGGAACACCTTTTGTGGTAAAACTTTATAAATATTGATAAATATTTACCTATTTTTTCCGGCTGGAACACACCAATTGTCAGGATTCCTTTTAATTACGATTTACTTTGTACCGCATTTCCAGGGGTTTGTTAATTAAATTAGGTATGTTTTATCCAAATTTGTTTTGTTAGCATTTGCAATTATTAATGTAGATAGCTAAGTAGATGGGAATAATATTATTATTTTTTTTGAGAAAATGCCACCGAAACGAAAGTATGACGACGATTATATTAAATTGGGCTTTACTTTAATAGAAATAAATGGGGAGACTGAACCTCAATGTGTTATATGCACAACTGTTCTTGCTAATGATGCTTTAAGGCCGGCATAGTTGGAACGTCATTTAAAAATCGTTCATCCGAATTATTGTGACCGTCCGCGAGAATTCTCCGAAGGCAAGCTAATAAGTCTAAAAAAAATGAAACTTGGACCCAGTGGAACAAGTTATGCAACATCTGAAAAAACATTTGTTGCGTCGTTTGAAATTTCAAAATTGATTGCCAAATCCAAAAAAGCACACACAATCGGTCTCTAATAAAGCCTTGTATGCTAAAAGCTGCAGAAGGGCTTTTAGGACAGGAGGCTCAAAAGAAATTTGTGAATACCACTTTCAAACGGTACAGTGTGAAGTCGCGTGTTCAAAAAATGTCAATTGATATTGAAGAACAAATTATTGACGAGATAAAATGTAGTTCTTATTTTGCGCTATAATGTGATGAATCTACCGACGCAATCAATTATTAACTTAACGCAGTGATCAATTATTAACTTTTAACTGAACAAAATTCATTTTTCTCTAAATGAGGGTAGTCAAAAAAAAAACCGGCGGGTTGCACTCTGGGAGTGCCGACAGAAGTGAAAACTTGAAATAATATTTTGGATTTTTTTTTTCATGATGTTTTGTAATGTTTATGGAAAAATTTTCCACGAATTGTTTTATTTATCAATATAAAGTACTACGTTTTTGGTAAATTACAATAATAAAATAACATTTCAGTATTATTACAATTACTTTACAAAAATAAGTTGAGTACACTCGGAAAAAACAATTTTCATCCATAATTTCAACAACTCTAGCACCATCATCACTGCCAGCGTTATTGCCAATTTCTAAAACTGATACGATTGGTTTATGGTAGCTAAAGTAGGATACGAACAGTTTTGATTCGAATTTATTTAATTATCTTGTAAAGACCGCATCAATAGCAGTTTTGCATTTTTTTGTGCTAAGATTGCGATCATTTGACATGCTCAAGAGTAGATATGAGAATATTGGTTTCAAAGGTGAAGTCAAATTTAGTTCAAAGTAATACCCGCACACAAAAAGCGATAGTTTTTTACAAACACCCATGTGCGTTCGATTTCAGTTATTTAGTTTTAACAATTAAAAATGGAGAGCCTTTCAAAAAATATTCATTACATCTATTGAGAAAAAATTTCAATACAACAATTACATGTGTAACACGAAGTTGTTTTTCCCTTGCTCTTTCTCATCAAATATCAAGATCCACTTACATTACACACGCACACACTTATTCATTGCTATTGCTTTTCATATTTTAGTAACAACAACGCTTAGTTGGAAAACAATAACAAATAGAGAGAGAGAGAGTGGTAGGCATGTAGATTTTTTTCTCCTCGGCTTTTGCAGTTAATCAGTGCAATGCTTGAAAGAGTTGAAAAAAAAGGAATCTTTCCACGCTTATACCTCCGCTTCTGGTCAACGGATTTTGGATCCAATAATTTTCCGCAACTCTGCTGGATGAGCACTTCAATTTGATATAGCATTTGTTGCTGTAGCTGTTCTAGATCGCGTCAACTAAGCCTTACCTTTTAGCCTTAGGAATAAATATAAATATATAGATTATTATGCGGTGACGTTTACGGTAGCGGTAGTGCGAGTTTATACTTTTTTCCTCAGCCGCGAATGCTTTCTTACGGAGGTGCACAACGTGCCATAAGAAGTTTTCACTTCAAAAAATATTGCATTATACTTGTAAGTCCTCGTTGCGTATTGTGTCAAAACATTTTTGTCGAAAGCGACGTCTGAGCAAAGATATTAAGCAACAAAGTCATCGCGCGAAGTAATTTTGTTATTTTAATTTTTTTTTTCTCGAGTTAAGTGAGCGCTAATAATCACATCGTGCTGCTGATATGTTTCACTTATGGACTTTTTGAAAATGGTGCACATAGCTGAAGGTATATGTGATATTTTCAGCTTATTTGTTTAGGTTTATACAGTACAAGTGTAAAAAAAATATTTTTATTCATAAGTAAAAAAGTAGACTTAAATTTTTGCTTGACGTCCAATATCTTTAGAGGCACATAAAGGAACATGGGCCTTTTATTAATCTAGTGTATCTCAGGTTCCATAATACGTTTGATTTTTTACTCCTTCCTTCCCCCACACGTCAGCAAAAATGTGTTAAGTTTGGTACATTCTTTATGTACATGAAATGCCAGAAATTGGATAGCGGTTGGGTGTGATATCAATCAGTTTGAGAAAAAGTACAAGAAATTCCTCTCTAAATGTGTTATCAGCTCTGGACCTCATACTGACAAGCATTTCACCCAGAGTTCGTAAATACTCATCATTGAGGAGAAATATTTCAATTCAATTCAAGAGTGTTCAATTTTGATGATATCAATTATGAGAAAAAAATAAGGAGTGCTCATCCGTTTAATATCTTGGGTGAAAAAACTATTAATATATTTATCGCTCACTGAATATGTTCTTCAAAAATACTCAAAGAGGGATACATAACTTTTTTTCCTCACCCATACTTCTCATTCATAAATTTTTTCAATGATAAATTCAATTCAACAGTAACAACGCTGCATTATGCGCTCGTGATAAGAAATTTGATGAACTCATCTTTTCTCTCGCTCAATTTTTTTGTTTTTTTTTTTTTTGTTTCTTTTTTTTTGTTTCTCTCTACTCTAACTGCAAAGTTCATTTTATTTACACTTTTAAGTCACAGCGTTACAGTTTCAGTCCATCACTACAAACATTTTGAATGAAATAGAAAAATCGCCAAATGAATTTATCATTTGAATACCCAGGAGCAATAAAAATGAAGTGAGGACACTTTTCTCATCATCTTAAAATGAGTTTATCATTTGATAAACTCGAAAAAGATGAAAATAAAACATGACGCGTCAACACGATGTTTGCTCATGTATTATTTATCAGCGGAGAAATAAACGAGTGGTGAGAACAAACGAAAAGTTCTAATAGAGTGCATGTTGATTTGCTTGCTTGAGTTTTTAAAATGAAAAGATAAATAAAAAAGGCAGAAGCGTATTTTGAGTACTATACGCACTCTGATTTCACCTCAAAGGGTATGAAAAGAGGACGGCCGAAACAATATTTTTCAGAGCTATCTTACAGAACGAAGCGCAGAAGATTTTACTGAATCTGTAAGTTATAAAAATTAAGAAGAACTATGTTTGGTTCCGAAATAAATCTTTACAGTGTCGGAAAACGAAATGCTGCCGTGAAAGTATCAAACATTTTGTCTGTCAGTGATATAAGTATACAACGCCGAAAGCAATACATATTCGTTATATATATATGGAACTGAGGGCAACTGCGGTGCGTAAAAATTTTATTCCCGCTCTGGCCTTGCAATGTTGAGAAAATCGAAAAATCCAACTTACGACGTTATTCATAGTCAAGCACTGGCTGCCAAAACGCTCTCGAAATGCTTCGCTATTGCGATGAAAACTGCTATAAAACTTCATTAAAAATAGTGCACTGTATACCCATCTCTTTAAACAATATTGCTCTGATATGAATTCTGAACTCGAAACTCTGCTTTTTCACACGGAAGTGAGTTGGCTTTCCAAAGGAAACAAGCTATCAAGATTTTACGAACGGAGAGAGGCGGTACAAACATTCATAACTGAGCTATGGATCAATAAAGTTCGGAAGAGATAACTTTTCTGCGTTTGATACACTGAATCAAATTATTGACGGTCAGTGTGCTGAGATTAAAGGAGGAATAGAGAATACTATTACACTCCATTTGAAAAAGTGAATTCACTCGCTATTTTCCTTGCTGCGAGAACAACGGTATTTGCAAATTGATCCGCAATCCTTACATTGTAAACGTTTCTGAGGTGTCTGATGAAATTCAAGAAGTGATTGAAAAGCAACACGAAAGTAATTTAAAAGATACATTCGAGACAGGAATTAAACTTGAGGATTTTTGAAGCCAAAAGGCAATTTCTTTTATCAAAGATTCGAGAAATTGCTATACGTCACCTAACTTTGTTTTCATCGACATATCTATGCGAGCAGGGGCTCTCGGCGCTTCTGATAATTAAGAACAAACATGCATTTGACTTTAGGTAATATTGAACTAAGGGTTCAGAAGTTACTAAAAAGTATGCATTCACAAAAATCTTATTAAAATAATATACTTATCTTTATAATGTACGTAAAATTGTCGTAAAAAAACTAAAATACTGTTGACTTTGAACAATTGTGTGTTTTATTTAAAGACTAGCTGTCCCGGCAGACCTGGTTCTGCCCTTTCCGGTAGGTAGAGCGATGAGTTTGATTTGGTAAAAGCCCTGTATAAAAAAGATTTTCTCATATGGGTGGCGCAGAACCACCCATTTTCATTGAAAATTAGTATTTGTGCATGCACTTTTGCTATATATACCAAGCTCATTCATCTGCTCCCCTTAATACGAAGCGTGTCATCGCCAATTTTTTTGTAAACCAAACTATATGTTGGGAATTAAACTGTTCCAACATTTAGTTAAGTTATCAATTTCGTTTCAACATCTTAAAATTAAAATTAATTTAATTGACATTTTGAGTTGAGTGTAACATAGTTAACAAACTGTTCAAATATATTACTGAGTTGCAATTACTTCCTATTTTTCATACGAGAGGCGTTGCGCCTTCCATTTTTTCATTGAAATTTAATTTTGAACGTATTTTTTATATGTGTGCCCAATCTCATTCATCTGCGTCAAATAAAAGATGAATTGTATTATTTCATGAAAATTCTATTTAAAAAATACTTTTGTATGAGGACACCTAATGCAAAAAGCTGTGCCTCTTAATATAAAAGCTACGTGGCGTGAATTCCATGAGAATCCATTAGGCGGTCTTCGAGAAAATGATACTTAGAAAGTTTTTTGTGTGAGGGCCACTTTAAATATGCACCCTAAATAAAAGTTTTGTGGCCCTAGCTATGCCTCTTAACGTTTAAGCTACGTGGTGTGAATTCGGTGCAAATTGATTAATCGGTATTCGTGTGAAAATGATATTTTAAAAATATTTTTGTATGAGGGTGACCCCAAATAAAAGTTTTATAGCCTATGACACCCGCCTGATCGATACTAATATCCTATAAAAATTTCATCATAATCGGGTTGATGACTAGTTTCCGCGTCCATAAAAGACATATAAAAACTGAACTTTATGTAGTAGGCCATGCGGGGTTATTCACACTTTTTTCAAAACTCTCTTTACATCGTACTCTCATTAAAAGTAACAAAAAAAAAAGAAAACAACTGAAAGTTTCTTCTTTGAACTTCGAAGCAAAGTATAAACGGAACAAATGAAAACAACAATATAAGAACACATAATTCAAAAAGTAACATATGCAACGAAAATTCCAACGGAAAATTTTATATAATGTTTTGGAAAATCTTAATCCTTATAAAAAGCATACTTAACTTTCGGAGGAAAAATAGAACAATATACTAGAGGAAAAGCAATTTTTATAAACTTTTCTTTGTGACTGAATGACAATAACGTACAGATTAAATCTTGGTTTGATCCCTTTCCATACAACTCTCCAAATTAAGCATATTAAAAATTAGGATAGGCAATCAATGGAAAGAAAGTTATAGCCCCTAAATTATATTTTACCCGAATATTTTTGTATACTTTAAATTATAGCTTTTTCAATTTTGCGGTAAAAAGTGTTTCAATTCAGATTGTAGAAAACTTAATTTTCTACAAAGAAAAACCTTAAAAATTTTTGTGAGACTTACGGCTCTCAAGATATCGAGGACTATTAACACCTATTTTTTTTAAATGGCGGCCAAATGCGGGCTTTCAACCCAGAAAACTGCGTTTTATACTCACGCCGACCCTTCCTACACAACAGAAACAAAATCTTGTCCTACCCAAAATGTAAAGACAATGTCACATTTCAATGGACTAAAAATAATAGAGATAAATTATTTATCTATTCTTATAAATCACAATTAAATATAGCTTTTACGTTTGTAATAAAGTATTTTTATTTATTTTAAGGGTCAATATATGACAATTCATATTACACCAGAAAAGGATTTTTCTTACGTTAGTTTTGAAAGTAACATCGCGTTATCCAACTATGCGGAACTTATAAGTCGAGTTGTGAGGACGTTTCAACCAGCAAAATTTATTGTTACTATTTTCGCAAATAAGGTAAGTCATTATAAGGAACATGAACAGAATACTGCTCCTTAGCTAAATTTTATTTTTGCATTGTAACCATCCCCACAAATTAAATATGTCCATATTAATTAATAACAATCAACTAACAGCTAGACAACAACAACATGGCAATGTTTAACGCGGTGTTTCGCATCTACATTAGGTTGGTTCAAATTGCAATACATGAGATCACTTTTCGCGTTCTATTAGCATCATAGTAAGGGCAGATGTTAGGCCATCTTATATTAGCCCAATATATACTTGAATCAATTTTGGCTCTTATAAAGACAAGTGGTTTCATAATATAAGGTCCAGAAATTATGTAAATTTTAGAGCTTTTCCTAGCAAGCTCATCTGCAGTTTCGTTGCCAATGAAGTCGCTCTGTCCAGGAACCCAAATCACGTTTACGTTGCATTTTCCGCCTATATCACAAAGCGATTCCTGCAATCTAAAATCAAGCGGAATTTGATAATTTTTAGAGCTAAGAAATATATTACAAAAAATATTAGCATAGCTCTTCTTCTAAACAGTGCCTGCCGCTTTCCATAACTGTTATCAATATAATTTATAAATATTGCGAAATACACATAAAATACATTTTACACAATGAAAAATATTCACATTTGAATTTTCAATGATTGGCTGAATTTTGTTGAAACTACTTATACTTGAAGTCTATTATCTCCAGTTGTACTGATCGGGTCAATGTCGAATTTTTTTTATTTGATGCCTTATAGCGGTAGCTTTTTAAATAAATTTTGATAAAAAGCAATTTCGTGTGCTGATCAAGTATTGCTTTTTGAAGGGAAAAAATACAGTTGAAGCCATGCAATGGCTTGATCAAGAGTTTCCGGGGTCTGCGCCAGGAAAATCAACCGTAACAGAATGGTATGCTAAATTTCGACGTGGTGAAATGAGCACCGAAGACGGCAAACGCACTGGACGCCCAAAAGAGGTGGTTACGGAAGAACACATCCAAAAATTCCACAAATTAATTTTGAATTGCCGTAAAGTCAAACTGAGCGATATAGCTGAAACCCTAAATATATCAATGGAACGTGTTAGTTTTATTGTACATGAATATTTGGGTATGCGGAAGCACTGCGCAAAATGGGTGCCGCCCGAGCTCACAGTCGACCAAAAACAACAACGAGTTGATGATTCTGAGGAGTGTTTGAGACTCCTGAAGCGTAATAAAGCTGAATTTTTACGTCGGTATGTGACAATGGATGAAACATGGCTCCATCACTTCACCCCGGAGTCCAATCGACAGTCAGCTGAATGGACGGCACGCGGTCAACCGGCTCCAAAGCGTGGAAAGACGCAACAGTCAGCTGGCAAGGCGTATTTTGGGATGCACATGGAATTTTGTTCATCGACTATTTAGAAAAGGGAAAAACAGCGACTACTACATAGCGTTATTGGGGCGTTTGAAGGAAGAAATCGCAAAAAAACGGCCCCATTTGAAGAAGAAAAAAGTGCTGTTTCATCAAGACAATGCACCATGTCACATTTTTTTTCCTTATTTGTTTTTCTCATTCCTCTCCTTCCCTTTCCCCGTCAATTGTTAGTGTAGCTAAGATTGCACCTTGAACTTGAAGTGTTAAGCCGGCGAAGTTCTAACACTAGTCTGCTTGCATTTCTTCTGTTTAGGGTGTACCATTTTAGTTGCACTAACAATTACTTTTCTGCTCTTTTTTTACATTTTTTTTTTTGTATGGTGTCACGGATGTTGACGGATTTTTGCATAGATTTCTGCAACATCTGTGGCCTTAGAGCGAAATTCTTTTCGGTCTATGCCCATGTCTCCAGTTTTAGACCCCAAATATTGGCACTGGATGAAACCCAGGTTTGTGCGGATGCAGATCCGCTTGATTTTCATATACCTGGGTATCACTAACTGCCATTGTTCTCTGCCCATAGGGGCCTTGCAGTTTTTATCCGTAGCGATGTTGCGTACCAGTGCCAGCAGCAACTGAACACGACGGACGCCGAATTTAGCTCCTTATGGGTTAAGTTCAAAGTCCAGTTGCACATCCTACACTTCTGCTTCGTAAATAGAAGCCCGAATTTTGGGAGGATTCCTACCTGTGATAAGGTAGACTTCCTCTCTGATTCGATTTCATAAATTTTGGGGTCGTACCCGGATAGTGAAATCGTTGTTGCTGGAGATTTCAATGTCCATAACTCTAATTGGCTACATCATTCTGGTCATACAACTCCTGAAGACCTTGAGCTCTTTGCCGAGTCAAACTGACTCAATTAGTGAATAACCCCACGTATACTCCTCGCGTTGGGGGGCATAGCCTAAGTTCCCTAGACCTCTTTCTGACATCACATCATGAAAAATATGAAGTGTCTGTCCATGCAACTCTTGGTAATTCGGCCCACTGTACCATTTCCGCTGCCTTCTCATATAATAGTTTACGCGCTGCCTCGCCTAAAGCCCCGAAGCGGATTGTATGGCTTTATGACAAGGCAAATTGGGATGTGTTAAATAATTTTTTTCGTAATTTCAATTGGAAATTGTGTTTCGGTGATAGAAACATAAATGCCGCGGCTTTCATGGTTCAAGAAATTATTTTATTAGGTATGCGATCCTTCATACCTTCTAAATATGTTAGCATTAAACCAAAGGACCATTCTTGGTATAATGAGTCTTGCAGGACTGCGAGCAGGTCCAAAGAGGAAGCGTTTCGGAATTGGCGTTCTAATAGGAATGTCGATACTGAAAGACTTCGCAACGAGGCTAGAAATCGCTGCAATGCCACGATTCACCGCGAAAAGTTTCTGCACGAACTTAACATGCGCCAAAGAATCCTTTTACTAGCGAAAGGTAGCAAAAATTTTTGGTCTTTCGTTAAGAGAGTGAAAAATCAGTCTTCATCGACTATTCCAACTCTCTTAAAATATGACCAAATCTTCACTGTCCCTGTTGATAAAGCTATCTTTTGGCTAGCATTTTTGCTAAGAATGCTACACTCCCAGATAGCAATCAACCACTGCCCTACGTCCACAGTAAATCTTCGACAATGCCGACCATTTACTTTCGAACAAGGGCAGTGAAAAGAGTCCTTGCAAACCTCAATATTAACAAATCGTCAGGACCAGATGGTATTTCAGCCCATGAGTTGAGAAAGTGTGCCCCAACACTGGCTCGGCCATTACGCAATCTTTTTTACATATCCATATTGATTCAACCAGATCTGAGGTGGACAGATCATGTGTTCAATGTGTCGAAAGAAGCGGCCAAGTGTCTAGGTTGTTTAAAACGGTGTAAGAAATACTTCACTCCGGCTGATCTTCGGACTATCTATTTCACCTGCATCAGACCTAAGCTGGAGTACAATTCGCACATCTGGGCCGGGGCTCCAAAAACTGTTTTGGAGCTGCTAGATCGAGTTCAACGACGTGCGCTGAAGCTAATAGGAGATGAGAACATCATCTCAACTATTGATTCTCTTGAGCACCGGCGAAACGTTGGGTGCTTAACTCTTTTTTATAGATATAATGGGATGTCAGTTCAAGTATTTTTTCGTAACACTCGGGCGTCTCATCAGGCTCATCCCTTTTCTGTCACACCGGTGCACAATAGAACATCGCACTATCGTGATAATTCGTTCTTTGGTCTCACAATAAAGTTGTGGAATAATCTCCCTGAGACTGTCTTTCCCGATACCTTTGACATCTGCAGGTTCTAGAAAAATGTACACCGACATTACTCCATCTATCATCCTTCCCTCTAACCTTTTTCCTCTTACAAACCATCACAGAGCGACTTTTTCCTGTTCTCAGACCTCAAGATTATGCTCGCGGGAAAGTGATTTAGTGACAATGAGGGAATAATCGCCGAAACTGAGTCCTATTTTGAGGACAAACCGGCATCTTACTACAAAAATGGTATCGAAAAATTGGAAGATCGCTATACTCGATGTACCTTCCTCAAAGGAAACTATGTTGAATAAATAGATCGAATTTTGATAAAAAAATGTGTTTTGCTATGGTAGCCTTGGGAATTTTCAAATGACCTGTTATAAACTCCTTAGTTTAAAAAAAAAGTACAGCTTCTCAGTACCAAATCTAGTGTTGACCAGTTTAATGAAAGTAATAAACTAGGTATTTTGCGATCGTAGGTTTCGATCGTTATCTATTCCATCGAATGTTTTATATTACGATTTTTTATTAAAATAAATATATAATAGTGGAATTAATAATTAATTCAACTTCTTCTTCAACTGACATCGCGATAAGGCGTAGCTGTTTCAACACTAGAAATTTTGCACAATAGATCTGGTCGTGTTTTTATACATGCATTTCACGAAGAAAATGTTTTTTAAAATCGGAAGGGATAAATTAGTTTTCTCCTCAGTTCAACCTTTTTCTATGTTTGCGCAAAGTCGCTCATTTAATGGTGATTCAAAGAGCGATCTTAGCGGTTCCGATTAATGATTTCTTCCATTCTTTCAGACGGTAGAGCACGTTACGAAATTAAAATCAATAATGCCAAACGCCTCATGGACACACTGCTTTCTTCATCGACAAGTTCTAGCAGCCAAGGCTTTACCATTTTGTTTGAACTCATTTGTAAAGGCATCAAAATTTTCTTTATCACTCAGAGGTCAGGTGATTATCGAATGATAAAGTACTAAAATGAGTTTTGGAACTAAATAAAAGCAGAATTGCTGATGTTTCTACAAATTGCTAAATCTTATATTATTATGCGAAATATTTTTTTGTGTCTGTTAGCTATTAAAATTAGAATTTCTCGCAAATCTTTTTAATCATGTAAATATTTATACAAAAGTTTTCAAGGAAAAGAAGAATACATTCTAACGGCTAAAGATTAAATCAAAATATTCCTCGCAAAATTTCGTTTATGCTCAACGTCTTTACAAACAATGACGTTCAGGAGATAGTCGAAGAAATCGCAACAGACCAATTGGTGATAATAAGTTATGATATTCTTTGCACGATAAAGGGGTTGCAGAATTTCGAAGATAATCTATGAAGGAAATTTCCAGAGCTGATCTCTGAAACTGACGGAAGGCATTGATAGAATCTCAAACCTTTTTTAAATATGCCCGTGCAACAAGCGAATATAAACACAAAGACGAAAGAAAATTTAACAGAGTTGGCTGTTGACAGCATACTGAAAATAGAATGTCTTCTGGATGAAGAGAGAAAAATAGTATAAATACTCTTACTCCGGCTTCCGAGAACGGCTCGGTAACTGCAACAGACAGTGCAGGAAACCATCATTCAAGATTGTCAACAACTGGTGCTGATGACGGCTGAACCACCGATACCGCAAGTGAAGTAGGAACAATCCACAGTGCAGCACAGGACGCATCGGATCTAATACCTCATGTGGAAGTTTCACAACAGAGAATCCACACCCAGGTTTCATGCAACACTTTGTTGCCTTACCCAACATACAAATGGATAGGATTATCAAGACTTCAAAGGAACACCTTTCCGTTATAAATGGAATCAAAATTGCAGAAAACCGTATACAACTACTGCAGGATGTATACCTCGAACATTTCATGCTTTATAAAACTAAGATAACTCCAAGGGTAGTCGAAGGTGTCAAAAGAGAAGACAGAATTTCTGAAATAATAGAAATGGAGCACAAAAGGGCTCATAGAAACCCGCGGGAATACCGAGAACAAATACTGGAAAGGTTCTATTTCCCCAAGATGGCAAGTTTGATAAAAAAATGCACAGCTGCATGTCAGGCTTGTCTGTTGAATACTCCTGCACTATTTCATAACACCGAAAATAATAGTCACAGATAATGAGAGTGGATTTATGAGTCCATTTGTATCTAATTATATAAGAGGTTTAGGAATCTAATTTTACCAAACTCCAGTTCGAAGAAGTGAAGTAAATGGTCAAGTAGAAAGGTTCATTGCCTTTGTAAGGAAATGAGAGGAACACGACCAAAAGAGCTACTTTATATTGCGGTAGATCGCTATGACAGCACAATTCAAACAAAAAAGAAGCCCAGCGATACATTCTTTAATAGGACTCAGATAATACTCTATCAACAATTGACAGACTTTGAAGGTAGGGTCCACAAAGAAATTTGAGAAGAAATTAAAAAAACTCTAGAATTGCGAAATCTCCAACTAAACAGGAAATTAAAATGGGAAACATATTTTGAAAAGGGTGATGAGGTATACATTAGAGATTAAAAAATCAAGCGGAAACAAAATGCCCTCTAAATATAAAAAAAAAATCAGAGAAACAATAGGGTGACCATACAGACAGACACAGGGAGAAAATACACAAGTCTTAAATTAAAACCACTAGGGTTCAGTAGTATTCTTGTGAAAAATCAGTGCGTAAAAAATAAAAGGCACATAGAGAATTTGGAGCTGTTGGATATAAGCAGAGTGTTGATCCTGAAGGAGCAAGTATTAGAAGTAGTGCGGGCTTTTCAAATGGCAAAAACTCGTAGGGCAAACAGAGATAAAGACGAAATACGTCGATTAATCCTAGAAAAAGGGCCTCCACCATATCAGAATGTGAATGAAGTCTTTTAAATGAGACGACCTTTATATACGTTCCATTGCTGCCTAAGGTAAAACCTGAAAGTTGTCGTTGGCTAATTACTCGACCGGCTATAATAAATGGTCAACATGTAGAGCTAACCTACAAAAAAGCTTCGATATTTTGATGAGCAACTCAACAACTTGTCCTTAAATGAACTGCCTGAAAACCAGATTAATATGGGGCGGCGATGAAAAATGCCATTTTGAACTGGATAATAAGGAAATAATCGAGCTTATTGACGAAACCATATTATTTCTAACGCATTTCCAAGGAGAAATTCGAAGCGAATGAGATTCCAGATTCCTCAACGGGATCTTCGTCATCCTGTTCAACAACGACTATCGTAATAGGCAACCAGCAACTCAGTGTGTATGCTACAAGCTTTGCCACCCGCACTAGTCAACCCAACCACCAATGGTTTAAAGCTGAATCTTAACTATATTCATGGGCTCAGCAAAACAAATATCCATCAACTCCAGAAAATGGTCAAAATTTTCAATTCTCCTTAGTTGCTGATGCAGTCCTTCTGACAGTTCTGGCCGCTGCCTGCTATCTTATTTGGAGGAAGCTGATTACAACTATTAACTTCCTTAGTCTTAGCGAACCCGTAAATCCAGATCACATGGCCACCCTCCCAGTCAACCCAATTTCTGATATGTCAGCATAATTTACCAATTGCACAATGCTGACACTAGAGCCTCCAAGTCATGGTCACCACATCGTGGGAACGCCGTTAACTGAAATTGTGTGGAGCGCTGTATCAGCAAATTAGGGTTAGGATAGCTTATTTAATTTCATTTTATTTTATAGGGCCTTACTTTGGATTTGTAATGCAAACCAAATGGTAATAAATTATAAAGACTAATCTTGGAAATTTATTTTTTTGCTTACAAAAGGACAAAAGGAGCCAGTTGCCGGCTTCCAACTTTATTATTTTTGGTGCTCCCTAAAAGGAGCACCTTTAATTGAATTTTGAAAGGGGGTACATCGGTTGCCCCATGAAGCTGTTCTGCTTTTTTTGAGAAACAGTATTTAATTGCATCATTCAACGGAGAAAGCTTCAAAATGGATAAGAACCAAAATGAATTCCGGAAAAAGTACTCTTTAAGGCCGCCATTATCTCAAATCCGTTTTGGGCTTTTTCCCATTAAGAGAATTTTTTTTTAAAAAAAGAGGGCAAAACGGAACCATTGAGAAATGGTCCTCTTTTCAAAATTTAAGCCCATTTTGAACCTTTTCGATTGGAACAGTAAAATGGTTTTTCACAAATGAGAACAAAAATTGCCTCGTTTCCAATGTCCAACGTATGATTTTATTCGTTATTCGAATAATTTTTGCACAACTCTCATGTAATGCCGTCTTCCGAGTTCGATTATTGAATTGCATGGAAGCATCAATAGCTAAAATTTAACCAAAAAATATGGATCTAACAGCGAGAGCGCTGTTACTTTTTTTGGACTTCAATTGGCCTAACTATTTAAAAAAATAGCAAATTTATTGCAGAAGTGTAATTCATGCTACATTAAAAGCTGATTTATAGCCAAAAAAACTGGTATAACGAGCTGGTGCTCAAAATAGCGTTTGTTGCTCGTGGTAGTGCACAGCAGTTTAGAAGAAAGCAATGTGTGCTCATTTTTATGAATTAATAATTTGGAGAACGCATGGAAAATAAAAGCTATTAAATAAACCATTTGTAATTTCGGTTAAAAGCCATGAATTTTGTGCTATGCTCTGTGAATTCTTTTAGCTATGAATTCCAAATAAAATCAAAAAATATAGTTGCTTTTGTTTAGCTGTAATCTTTTCGTTGAAGTATAGTTCATAGCTAACAAAACAAGAACGAAGCTGTGCTAGTTCTCAACATCTATTTTGGCTGCATGCACGCCTCTAAAGCAGTTTAAGAAAACATTTTGAAGTTATGCCAATATTAAGCTAGACACAAGCTGTAAAAGCGTTTTTAAAAATAAAAATTTAGCACTAGCAAAACATTTGAGCGAAAAACAACACACAGCTGATTTGACAACGTAACTAGATAGAGAGAAAAAAGAGAATCTGGAAAGCTTACAAATAAGACAAAGCTACAAGACGGTAATAAACAGAACGGAGGACTACAGCAATATTAGCCTTCGTTATAGTGCAGTGATTAAATGTTGTCTTTTTCGCTGTGAATATTTTGTGTAAACTTTATTAATTAAAAACCTTTATTTTTATCTAAATGTAATTCAAATGTAAGTTGATAAGTGTTTTTGATGTTCATAATTTATAATTTATAAAAAAAAAATTGTTCTTTATTTAAAGTTTTTATCGTCAAATACATACCTCTGAAGAAGCCGAAAATCCATTGGCGAAGCGTTGGGTAAAAGGATGAAATAGATTTTGTTTTATTTGCATCAAAAATATATTGACCTAAAAGCCCAAAATCTACACATTCATACGACACAATTATATTGGTCATTCAAAAACTTATGGGTTATCAATCTATAATGGGCCTATCATTACCCTCATGTTTTTTAAATAATCAGAAACTTTTTTCAGTGATTGGTAGATCATGTAGAAGATGTAAAAAAATTCGATAAAATTTTTTGGACCAATATTATTGCTTAAAAAAAGTCTTAAATTGTGTTCAAAAAAGCTCGTAAGTAAAACAAAAAAATTCATTAATGAATTTAAACAAACCAACATAAAATAAATTATTACCTAAACGTTTTCTATGTGCTAAAATTGACTATTTCAAGAAAACATCAATTTCCCAAATGCTCCATCACCAATTTCAGCCTTTTTAGGCCCAAAATTTTCAGAACATACAGGAGTACCATCTCTGAAAATTTCATTAATTTTTTTTCACCCTATTTCATTTTACATTTTACAACATGGTAATGATAGACCCATTATAGATGGAATGACCCTTATTGTAAATTTCTTTAATTAGAAAAAAAAAATTAAATAAAAAAAAAAATTAAAAAAAAAACTGCTTCCGAAAAATCATTTTTCGTTTACTTCAATTCTTTAGGAAGCCAGGTGGGGTGAAGTGTAACAGTACATTGAACACATCACTCGCTGTATTTTAGTCATTTGCTTTTATTTTTATG
The DNA here is from genome assembly GCA_963680825.1 of Meiosimyza decipiens. Taxonomy (NCBI): domain Eukaryota; kingdom Metazoa; phylum Arthropoda; class Insecta; order Diptera; family Lauxaniidae; genus Meiosimyza; species Meiosimyza decipiens. The sequence goes on along the minus strand of OY804260.1, from coordinate 36,371,189 downwards.
TTCTGCGTTTACGTTTCTTTACAACCGCATGTGCTGGCATAATAATGTGACACTTATGTATATTAAAACTTGTTGGTTTGCATTTCGCTGGTGTGGCAACTAATAAATGCAATTGCCAATTGAAAACGTAAAGCAATTCTATGCCATGACATATTGTCATTAATAATAAATAATATTGTAGGTCAGAAATTTTGTTAAATACTTATTCCATTTCAAATGTAACTCACACTTATTATGTGAAAATTGCTCTTATTGCATGTAACTCAATACTTATCTATAAAATAAATGATTTAGAAATAAAATAAGCAATCTTAGCATTGTAACAGCTAAGACTAAAACTGGCATTTTTTATTTACAATATTCGGATTCAATCGAAACTTCATTGTGTGCAGCAGCCTCTGAAACCGATTGAAATTTCGATAAGAAGCTAAAAGTAAAAGACATATTCCCTGCCAGCAGCATAGACACACCACAACATTTGTTCACTTCAGATCAGACCTTAAAACTTTTATACTTTTATTCAAAAAGTCATGAAAAGAAAAGTTTTTTAAAATTTTTTTGCTATTAAAGTTTTTAAAAACTTTTATTGAAAAAAAGTTTTTTATAAAAGGTTTTTTGACTTATATTTGAAACATTGAAAATAAAAGATTTTTTTGAATTTGTAGATATTGGGCTTTTTGGTCAATATAGTTTCGATGCAAATAAAACAAATTTTATTTCATCCTTTTTCCCAACGTTTCGCCAATGGATTTTCGGCTTCCTCAGGGGTATTTATTTGATGATAAAAACTTAAAATAAAGAACGATTTTTTTATAAATTATAAATTATGAACATCACGAACACTTGTCAGCTTACATTTGAGTTACATTTAGATAAAATTAAGGTTTTTAATATATAAAGTTTACACAAAAGTTCACAACGGAAAATACAACATCAAATCACTGCACTATAACTAAGACTGATATTACTATAATCTTCTTTTCTGTTAATTGCCGTTTTGTAGCTTTGCCTTATACGTAAGCTTTCCAGAGTGAGCCTTACACTCTCTTTTTTCTCTCTATCTATTATTGTTGCGTTGTCAAAATCAGTTGTGTGTTGTTTTTCAGTTAAATGTTTTGCAAGTGCTGTCGTCTCTTTTTTGTTTTTTGCGTCTGCTTTGTGTTCATAAATACGTGTCCCAAAAGCTCTTTTTGTCGTGCCGATATAGATCGCATTGCATTTTTCTCCCTCTTTACCATTGCACTTGATTTTGTATACTATGTTGTGTTCTTGTAGTTTCTCTGTTTTATCTTTTGTATTTGTGAATAATGATGTGAGTGTTTTGTTTGGGTTGTACGCAAAAACTGTGTTCTCTTTTTTAAAGCTTTTTAATGATACATCATCAGTTAAAGTTGGAACATATGGTACGCTGAAGTAGCGTTTAGGGTGATCCACTGTATTATTGTTCGATAGCTGTATTTGTTGTGTGAAATTGGTGATGTTTGTATTTTTGTTAATTAGGTGATTTATTAGTTTAGTAGGATAATTGTTTTTATATAATATTTTCTTGAGTTTTTCTATGTTTTCTTTTTGGAAAGTTTTATTGCTTATTGTTAGCGCTGTCCGTATTATGTTGCTAGCTGTGTTTCGTTTTTGTTTGTAAGGCAATTGAAAATTATATTATTATTTTTCCTGTGTATTGTTGTGTTTAAATATGGTAATGATTTGTTATTTTCTTCTTCAACTGTGAACTGTAGTTTATTGTGGTATTTGTTTAGTGTTGAAAGGATGATATTTAAATTATTTTTGTCAATTATTGCAAATATGTCAACTACATATTTAACTAAAAATGTAAACTTAATTCCTATTTTTTCTAAATCTAATATTGCACATTGGAGGAGGTCGTCTAATACAATATCCGCAATCGTAGGAGATAGTGGATTTCCCATTGGCATTCGAAAAGTTTAGCTATATAGTTTATTGTTGAACTAAAAATAATTGTTGTCCTTTAAGCAGAATTCCGAAATTGTCAAAAAGGTTTTTTTGGGTATTGTGGTGTATTTTTCAATCGTCGTCCATTGCTTCATTATAATGCGAACCGCATGTGATGTTGGAATGTTGGTGTATAATGAGACTGTATCAAAAGAAAAAAGTTTGTCATTGTTGTCCAGTGTTACATTAGTAATCTTGTTTTGTAGTTCATATGTATTTTTGATGTTAAGATCCGCGGAAATTATGTGTTTCAACAGTTCACCTATGTACTGTGCCAGTTTGTAGCATGGAACATTGGTAGATGAAGAGATTGGTCTCATCGGCATGTCAGGCTTGTGCACTTTAGGTAATCCATATAGTTTCGGTGCGTTGCTTGCTGAACAAGCTAGTTTCACTTTTGTTTTTACGTCTATGTATTTGTTTTTGTATAAAGCATTCACAATGTCATTATTTTTCTGACGGTTTTTGTGACGGATCAATTCGTATGGTTTTGTACGTGTTTTTGTCTTCAAGTATTTCTTTCATTTTATTATTGTATTCTTCGTTGTACATTATTACTGTTTTGTTTCCTTTGTCTACCGTTGTTATGACGATTAAGTTTTTGTGTTTGCTTATTAGTTTTTGCGTCGTTTTGTATATTTGTATTATAAATTTTTCTTTAGTTGTCGGTGTACGTCTTCTCTTAAAATTATAATATTATGAGCAAATTTCGACCTGGTCACCTCTTTTTCATTTTCGTCTTCAACTGTCTGTCTGTATTGCTCGATGTCCGCTATCAAATGTATTGATGAGATATTGTCTTTGTATGTGGGTAACGCAAACTTTTTCCCTAAAGAGAGAAGCCACTTACTAGTCTCAGGAAACTCGATATGTGTTCTGTTTACAAACCACTCCTCATTATAGATAATATTGAGATCGCAAAATTTTTTGTTGACAAGTCTCTCCAATTTTGATTTTTGTGTGTTTTGTGTTTTGTTCGTCTTGTGTTTTGCTGATAGGATCTGTGTTTTCGTGAAGGTTTCCAATTCTATAGTGTTTAATATTTTTTTCAATGATATTTCTGTTTGAAAAATGTTTTGTTTCGTGCAATTTATGGAGATATTAGTTTGTGCAATTTCTAAGCTCAGTAGCTTTGTGTGAAAATTGTTAAGAGTTTTTTCCAGATCTCTTTTGAGTGAAATGGCTGAAATAGTGGAATGAATATTTGTTGTTGTGTGAGTGATATGAGATGGAATAATGCCATACTGTTTGCATGAGAGCAAACACAGGAACCTGCACTACGCTCAAACACTTATGCAGACAAATTCACAAACAAGTTTTGATTTTGAAAGCCACCAAAAAGGGCTCCAACCCTTCTAAAAAGAAAATTTTTTTTTTCGAAAAATGGCTCTAAAACAGATTTTTAGAAGGGTCGAGGACCCCCGCTCTCATACACAAAATCCATTTTCAGCCTTTTCCCATCGAGTTGTGCAACAAATTTTTTTTCGAAAAATGTGTCCAAAACACCCCTTTAGGAGGGTCGGGGAGCTCAATTGTCACTTCCAAAATCCATTTTCAGCCTTATCCCATCGAAATGGGTTCAAAACACCCCTTTAAAAGGGTCGAAGAGCTCACTTGTCACTTCCAAAATTCATTTTCTGCCTTTTCATCTATTCGTGACATAAATTTTTTTTTTTAAAAATAGGAGGGTATGGGAGTACCCCTGTAACTTTCAAAATTCATTTTTTTGCTTTTCTCATCGATTCGTGAAATAAAAGTTTTTTCGAAAAATGGATTCAAAACACCTTTTAAGGAGGGTTGGGGACATTCCATGTCACTTCCAAAATCAATTTTTGGCTTTTTCCCATCGATTCGTGCAGGAAAATTTTTTCAAAAAAATTGGTCCCTAACACCCCTTTAGAAGGGTCTGTGATCTAAATTGTTACTGCCAACATCCATTTTCGGTATTTTTTCATCGATTCGTGTGTAGTGAACCCACTTAATCCCCACCACCATTAACCCTTTCATTAAATTCAAATAATATGGGAACCAAGTAAACTAAGCGTTCCCACTAATTTCCACTTGATTCAAATTAAATTCTTCACAATAAAACAAATCCACTCAAATTTAAATTTTATTTTTGATTTACGGAATCAAAAATAAACAAATTCATGTCATTTTCATTTTTTCCTTTGCTTTTTTTTGTACTCGTGCCGCTAACGCCACTCGCACAAACAAAAGCAACAACAAGTGAATGCAGATTCATATTTCACCCGCACGTCGTTGACTTAGTGCATTCCAGGTAACGTATTTGACTACCTCAACTGACGACATAGAACAACAATAACAAACACAAATGCATATTTGTAATAGGCAAACAAAAATTTGTGTAAATAAAATATCCACATAAAATATGTATACATACATACAGACTTTTCTGGAAGTATTCATATGTATACATGTTTTCTTATAAAATGGTGTAGAATTAATATTTAAACTTTACATGAAGAAAATTTTTTTAATTTGAAATACTTAATATTAATCATAAATTTCTAAAGTTCCTAAATTTATTTATCAAAAGTAAATTCATTAGTATACTTAAAATTACATTTAATTCTATTAATTACTTAAACATACAAACTTATTTACTTAACTTAAAACTTCACGAATTATTATTCTTTACGACAATGAGTTAAGAACACTCAGTTGGTTTTTTTTTTCGTTCATTAAAACTTACTTATCTAACTTTAGGATATGTAAATTTAAAGTTAATTTTGCAACTCAGTTAAAGAAAATTTCTTTAATTTAGTTTACAATTCAATTCAATATTTATGAGGAAATATTGACTTCAGATTCATTTAATTTTTTTTTGGCTATAAATTGTCTTAATTAATTACAATAAAAATGTCTATATACATTTTATTTAAATTTTGCATTTGGAAGGTCATAGATAAATACTCTTACGTTAACCAATATGTACTTATCTTGAATCTTGTATTTAATTATTAGTTAAAGATAAGTTTTACTAAGATGAAGAAAAGAAGATAAAAAAAACATCGCAACTGAGAAAAATAAGTGAGAGGAAAAATTTAGAGTTTAGACTTAACCAAAATAGACGTGATGAGACGATAGCAGCTGAACGAACGTTTGCACTCGTTACGTTTGTTTTGACATATAACCCAAAATGTTACGCTAGGCAACGAATCGAAACAGCTATTATGACGAGTAGTGACGGTTTCAAGTTTGGTTCTTACGGAACAACACGTCTCGTCAAAATGTTTCGTTCACTTTCGATCAGATACGTTTGTTTATTTTGGTTATTATCATTGGTTTACATATACTCGAACTTACTCGTTGCGTCTCGTCACGTCCATTTTGGTTTAGGCATTACTCGTTGCGTCTCGTCACGTCTATTTTGGTTTAGGCATTTGATGTAAAAATTGATTACTTAATAGCTAAAGAGAATCGTACCGAAACATAAAACACAGCAGCATAACATCGCAACGCTGAGCTCAACGTCAACGATGCAGCAGCAATGTACTAGTACAGCTTTTACTCAATTACTTAATTCTCTTTATTTGAAATAATGATAAATCAAATTAAAATACATATAAAAAGGCGTTTAAAGGAGATTGACAAAAGTTTCTAAAAGTTTAAGTTTTTCTCAATATCAGTAATGTTCGTTGTTTCATTTTCATTGCGTTCCGCAAGTATACGATGATATTCTCTTTTGTTGTTTAACATGAACAATGTTAACAAAACAAAACGTAAGTTTGTCATTTCTGAACGATTTACCAAGATCATGAATTACTGAAAAAAGTTCTTTGTATTAGCAATGTTATTATATTTAACTTTAATGGATTTATGTAGGTTATTTAGTTGTTTAGTTTATTCCATGAATTTTTAAAGTCATTTATAATGAATGAAATGTAGAGACTTATATGGTCTTGCGATGATGGAGGAAATACGCTAGTTTGAATAGCATTGGAGGAGTTTGGGAGAGAGCATGGGTCTCTTGGAACTGTGGTTGGACAAGGGATAAGACCCGAGGCAAATATTAACATCGATTTTGCCTCACACTCAATTGAAGTATGTACGTGAATTTTACTTTTCCTTATCTTCAGACGATTTAAGGTATTGTTATCAACGGTTTTGGATTTAATTTAACTATCACGGCTTTCCTTTCTTCGTCTTAAAGTTAACCGACTTTTAGCGCAGCTTGAGCATTTTGATCCTATAGAGAATTTTGTTTTTTGGCTGTTCGGTTTTTTTGTTTTTGTATCTGTGCATGATTTCTTTTTATGATAATGAGAATGGGACAAGTGAGTGTAGAGCACGAACCCCGACTTAGTCGACGAGTTCAGACCAGGAACCGCTAGCATGCACACCCGCTTTATGGCACTTAGGTCCACCTGCCTAATGGAAACATAATGTAGATTTCCCAATCATTGATTTGGTTTTTATTTCAAACAATTTTATTTTAAATCATTAGTATTATACATATATTGTAAGAAAACACTCTTATGCCGTACTTTCAAGGCTGAGGACAACTGATTGAAGTTAATTAGCTATGCGACTCTTTCACACTTGCCAAATGCTGCATATTGAGTATGGAAGTGCTGATGCAACCGCAATTTCATGATCATTGCGAAATTGAATATGGGAGGATTCATGGTAAACTATCGGCAAAATAGCGTTAAGAAAATATTAGTTTATTTAGTATAAATATTTGAAAAATTGTGAGTAAAGATTATTATTATTAATTGTTGGGGAAAACTCCCAGAAATAAATAAATTAGTTTTGTATAGAAAATCAGCCTTTGTGGCTTAATCAACTAAGGACTGTTCCAGAAAAAACTTACGTTTTTTATTTTTTGTATTATGCTCTACCTGTTATTCTTATAGGTCTAAAAAGTCTACATAAAGTTACGTTTAATATGATGCATAACACTTGAAGATAGCACTTTTAACGACAAAGATATCTAGCAAGCAACAAAAAGTCCGCGAACGGATTTTGTCCACATACCAACAAAATCCAGAATTAAAATATTCAGCTGTAGCAAAAATACTTGGTGCATCAGAAAAAACTGTCTTTACGATTATTTATAATTATAAGAAGGGTCTACCTGTTTTACAAAAAAAAGTTCAGGCAGAAAATCAGAATTTTCTAACCTAAAGGTAGCGACAAAGGTGAAGCGCCTTTTTAAGCAAAATCCCAACACCTCAGTACGAGATATGGCGGCTAGAGCAGGTACATCAAAACCTACTTTACAAAAGATGAAGAAGTAAAGTAAGCTAAAGACATATAGAGTTCAAAAAGTACCAGACCGTTCTGATGAAAAGCAGTTGATGGCTCAGATGCGAGCCCGAAAATTGTATGAAAGGTACCTGACTAAATTTGATTGCTGTGTTATGAACGACGAAACTTACGTCAAAGCAGATTTCAAGCAGCTACCTTGGCACAAATATTATACATCACCGAAAAAAGGGCATGTGTCTAGTCATTCAAAGGAAAAAAAATTTCGGAATTTCCGAAGCAATGTAGGGTTTGGCAGGCCATATGCACCTGTGGTCTCAGAAACAGATTTTTGGTTACGCAAGGCACAATCAATTCCAAAGTTAATGTAGACGAGTGCCTCGGAAAACGTCTTCTACCATTTATTCGTGCACATGAGGGTACCGTGATATTCTGGCCAGATTTGGCAACCTCTCAGTACTCTAAAGCTACAATGGAATGGTATGCAAGTAAAAAGATCAATTTTGTACCAAAAATAGCAAATTCGCCCAACTGTCCAGAGCTTTGCCCAATTGAAATATATTGGGTTCTAATGGAAAGAGATCTTCGAAAGAGTCGTAAGACTGCAATAAATATACAAGATTTCAGACTTAAGTGGAAAAAATCGTACCATACTGTCGATGAAACGACTGGACAAAATTTAATGAAGGGCCTTACGAAAAAAGTAAAAAATTTTTATAGAAAAAAAAATTGTTACTTAGTTTTTAGTAATTTATATTCTGAACACTAGCTATTATTAATGAAAAACGAAATAAGACCAAAAAAATAATTGATTTTTTTTTATAACTAAAAAGCAAAACGTAAGTTTTTTCCGTTACAGTCCTCAAATACAGCCTTTGCGGCATATTTTATGCACAAAGCCTTGTGGCTGCTTAAAACGGCGTATGTGCCTTAATAATACATAAAAACACAGGCCAATCCCTGATACTCTATTAGGCTCATAGCAGATAATACAGGCCAACACCACACGTGCAATAAAATTTTTTTCGAAAAATGGGTCCAAAACAGCCTTTTAGAAGGGTCGGGGCCTTTTTTGTGGTTTCCAAAATCCATTTTTAGCCTTTTATTTTTATTCGTGCCATAATTTTTTTCTCTCGAAAAATCGGTCCAAAACAGCCCTTTATGAAGGTTCCGGACCCCCAGTGTCACTTCCAAAATCCATTTTGTGGCTTTTCCGATCGATGCATGCAATAAAACTTGTTTCAAAAATATGAGTTAAGCTATAAATTTTTTCATTCCTAAGATTTTTCCTTTGAAAGTTTTTGCTAGTGATCCAATATGTTATGTTCTTTGTGATTTTTCTTGTTTTTTCAATCAAAAAAAACTCATAGTTGCCGACTTTCGAAAACAAAAGTCTTTTTACGTGTGACTTAAGAATATAAGTCAAATAAAACTTTTAAAAAAAACTTTTTAGTTTAAAAACTTTTATTAATTAAAGGTTTTTATTTAAGTTTTTTTATGACTCTTTGAAACATAAGTTAAAAAAAACTTTTATTTTCTAATGATAAAGTTTTAAGGATACTTTTACTTTTAATTCAAGAATATAAAAGTTAACTTTTACCTAAAAAAACATTTTTTTAAAAGTTTATTTCAAGCTCTGCTTGAGATAACTCTTACAAGTTCTTAGGTTGAGCGTGTGAGGGTAAGTTGTATGGCTTCATGCTTGCTGATATTGTTTTTCGCATTTTGTCGGTTGTGAAGCAAATATCAAATATACTGGAAAAATGCTTCAAGTTTACATTAGCTCCTAATTTTTAAAAAGAACTTTTCTTCTGTACTTTTAAATGCTTATATGTAGTCAAAAAATGTAGTCAAAAAATTTCATTCAATTTTGTTCACCTTGTTTCATTTTACAAGCATCTAAAGTGAGTGTACACAGTGAAATATTTATGAAAGAAATATAACGAAATATTCAAATTTTCTCGCTCTTCTTCTCAATGTTTCAATTTACATTGCAAATCATATATCTTAACTTAAGATGCCTGTAAAATGAAATAATGTGAAAAAACATGGATAAAATTTTCAGAGATGATACTCATGAATGTTCTGAAAGTTTTGACCTTAAAAAGGCTGAAATCAATTCAAATTTTATTCTCTCGATTTCATTCTCAATGTTTCAATTTACATTGCCAATCATAAATCTTAACTTTAAATGCTTGTAAAATCAAATAGGGTGTAAAAACATGAATAAAATTTTCAGGAACGATACTCCTGTATATTCTAAAAATTTTGAGCCTATAAAAGCTGAAATCGGTGATGGAGTATTTGGGAAAATGATGTTTTTTGAAAAAGTAAATTTTTTTTATCTTTTACCACATAGAAACCGTTCAGGCCTTAATTTATTCAGATCTGCAGTTTTTTTGCCATCTACTAGTACACATCTACCTAAAAACAATATAAAAGCTAATTTGGGTTGTGTTGGTTTGATTATATTCATCAATAATTTTTTTTTGTTTTACTTGCGAGTTTCAATGCTTGTAAAATGAAATAGGGTGGAAAAACATGGATAAAATTTTCAGAGATAGTACTCCTATATGTTCTGAAAATTTTGAGCCTAAAAAACCTGAAATCGATGATGGAGTATTTGGGAAATTGATGTTTCCTTGGAAGGTCAATTTTTTTATCTTTTACCACATAGAAACCGTTCAGGCCTTCATTTATTCAGATTTTCAGTTTTTTTGTCATCTACTAGTACACAACTACCTAAAAATGATATAAAAGCTAATTTGGATTGTGTTGGTTTTTTTTATATTCATCAATGAATTTTTTTGTTTTACTTACGAGTTTTTTTTAACACAATTTGAAACTTTTTTTTTAAGCAATAATACTGGTCAAAAAAATTTTATCGATTTTTTTTATATCTTCTACATGATAGACCAATCACTGAAAAAAGTTTCAGCCTATTTAAAAAACATGAGGGTAATTATAGACCCATTATAGGTGGAATGACCCATATCCTTTTTTATTTGAACAACAATTCCTCATATTACTTTTTTTTTCTTGAAAAATTATATTAGTATAAATTACGCATTGTGTAATTGTGAGGCTTTGCCTTTATTTTGATCAAAAAAACGGTGATTTTATACCTTTTTATGGTTGAAATGGAAATGATGTTGTCGAGGAAGGCATAAATATAAAAAATTTCCCCAAAATTCACCAAGGATTAATATGAAAAAGTTTTCTACAAGTGATACATCATTATAAAGGGTAGGATTTAGGCTGTGTTAATATCTTGAAACAGTTATGGGTCATTAACACATTTTTTGAAAAAAAAACAACTATTTTTAAACAAAAAAAAAAAAACGGTCAAAATTTTAGAAAAACCGCATATCTTAAAATGTACACATAGATTACACCTTGTCGCACGTGTCAATATGGTATCTAATGAAATTATGTTTCTTAATAACATCCATATTTTCTATTTCAATCTAGAGATTCCCAACTGATTTTTAAAAAAAAACTATATCCGCAACTTCTGATGGCTATATTTCGAAAACTACATCCGACTAGCCCCCTATTATCCCAAAAAAATTCTACAATTGAGGCTTAGGTAGGTTAGGTTAGGTTAAAAGAGTTGCTTGCATATAGCAAGATGCACTCGGAGGCAGTTTGCCCATTGCCCTACATATACATGGAAACAAAAACTCCCCTCCTTCTCCTTTAATTGTCTTAATGAATGGGGGCGAACCACCCAAAAACCTTGGTGAACTAGAGGATGCTGATGAGTTCCAATTCAACTAGTTCCTCAGGCATTCGCAGAGCGGGTACTTAACTGTCTCATTTTCGTCTTCATCTCCGCAACTCCTGCAGAAATCTCTGAATAACACAGTGCCCCATCAGTACTCCTATAAGAGTTCTTAGCTCTCCTGTTCTGAATCTCAAGAGAGTTTGCGTCCTTCCTAGAATCAGTATAGGCCATATGACTTGAGGCGTTCTGCATCCGGCGTTAAAGTTCCACCTTCTGTTCGTTTGTTTCTTAATTATGGCCTCTGTTCGATAGTGTAGTTCCGTCAATTGTATCTTAAGGTCTACCACTTGTTGATTCTCCGTTTGTTCTGATCCTATTCTGGCGCGTTCGTCAGCTTTCTCATTTCCGGAAATACCCGTATGACCGGGCACCCAGAAGAGTGTTATAGCATGCTGTCGGATTGAACGTAATGATTTCATGCAGTGTTCTACACACTTAGACGTCACGATTTTAGCTTTCAGTAATGATGGAGGGAGTAAGCTCTTTGTTGTGCATCACCTGTGGGACTTAGTTTATGGCATAGATTTCAGCTTGAAAAACGCTGCAGTAGTTGGGTAGTCTAAAAGACATCTCCATTCCCAAATTATCCGAGTACACACCTAAGGTAGATATGTGTCATTATTTCTTCAGTTCATTTTGTTCTTTACTGTCTAAAAACTGTGCGCCGACTGAAGTTGCGACACTTAACAATGTCTAAGAATAGTTTGTTTGCTTAGACAACTCAAGTAGTCGCCATTAAGTAATTTTTTCAAATCGAGGGTTAGTTTTTAAGTATAATCTGTAACCATTTTTAACCTGTTAGGTTTCCAAACTTAACAATATCACGGTGAGCTTGAAATACGTTATTATCGAATCAAAAATTAATCCAATTTTTTTAATTGGAACTTATTCTACAGTGCATAAGGAAACATTTCCCGTAAAAATTAAAATCGGGGACCTACCCCTTTTAGAGAAAATCGATTTTTACCTTTTTTTTGATATTTTTCAGCTTTTTATGATTTTAGCCCTTTAACTGATGTTCACTGCAAGTTTTTCCGACCTTGATTACCATTTTTAGTTTATTCTGTAATGTATAAATATCACAACAGACACACCAGCGATTATGTGTATATATTTGTATATAGGTCACCCTAAATATGCACTCTTAATAAAAGTTTTATAGCCTAAGCTATGGTTCTTGATATAAAAGCTATGTGGTGTAAATTTGGTGTGAATCGATTACGTGGTCTTTGTGAAAATGCTTTTTTTTAAATATTTTTGTGCAAGGGCCACCCTATATATTCATCTTAAATAAAATTTTTATAGCTTATGTTATTTTCGGGGCGAAGATAAATCCAAATAATCAGAGATCAATGAAATCGGTCCAGCCGTTCTTAAGTTACGAAGCGGATAACTAAACCGACATTGTTTTATTGTATATAGATGAATACTTCATGACCTTTAGGAGTGCCCAAACTGAAGTACTTGGACGGCACCACAATATTTATACATTACAGAATAAACTAAAAATGGTAATCAAGGTCGGAAAAACTTGCAGTGAACATCAGTTAAAGGGCTAAAATCATAAAAAAGCTGAAAAATATGAAAAAAAGGTAAAAACCGATTTTCTCCAAAAGGGGTAGGTCCCCGATTTTAATTTTTACAGGAAATATTTCCTTATGCACTGTAGAATAAGTTCCAATTAAAAAATTTGGATTAATTTTTTATTCGATAATAACGTATTTCAAGCTCACCGTGATATACATTGTTTCGCCAAACTCTTTATTTATTTTTACGAAATGCTAACACTTATAACTTATATGACTACATAAAGATCTATTGGACAGATAAATAAATTTATATTCTTTTTAATTTTAGACCTCAAAAGCGTATGCTTCACTTCAAGACTTGGAATACACAAAGCATTTATCGAAGTGGTCAAGGACAGATATGCAATACAGTCATTTTCCCTCATATAACCTTATTTTTGCTCAATACAACAAAAAATCACCTTAGTAATTGGAAAGATGTTCAAAGAATATCAATATAAAATGTTAATAAAAAAAACTATAGAAATTAAAGTGGTTTAACAATTTGTAAGTTTTATCTTTTAAACAGCAATAAAAAAATATATCATTTTCTGTTATACATTTCTGCTACATAGATGTGTGCAAAATAATAAAAATACATACATACTTAGCTATGTCCAGAAATATAACTGTTGGGATGGCAATAATTAAAAACAACTTAAATAAAATACAGGTACGGTAATACCGTTTCCTACATTTCGCTGTTTTCATAGGTTTGATATTTAAATTAAATTCATAGTGTTTTTTAACTTAACAGTTATTTTTTTTTATAAAAAACATAAAATACAGTCACTTTCAACAAAAAATTTGAAAAAAAAATTGAGTTTTAAATCAATTGTATATTGGTGCATAATAGTATTTGTTATTATTTTGCATATTGGTCACTTCAGGCGGTGAGGTCGTGAAGTTTGTTTATATTTCGGTTGGTTATTATTCTAATGAAAATTATAATTTATATTTGACTGGGAACTTTGTTATCATTACCTATCGTTTGTGCGTATAGAAGTAAGAAATGTCAAAATTAAAATCTCTCTCTATTTCCTGTCCTTCCAAAGTGCGGTGTTTTATTTCTTGTTGCAGAAATTGCAAATTAATTCAGCACAAGAAAGATAAAAAAAGTCGCTGTTAATAAAATATATAATTTTAAAAATGTCCTTTGGATTCAATAAATACTTTAAGATTCTTTTTTTCTGAGGTTTTGGCAGCCGGTTCAGGAATCTCTATAGATAAGTTGAAAAGTAGAGAAAACTACGATTCCTGGAAATTCGCTGCAAAGAGTCTTCTTCAATATGAGGACACAGGTCCTCATATTGGAGTGCGTCATTCGCAGTCGTGTCGTCGTGGGGTCAACACGTCTAGTTTTTTGCGCTCTTATACCTTTGATACTATTTTTATATCCGCGTTTATATCTTTTTCTAATTTATATAACAATAAAGGAATAAACATGCCGTGTATTTCTAGCCAAAAACTTGAACATGGCCAGGAAAAAATAAAGTGTACAAATTGCAATGAGTTTGCATGAAAGTAAAACTAGTAAAGGTGTTATCTTCGGCCAAGCCGAAACTCACTCGCATTAAAAGTACTTTTTAAATAAATGTTAAAAACATGTTGAGGAGATTGAATAAGTCGAAAATAATGTAAAAAGGTTCAAAAATGTTGAAAAGTGTTGGAAAAAACTGAAAATGTCAAAAGAAAAAAAAAATAGAATAGAAATGAAAAACACGAAATACGTCACGCCCACTTCTCCAACTTCACCCACTTTTGTTTCAATAAATGACATTCGTGATTGACATGCACAAACCAAATTTTAGCACAATAGCTTGTATAGTTTGCGATAGGTGCCGTGATTATTCTTAAAATTTAAGGCGGTGACACACCCACTGGTACAATCTAGTCAGATTTTGATCCAAAAATAGCCTTCCATAAACAAACCTCTCACACCAAATTTCAGTACGATTGCTCATATATTTCGATGGTTATGCCACTTAAGGTATTTTAATTGTATGGGAGGTGCGACGCCCACTGTTGCTATTTCAAAAACTTTATATTCATATGTACCTAATACACAGTAAACCACTTACATCAAATTTCAGATCATTTGCACCAATAGTTCAGTTAAGATAGCACTTACAACTTTATGTTAATGAGGGCGGTGCCACGCCCACTGATACAATCTTGTCAAGTTTCATTGAATTTCAAAGCTTATAGTAACCGGCACCTCTATACAAAATTTTATGAAGATTACTCTCATAGCACACTATCTATAGCCACACCCACCCTTCAAAAAATTTTCCAGAATATTGAATAAACTTGTATTGATGACTGCTTTCAATGGTATCACCTCTAAAATTGTTATGAAAATCGTGTGTGCCAATTTGGAGCTATACAAAATCCAAATTTTCAATTGCTAAAAAGTGCCACGCCCACTTTTACAATTCCGCCCACTTTATGCGCCATTCAAGATTTATAAGATCTGGATTCGTGTACCAAATTTCATCACAATATCTTGCACGGTTTACGAGCTATGGTGTTATAAAAGTTAAAAGTTAAGGCTGCGCCACGCCCCTTTAAAAGCCTTTGCAAACTTCAAACCTAGCCTGATCTTAATTTTGCTCTTCATCTTCACCAAATCATCAAGTTTCATCAAAATCGCAGCAACTTTTTTTCAAAATGGACTTAGGTATATTCACATAGAGTATG
Source organism: Meiosimyza decipiens (assembly GCA_963680825.1). Classification (NCBI taxonomy): domain Eukaryota; kingdom Metazoa; phylum Arthropoda; class Insecta; order Diptera; family Lauxaniidae; genus Meiosimyza; species Meiosimyza decipiens. Next base: position 36,355,928 of record OY804260.1, on the reverse strand, counting down.
GGCGGAAGGCGTGGCCGTGAACCGATTTTGCCCATTTTTATATGCTAGCAGCTTGCAAGAAGGTTTGACCTGTGTGCCAAATTTCATTGAGTTAGCTTGCTTAGTTTTCTTGTAAACCTGATTTCAACAGACAGACACACAGACAGACAGACAGACGGACATAGCTATATCGACTCAGGTGGTGACGCTGATCAAGAATAAATATACTTTTCCATACCTGCCACGCCCCCTTCTATACGTTACAAACGGAATAACAAAGTGAATATACCCTCTGTGTAGGGTATAACAAATAGACATTCAACATATGAATAATAGTGGTACAAAGCTCACTTGTAAAGCCTGCTCAGCTGAGAGACGAAATTCTCTTCGTTCTCCACCGAATTTATCAACAACTGCCGTAACAACTGCTACTATTCATACTTCTTCTTATAAAAAGAATTTGGTCTCTTCTTCTGTTGATCCGTCAGTCCAACAGAAAGAAGAAATTAGTCAACATCTTCTTAAAAAACATGAACAACAAAAAGAAAAACCGATGATTAATACCCTCAAACAAGTGCAAGCCCAGCCATCAGCAAAAAATCAAATAATTCGTAACGGTGAGATTGCTTCATCAGCTGACTCATCAGTAATTATACGAACAAATGTTGTCTTGAATTCTCCTGCAACTTTAATTCTAAACAGTTCATCCGGTAAGCAAGCTACCAACACTCAGCAACAAATTCAACAACCTTTAAGCAAACTAACTCTAACTGAGCAAGCTGCAGAACAACAATTACCTCAACTCTCGCCACATGTTTCTCAACAAAAAACAAAACAACTGTGTCATTTACAGCAGGTTCAATACAACCAAAGCACTTTGGATAAAATTCTTGCTCTTTGCAAGAATAAAAGCATAAATTATCACAAAGAGTAAATGATCTAGAAAATGAAGTGAATCTTATGCGCCATAAAAATAGAGAGAAATGTGTCGAAATAGTTGGTCTACCTGATGTTAGCAATAAAAATGCAATTGATTATGCTCTCAAAGCTTTTTCAAGCGGTGTTGGAGTTAACATTACAGTAGATCAAATCGACAATTGGCAGAAAAATGAATAATAATGATAGGAACAACTCTAAAAATATTCTGGTGGTAAAATTCAGTTCTCTTATTAAAAAAAAGAAGTTATGAGGATTAAATTTAGAAACAAAAATAGCTTAGCAACTAAAATATTTGGATGTCAAAAGAGTGAAAAAATTTTTATTAATGACTGTTTAGAAAGGAATACAAGATACTTATTAAAGGCAGCACAGAAAATAGGGTTTAAATATATTTGGGTTCGAAATGTTAGATTTCTTCTACGTAAGAGAGATGGTGAACGATTTTTTATAATTAACAAATTGGAAGATTTGGATTCTATATAGTAGTCCGAAATGAGTTCAAATTTGTTCACTATACCTCTTACTAATTGTAGTTATGTTGATTCTCTGGATTTATGCTACAACCAAATATATTCCAAAAGTTGCCTCTGTATTCACCAAACTATAAGAAGTTTACGCAAAAATTTCGATAATCTACTATTGCATTTGGAATCGTTTATGAATACGCCTGTTTTTGTGTTTTTATCTGAAATCTGGATTTATGATGAGGAAAAATCCCTTTTTGAAATATCTGGCTATAAATTTATAATTAATTGTAATAATGATTATGCGTCTGGTGGTGTGGCGTTATTTATTCAGTGTGCTGTTGATTGTAATCATTTCTGTTTTAATTTTGGTAGTTGTGATGCTCTGAAGATTAGGTGTCAAATAAATGGAGAGAAGTTCTCTTTTTTTGTGTCTATCGATTTAATGAGCCTGATTTTCTTCTTTGCAATGGAAATACAAACTTAGTGTTGGTTGGTGACATAAACCTAAACATTGTAGATAATTCTCTAAGCATTGATAAATACCTCTCCATGCTGTCTACTTATGGCTTGGAGTCATGCATAAATCGACCGACACGTATTTCGAACATATCTGAATCATGTATTGACCATACTTCCGTGCGTCTTCAAACGTGCCATAATTTGTCTGTACGTAGCTCAGCTTCAAATATCTGATCATTGTTTGATATGTCTAAGTTTAGCAAATGATAAACTGAAAAAAAACTGATTTTATGAAATTAAATAATTCAATTCGCTTGAAAGTTGGGAGCAAAGTTATAATGAATTTAACCCTTATAATGCATACAAGTTGTTAATTGATACACTTTCTAAACACGTTGAAGTATGCTCAACAATAGTAAATAAAAAAGGAAGGAAACTAAAAAAATTAAAGTATTGGATGTCTGATGAATTGGTAAAGAAAATCAAAAATAAGCTTTATAAAAAGAAAAAAAAAATGGCCTAACAATATTATAATTAGTACTTCATATAAGTCGATGTGTAATGATATTTCCCTAGAAGTTTTTTCCTGCAAAAACAATTACTATTGCCATGAATTTAATAAAGTTAAAGGTGATTTACTGAGTTTTTGTTCAACTGTATATTCTGGTCTAAATAGCAAACAAAATACTGCGGCTTTATTTGTGGATATTACCAAGGCGTTTGATTCTGTTGACCCCAAGATTTTGTTATATAAATTGTATAATTTTGGCTTTAGGGGATCCATATGTAATTGGCTTTGTTCATATCTTAATAATAGGCAACAGAAAGTGAAGATCAATGGTCATTTAAGCTCTCCTAAGCACATTTTATCAAGAGTTCCACAGGGCTCGGTGCTTGAACCGAATCTTTTTTTGGTTTTTATCAATTCCCTTTGTTCTCAAAACATTAAAAGTAGTATAAATGCGTTTGCTGATGATATGGCCTGTACTTTTACTTGTAACTCGCCGTTAATTCTATTTGCAGATATTAATCATGACCTGGAAATATTGCGCTATTGGTTTAAAGACCATAGGTTAGTCATTAGTGTCAAAACAAGAATTATATTTTTTAATGTTGTAGACAAACACTTAAACCCTGGTGAATTTGATTTAATTAATTTAAGTTAATTTTAATTTAATTCAATTTTTGAATAATTGTAATTTAAATACATTTACTTTTAGATCCCACACATATTCCTATTGTAATATGTTCTAAAAAATTTAGCAACTGTTCTCGTCTCTAGCTTCTGGTGTGCTGTAGATTACAGTTATTTTTTTCATTTAATAAATATTTTGCTAGCCTACCTGATGTATCCTATGTTATATTGAATCGAAAGTCATGAATATTGTATTTGATGAAAAAATTAATTTATAAATAATAAATAACATCTACCGGTACTAAGCATTTAGCAAAAGCGAAGTCAAAGTTAATTTTCCTTACTAACCCCATTAACTATGTCCACGTGTAAAACGCAGCAGCAGCTAAAGGCGTTTAGGACAGTTTAGAGAAGGCTTTCCAAGACTCTGTTTTGACAAGAAAGGTTGGGTTGTTGAGAAAACTCATAACAAACAAGTTGGGGGATAGCGACTCCGTTGAAGATTTTGTCAACAATTTCATTCCGGCTGTACATAAGTTAACAGGAATTGGGCTGCAAACAAACGAAGAATTGATCGGCACGATACTTCTCGCAGGTTTGCCAGAGCATTATCAGGAAAAATTATGACAGGTAATACCCGATGACACATTATCATTGTATGGTAGAAAAACACTTCTTCCAGATTTAAGCAGAAGCGAGTTCGATGCTTCCAGTGTAATCAATTTGGAGATTTTGCCAGGGGCTGCCCGAATAAGAAGTCACAGAAAAATATATCGAAATAGAAAACGAGATAGTGTTTTTTGTGTCATTAGTAATCAACGAAATTAACACTCAGGCGTTGTATCTCGACTCCGCGGCATCGGCCCACATGACTTTGCGCAGAGATTGGCTGGAAAATGTAGCGATGCCGAACAGCAATGAAGTTGTCATCGCCAAAAAAAATCGATTAAAAGTTGAATGTATGGGAGACGTCCGTATTTTTCTATCAAATGGAGAGCTAGTTTTAATTAAAAATGTGTTGTACGTGCCAGGTCTTTGTGCCAATTTGTTTTCTGTCAGCCGTTTGACAAAAGCAGAGAACTGTGTAAAAATTCATAGACATCGAGCTGAAATTTTTAATTCAATGAATCATCGCATTGTCACCGTGTCTTTTGATGGCGATGTGTACAGGATTGATATGTCAGCAGCAAAGTGCGCAAATTTCTCAGTAAGAGTCGTACATGATAAAAATCTGTTTCCTTGCAGGATGCAACACATCAGTTTTGAGATTTTAAAAAAACTCAAGAGCATAGCAGATGGCGTAAATTTCTGGCACAGAAAACGATTCATCATGGGGTTATTTGTTGCACAGGTAAGCAAACAAGGATGTCATTCAAGCACACCGGCACCAGAGCAATAGAGATTATAGAGTTGATACATTCTGATGTATGCGGTCGAATGTCCGCTAATTTTATTGGTGGCTTGCGTTATTTTCTTGTTTTGGTTGATGATTGCAGCAGAAAGATTTTTTTGTACCTGATGAAAACAAAATGTCAAGATGTGCAATTGGCCGAGAACCAAACAGGCAAGAAAATGAAGGCGCTGCGCACTGACAATGGTAATGACTACCTAAATGAAAATTTTGTTAATTAAACATAAAACAGCCGGTGCGTACACACCGGATTAGAATCGAACAATCGTTGAGAAAGTTAGATGCCTGTTGTTCGATGCAAATTTGAAAACGGTATATTGGGGAAAAACTGTCACGGCTGCCGTTTATATTATCAATCACTCACCGAGAAGAGGCTTTATAGATATGACACCTGAGGAATCCTGGAGTGGACAGAAACCGAATTTAAATATGGTAAAAGTTTTTGGATTCCGTGCCATGGTGCGTATACCAAAACAACTTCGCAAAAAATTCGGTCCAAAGTTCAGGAGTGCCTCATGAAGGGTTGTTGTGAAAACTCGAAAGTTAAACTACTTGTGGACCGAAAAACAAATCGCTGTACATCAATAAAGGAAATTATAAATAATAATCAGTATGTCTATGTACATGTCGATTCAGTGGGAGAGCAAGCCGATGTAATCAATTCTGATTCATCTGAGGAATCGCCACTAAATAATTCACCACCCTTTGAATGGAATCATGAAACAGTAACAGTGACTCAGTCGCCAGATGACAGTTATTATTCAGACAGTGAAATTACCATACAGCAAGAAACGGATTTTAAATATTCGTCACCATCAAGGATCAAAGCTAAAGTTTTAGGTGTCAGGAACTTATCCAGAAGACCAAAGCCAGTCCAGAGGCCAGATTTTGCCAAATTCGTAAAATCTTGAGCAGTTTTTAGTGATTCATTTACAGGGAGTGAAGCATTGTCAGCAGAAGATGCAAGTTTTTGGCGTATAGCTATGAAAGATGAATTTGATGCCTGAGAACCAAACATGGATGTTTGGACAATTGCCACCAAGTACGAAAACGAAAAGAGACGCAATAGGAAACGTTTCAAACACAAAACTCGCTTAGTCGTCAAGGGCTGTTCACAACGAAAAGGCATAGATTATGAGGAAACGTACTCTCCAGTAGTGCGCTACAGCTCTATTTGTTTGCTATTGGCATTGGCATTACATTACGATCTTGACATCGACCATATGGATGCAGTATCTGCGTTTTTGCAAGGCAATCTTGACACACAAATTTTTTTGGTTCAACCCGAAGGATTAAGAGATGAAACTTCAAATGTTGTCTGCTAACATAAAAAATCGCCTTATGTATTAAAGCATTCCAGCAGAATTTGAAATTGGAAGCACTTTTAGCGAAGTTTGGAATGAAAAGATCCAATATTGACCCCTGCATTTACTTCAGAATTTTCGAAACGAAGAAACCGTTTACAGTTTATAGCAGTTTACGTAGATGATTTTTTGGTGTTATCAAACGAGACTCAAATGAGAACGGAGCTGAAAAACACACCAACGGAACCATTTCAGATGAAAGACCTAGGACCAGCACATTTCATATTATGTATGCAGATAGAACGAGACCTGCCAATGGTCGTATATAAAGGGTGACCCAATAAGAGCTTTCTACTTTGTTTTCTTAATAAAATACATAAGAATCAATGTATTGTTGCAAATCTTTATTTGGACGCGAGCTATGTTGGTTTCCAAAGCGTCAATAGTTTCGGGTTTGTCGACATAAACAAGTGATTCAACATATCCCCAAAGAAAGTAATCCAATGGTTTCAAATCACATGATCTTAGTGGCTAATTAACAGGACAATTTCTTGAGATGATGTTTTCATCGAACGTTTCACTCAATAAAGCGATTGTTTCTCCAGCTGTATGGCATGTTGTGCCATCCTGTTGAAACCAGAGGTCGGCTACACCAATATCCTGAATTTTTGACACCAAAAATTCACGGATCAATTTAAAGTTTTTGTAAGCCCACCGAAATTATAACGTAAACCAATATAAGCTGGCTTCAATTCTTGTACGAGCTGTATTTTCTAGGCCTTCAGGCCAATATTACGCCTCAAGATACGCCACAATGATCCATAAGAGATGCCCAAGGCCTGAGATCGGCGACGAATCGATTGTTCACGGTTTTCACGAACACTTTCTGCTACTGCAGATATATTCTCAAAATTACGGCCTGTATCACTCTGGTTGAATGATGAATGTCCAATTTTGTGAAATTGGTTCGAAATTTTGTGATTTCGTTACGATTAAAATGATGTTGAAGAACCTTATAACATTCTCTAACTGATGACTGATTTTGGTAGTAAGTTGCCACAATTAATAAACGTTGTTCAGGAGTAAGTCTATTCATGATTGAGTCGTATTGAATAAAAAACACAAACACATGGCAGCTGTCAAAACAACCCAGTTGGAAAAAGGACCTCGTATGGATCATCCTTTATATTGATCAGCGTCAGTACGTGAAGGAAACCTTGCAGTGGTTTGGTATGGCTGATTGTAATCTGATTTCAATTCCACTTGATATAAACCAAGTGCTTTCTCGAGAAACGTGTCCGAGAACCTAAAAGGAGGTAGCGGAAATGGCAAATGTACCATAATCCATAATCTTATCTTTAACTCATAACGTAAGATGAGTCTAACTCACACTCCCTCACATTCCTCTTACCGCGGAGATGCAGATAATTCCCAACTAATAAATTTAAGCCCTGATTCTCTTTCAAATCCTTTTGACATACCCATAAGTACGGACATTTGTGCGACATCAGTAAAGTTGCATCAGTTTTGGACCAACTGCCCATAGGCATGGTTCATCCATGCTGAGATACAAATTCTATCCAAGGTCATTACTACTTACAAAACTAAGTATAAGTACTTGATTACAGCTCTTCCCCAAGAGGTAATTATGACAGTACTTGACTTCATACAAAAACCCCCAACCACTAATTTGTATGAATCATTAAAGAAAATTTTTATTGAGCGTCACTCTTTAAGTGAGAATAAAATTTTATCAGACTCTGAGATGGGAGACCGAAAACCATCCCAGTTTCATAGATTCCTTTTACTTTTAGCTGGTTCTTCAGTAAAACCAAACTTTTTGTTGAAATTATGGTTACGAAAACTTTCTAAAAAATTTAACATTGCTTTAACAGGGTCAGGTCATACAGAAGTAGAGGAACTTTTGAAACTTGCTGACAGGTTATGGAAAGTTATCACCAGAAATAAAATTGCATCTCTATACGAAGGTTCCCATGTCACAAATAGACCTAGTTCCAATTAGCAAATGGCAAATATGATAAAAACTTTCACGCAAACTACAACAAAAATGCTTGACTCTTTAGAAGTTTATGCTATCAGATCTAAACGTGACAATCGTTCGTTTTCAAGACCCAAACGTAGATAAAATTCTAGTAACACATCTCGTACGCGTCCGTCTAATTGCTTATGTAGATACCATTACAATTTAGTTAGTTAATAGTTTTTTGTTATTATTTTCAATTCATTTAACAAATAAGTAATACAAATAAATCAAATTTAAATCTACATCTTGTAGTTCATCATGGACATGGGGTAAATGGGGTCGTTAAATAATATCAGAAATTTACAAACCATTGATTAGATGAATTTAATAACAGAAAAATAAGAGTAGATAAATCAATAAGCAATATTTTAGCAAATATATTTTATTTTTTTTAAGTTTTTATGTATATAAATTTACACCACTAATGAATTCATTATTGAAATATAATATCGATATATTTATATAATCATATGAGAAATTAAAAACCCAAGATCTCACTCTTTAAAGAAATCTATGCTTAGTACGAAGGCATCTGATATTGTATGGAACTCAATTACATGCTCTAGGCGCAACAAAATCGTAAAAATGTAAGAAATGTTGCAGGCTGTGCGATAGAACCAAAGCTAAGTTTAAATGATTCCTCCTTAAACCATAACTTGAGTGACTTATTGTATTAATTAAATAGCCACACGTAATAAGATAAATAGACAAAAAGATTTAATGGTAAAATATTCAATTTCTTAAAAAGAGTCACATATTTTGCATCCTGCATTATGAATTCTACAATTTTATAGTTTTCATTTCTGTAAGTTTCAAAATATGATTTTTGTATCTGTCATTCTAATCAATAATTTCATAAGATTAAGGTCTCTAAATACAATTTAAAAAAGAACTACAAATAAATACGTTGTAAAATTTAAATATGAAACTATTTAAATCAAACAATAATCTCATAAATAATAGAACAAAGAATCTGAAGACTGACCTACAAATGTCTACACACAATTTTTTTTTCGTATGAGGCTTAATTCCGAGGTATGGGCATCTGAAGAATTGGCAAAGTTAAAGCACCGTAATTTTTGAACGCTGTTATTGGAATCAAAGAATTTATGATAAAATATAAACAATTTTGCTGTAACTAGTAAAGAGGATGCTCTTTTTAATTTTTATTCAAATTCGAATTTTAAATTTTTTATTCATAGAGAACCGTAAGTAAAAAATTCAAAACAAACTTTCAGTAACTTCGACATGTTATTCTTTTAATATCTTATTTTTTAGATTTTTCAGGAATAAAAGTTTTAACGTGATCGATATTAGTTAAGAAGATATATAAATTAAAGTACTTAAGAAAGTGCCAGGTCCCATACAAAGTGCGGCACGTAAACACTTCAATTCATATATCTCGTAAACTGATGTAGAACACATTATAAAGTTTTTAGCATATTATCGGTATAGTTTATGCTATATTTTAAAGTTAAAAAAAAATTGAACAATATTTTGATCGAATTGTACAGTCTTAGCAGAAACCGATATTTTTGTGTGAAATTTCACAAATCGGTCAATGCTTTTTTTTAACAAACATGACAGAGACTACAAATGGAACAATTTAACCTGGTACTTGGTGACATATGTTTCGGCTATTACCACGTATATACATATTCACATACATATATACATAGCCTCATCAGACCAGTTTTGGTTAATTTGTACACGGATTTGAACCCCGACCATTCCATGAATTATGTTTGGACAGCCGCTCTTAACACTTGAGCCATGAAGGGAGTTTTCCAAGACGTGTACAAAGTGCAAATTTGTTTTTAAGCACACAATGCGCCACCTGCCATCTCTTGTCATTTCTTGTCTATACCGGAAGGATCATCCATTTTCATATACATAAGTGGTGCAAATCACAACTATACGAAAAAATCTCATCATAGCAAGTCTTTGAACCAACGGTTCAACAAAGCTATGGCAAACAAGAAATGACAAGAGATGGCAGGTGGCGCATTGTGTGCTTAAAAACAATTTTGCACTTTGTACACGTCTTGGAGAACTCCCTTCATGGCTCAAGTGTTAAGAGCGGCTGTCCAAACATAATTCATGGAATGGTCGGGGTTCAAATCCGTGTACAAATTAACCAAAACTGGTCTGATGAGGCTATGTATATATGTATGTGAATATGTATATACGTGGTAATAGCCGAAACATATGTCACCAATTACCAGGTTAAATTGTTCCATTTGTAGTCTCTGTCATGTTTGTTAAAAAAAAGCATTGACCGATTTGTGAAATTTCACACAAAAAATATCGGTTTCTGCTAAGACTGTACAATTCGATCAAAATATTGTTCAATTAATTAATAATAACAGTCGACTAATAACAAATTAAAAGTTAAAAAAAAAATAAATAACTTTGTCGAAATTGGTTATATTCTGAGATGAAATGTTCACTTCCGGTTTTCCACAAGAGAAAAAAAATCAAATTTCAAATATGATGTCATAATTGAAAAGAGCAGTAAATTTCCTATAGTAACAACAATGTTTCATATTTTATTGAAACTTTTTTGAGTTCGAAAAACTGCTTCCGAAAAATCCATTCTTCTTATTATGGCTACTTTTATAAGTCCAGAACTTGACAACTTAGCTTTATATTATCCCAGCAAAGGGAAGCGACATCAATTGGAATTATTCGTCGTTTTGTAGCTTGAATATTTCTGAACAAGCCCTAAATTTTTAATTGAAATTGGTTTACATATGTCAGTTTTATGACATTTCGTTCATCAGTTCAATTCATTTACGTCTTGAACTATATGTACACAAAATAATAAAATATAATTCGAAATTGACCTGATTTTGTTTGAAATTTTAAGTAACGATATTTCGGAGAAAAAGAAAGATATTGATATATCTCAATGTGTATTTGGAAGAAAAAAAGTAGTTATTTCGAAACCAATTAATTGTTTCATAAATAAAATTTATTTTCCGATGTTATATAACCTCAAATAGCTTGAAAATCGCACTTTTAAGAAAGAATATTTCGAAAACCGAAACTACCAGGGGTATTCTGACCTCAGATTCGAATTCAGCACGTTGAAAACCTTTGGAAAAGTATATTTAGGTTTCAGATACTGTGAATTGACCAAATTTTGTCACGCTGTGTAATTAGAAATATTATGCAAAAATAGATGATTAAAATAGAAGTGCATTTGTGTATGTGGTACCAAAGCGAATGACCAAAGGTGGCATTTTTATGAAAAAAGCCGAGTTTCAGCAGTGCGTCTTTTATCAATCATGATATTACTTTTTCTAACCCGTCGCCCATCTGCTGTTAGAAGGCTATCCACTATTTATGGAATACCCTATATATATATGGAAGAACACGTTGTCTTACGCAAACTTTACACAACAGCGACAGAAACGTTCAAAATTATGCAAAAAGGGGGATGATTGCCTAGTACGGGTAAAGATTTTCGATTGACATAAACCATTTTTAGAATGCAGACGAATCGAGAAAAACCTTATAAGTTCCTTCAAAAATCAAGAGAATGTTCATTGTTTTCTTCGAAAGCATCATACACCGCAAATTCGTCCCAACTGGTCAAACAATTACTTGTAGTAGTATTAAATCGTTTGATGGCCTGAATTAGTCAAAAATCTCAAATGCAAACCTCCACGAAATAAAATCATAGATACGGCCTTGGCCTAAGCTAAGCCTCTTAATATACAAGACACGTGGTGCACGGTGGGCTTTAACGAACTTTTAATAAAAAGGGTGAGTTACTACCAAAACTTTAATTGGGGATTATTTGGGATGTAATTTGGAGTCGATCTATGAAAAACAAAAGAAATCCTTAAAGCTATTTTTGTTTAATTCCATATTTACTGTTTTTCAATAATATTATAAATGTAAAACATACGCATGAAACTTAAAAAATTTCAGATTTTGTTCAAATTTCGACACGTCAAAATACTTTAATAGATAGCCCCATACTTCAAATTTCATTTCTCTAGGTGGTCGAGATCTGAGAAAGACCCATATTTTGGCCTGAAATTAGTCCGTTTTGAAAATTTTAGTTTTAAAAGCCCATGAAGAGCCCAGAAGAGCTGCTGCAATTCCTGATGATGCGATTGCAAGTGCAATACCATTTCGTGATCGTATGGTTGCCAAAATAAATGAAATGAGAAAATTTTTGCCCGTACCCCCGGGCGTATCCAAGAAATACAATCCACCGCTTTTGCTTGTGATTGCATTCATAATTCTGTCATATGCTATGCGTTGTTCTAGAACCAAACTTAAAAGATTCGTTTGAGCAAATCTACCCATTTCGTCGACGTCAAAGTGTGTTTCTCATTGCAAATCAAGATCGAAAAGGCCGTTTCCGGATTGATTCGGCACAGGGTTTCCCAGTTGTACCAGTGATTTGTTAATGGTTGCCAAACACATGTCTTCAATCGCAACCAATGCCTCATTACACACGTTTGGTGAAAATTGAACGTCTGGATTTTGATTCGTTGTACACAAACGATGCAAAATGTCTTCAGTCATATACTCTTTGTATTTTTCCCAAAGATCTTTTGGATTTGATGGTGAGCACGTTGTCAATATTATCGCAAATAAAGTGCGTATTAACTGTGGTCAAGCAATATTCGATGCATCAGCAAGTGAAGTGTCCCTATTTGTATAGTTTTCAAGAAGATTTCATTCTTTACAAGCTTCATGATATGTGGTACAAACATGAACGTTCACTGATCTCAATTCTTCGAAGGATCTCGGCCCACATACGTTTATCAACAGCAGTCGCAAGTAGAAGCAGTACAGTGTACAGACGGACTAACGCGTCGGTCTAAATTAAATTGGGATGCCCTTTAACTGCTTTGCCTTGTTTGCGGAGTTGAAGCTTATTTACTGATATATTCCACATGTCTTTGCAAGCATATCTTCGCTGCACGTTGAGAAAAATGCAGTTAACGTTGTTAATGGTGATGACAATGCTCTTACACGTACATATTCTGACGTGAAGTGCATGCGCTGGCCATTTTCAAAGTGCACTGTTAAATCAACAACTGTTGGATAACGTTCATTCAAGGATTGGAATTGATAAAATGCGCCATACTACTTCATTACTACTGATGGAGCGTACTAGTTAATATTGATTGATTTCATCGATAGATCCAGTTGTATTTCCCACACCAAAAACACGTGCTTTGAACGTTTTCGAGAGTTGGCGCATTGTGTGCTTAATGCAATACATAAAAACTGCACTTTGTACAGATCATGGAGAACACCCTTCATGGCTCAAGTGTTAAGAGCGGCTGTCCAAATATAATTCATGGAATGGTCGGTGTTCAAATCCATATACAAATTAACCAAAAACTGGTCTGATGAGGCTATGTATGTATGTATGTGAATATGTATATACGTGGTAATAGCCACAACATATGTCACCAATTACCAGGTTAAATTGTTCTATTTGTTGTCTCTGTCATGTTTGTTAAAAAACATTGGCCGATTTGTAAAATTTCACATAAAATATCCGTTTCTGCTAAGACTGTACAATTCGATCAAATAATGTTCAATTTATCTTTCAAATATGTTTTAATGAATTCCACGAGTTGGCTTTGAAAGAGATGAACAGCAATAGTACCGTGACGTAAACATTCAGAAATAGAAACAATCCTTGGTTTTCAACTGATCATTGTCATCTTTATAGTATATTGATCATTATTCCAATGTATACTTTGAACAGAATTCTGAATTATGAAAGCGTAGTTTTCAGAAAAGTCACAAATAACAATGCACTAATTTTTCATTAAAATTCTCTTTGTTTATTGACTAAAAAAGAATGAGTAATTTTCTTAACCCGCTGCTCAAAAATTCTAAAAATTCATCAACACTAGATATCAAGGTTTGCAATGAAGTTCCTTTAGTTGTAACCCACTGTTTATACTTAATATTGTCGTTTAATTTTTCTTCAAATTCTGCTTTAACTGCCCAATGACATTACTTATACCAGGGCACTTAGCACACGATCCCAAACCATCAGTAGATTGTATATTACATCATGCGATCCAAACAATCATGATAATTTTTGATAGGTCATTGTGCATCGGCTGTGATTGATTTTAAATTTGCTCCATCTATTAATAATTTTACATTTTCATGTATTGGACAGACACAAACTGAATGAGTATCACTCGCTCCAGTACAATGTGTTTCGGTCGTAAGCTAGCGAATTTCCGAAAACATTTTATTGTTGGATAATTGATTTGGAAAGACATATACAATTCCCTTGAAATTTGAAAATGATTAAAATCTTAATTTTATGAGCACGGTCTTGAGTGTTATTAAAACTTTCTTGTAAGGTTGTTAGAATGGTTATATCATCATCATCGTCATCAGCAGCATCTGGACCATCGTCAGTTACATTAAAATTTAATTTCTTTACCACTGCTGTTATTTCTTTAGCTTTTTCTTCAGAATATCTTTTTAGCAACAATTTTTGTTTTCTAATAGGAGAAGATCCTATTAAATTCAGTCCTTTATTTTAACATTCCACGCGATCATTCAATAATGGTCCTCTTTCTCCGGAAGGCCCCGAGGATGCTTCACTACCAATTTTAGCATCTGATTTTTCATTTGATTAGTCTTCGACTCAATTAATTTAATAGAAGTAAGAGAATTTACTGGCTAAAGGAATGAAGGGAACAGAACGCTGCTGCTGGCTATGTTAAGAACTATTGAACACTCTTAATTTGATATATTTATTTTAGGCATCGTTGTGATTCTTGTCGGCAGTTTGTCGATAGACTCGCTAGTTTACGCGCACGTCCACGTACTATAAGAGTTTGGAAAAAATTTATTGCGTTATAACTTTTTTTTTGTTCTACCCTACCCTTGACATCCCTAGGTACACTAAAAAGGTAGTTTTTGACCAAAACAAATAGACTTTTTAAAGCATTCATTTCTCTCTCAGTATTTGCTGAATTTTTCATCTCAAACATGAGATTTTATCCCAAAAATTTAATTTTTTGTCAACTTCAACTGTAAAAACAAAACTACTTGTCAAAATGGGTTGAAATTTTAAATTTATCAGCTCTAGACATTTCTATATCCGATGCGAGTGTCAAAATTGTCAAACAATAAAATTGCATCACGTAAATGAACGTAACTTGGTTTTATTCAATCGAATGTAGAGAAGTCGTTAGGTTTCGATTTTCGCATACATATCGACATTAGAAGGGTGTTTTTGTTTTTTTTTTTTTAACTATGGCTAGAGGAGCCAATGTAGGATATATTAAAGAATGTAAATTTAAATTAAAACTTGTTTTAACCTAGTATTTATCAACTTATAATTGCTTCGATTCTCGGAGACTTTTTAGTTTTTGTGTAAAATTGTATTCCTTATTTTAGATGGTATTGTGTTCACAAAAATTACCGATTGTTTTTGTGGTCTTGAAAAGGACAGTAGGTTTTAATTAAGATGAAATTAAATTCCTTTTTCATCAACATACCATCTATCCATATATCATGAACATAATAATTTGTTCGCCATCACGATGATTTCTCTATGGTGGTCGAAGAAAGACTGAAATTTGACGAACAATTTGATCATGTGTACGCTGAGCTGTCAAATTGTTGGACAAACAATTTGATGAAAAATTTGATCATGTGTACACCCTTATAGGCTTATCTACACCGGAAACTCTTGTGCTTCCTCACACGTATGGATTGTCAAAATTTCGAGATACAAAATAATTCGTTTGATTTTCCTTTTACGTCTATAAAAACTGAAACATAATGTTAAGGCTAACGTTTTCTTAAACATTTTATTAAGGTTTTCTTTACAAAAAATACGGTTTTTTTCATTTGAATTCTTTAAATACTTATAAATTACCTAATTCATGGAAAAATATTCCCTAATTGACACACTCACACGAGCGAACTCACGGCTAAGGGTGAACTTAGATCAGTGGCGTGCCGTGGCGTTTTCGGCAGGGTGTTCAACTTGTATACTTTGTTTAAATATGAATGCCTATCCTTAGTTTTTTGCAGGACCTCGACGGGGACGTGATAGACTGAGATCACATTTTTATTTTTTGTGTATTTATTTGTTCTTTTTCTGCTTTTTTTAATATTTTTTTTAATTTTTTTTTATTATTTCTTTTTTATTACAAACAATTTTATTGGTATGTCAATTCAATACGACGTGGTTTTTTTAAGAACCTCATCTTAAAAGCTGTTTTTGTTTTTTATTTCTTTAAAAAATACTTTTTCGATGGAAAGTAAAGCCAGTTCCGACAATCTCTGTTCACACATAGTGTTTCTCGAAAAAGTCTTTATGCGCTTGAGTGCAGAGAATGATCTTTCAACTGAGCTACTTGAAGTTGGAATTGCCAAAACTAAGGAACTTAACTTTAACATTTCTGAAAACGTATCTTTCAATAACAAATTCAAAAGAATTTCGGGTATATCTTCGATGAAAATACTATATAATACACTAAACTCATTTCTTAGCTTAACAAATTCGAAGGGTGCATATGAAATTTTAACGCTTCCAATAGCCTCATCTGGAAAACTTCTTTCGCAATTGAGAAACTTTTTTGAATTCAACAATTCCAAAAACTTTAAACTTTTTAACAACTTAAATCTTATATCCATTTGTGTGGACAAAGTATCAATTATTTTTAAAACTACACGTTTGTATCGCAACTCAAATCATTGCAAGTTCAATAAATTCAGAGCACACATCGCAGTTTTCTATGTCAAACATTTTTAAACTGCACTGTGCTGCATTGTTGAAGTGGGAATTTTTCGCACTGCCAGAGAAGCGGTGTGCGCTAATATCCTGCGAACACAGTTTATTGTTTATCATGAGCATTTCATTAGAATGTGTATGTAGTAGTTTTTTTTTAGCATAGGTTTTTGCTTTGACCTGGTGCGACATTAAAAGCGCACACTCAAGTCGGTTGGATGGAATTCAACATCGCTTAATAATGTTGCGTTTGATGTTTGATCTGCAACATTTTTAAACGACGTTGTGCCAGAGAAGCGGCGTTGGACGACTCGTGTTGTATCAAGTTATGTGCGCTAACATCCTACGAACACAGTTCATTGTTTATCATGAGCATTTCGTTAGAATGTGCATGTAATAATTTTTTTTATTATAGGATTTTGCTTTGACTTGATTATGTTCGCAATGTTCGCTGTGGATTTAAATTAATTATCAGTATTATTTAAGATCATACCCATTCCTTGCGGCAAAAAAGACACTCTTTCTTGATTATCTTCGCAAAGAAGAGGAATGTAAAAAATCAGCATTTGGAAAATTATGAAGCCAATTTTGATTCCACTTACCATGAAATGCATGGAAAATTTTTGGCGCCATTTTCAATGCAATGCGGGGAATCATCACCTTTGAATTTGTTTAATTTGGTTGTACTCAATGTCTTCTATATATGTACCGAGTCTTATTGATATGTGTCAAATAGTTGCAAAGATATAAAAAAAATTGGTGTTTTCTCATTTTGTAAGCGTGGCATATATGTATATACACACGAAGTTTCATTTATCTGCGTCACAAAGTTTATGATATATGATGAATCTAATTATTCTCTAATATGGGAGGGTGTGGAATTGATCACCATTTCCAAACCAAACTATGCTAAGAACATTTTACGAACTATAATAAACATATGTCCCAAATCTTATTCATCTGCGTCTAATAGTTGTTGACATGTAAAAAATTTGATTTTTTCTCATATGGAGGTGTCGCACCACCCTGCATCAAATAGTTGATAAGACATGCTAAATTTTATTTTTATTTTATATGGGGGGCGTGGCATCGCTGATTTAATCCAAACCAAACTATGCTACGAACCTTCCCCAGACCATAACAAACATATGTGCAATATCTTTCGGCGAACGGGTGAACGGTTCAGGCAGGCATATAAAACAGGCCTACAGATAGACAAACATTCATTTGTATGTACTATATATAGATAATCTAGTGCTTTCTTTGAACTTTTTGCATCAGTTATTCAGATATTATTTTCTTTCTTCATTTAAGCAAATCTTCAATCTAAAACGTTTACAAAAATTCTTTTAAATTCGACTTTTAAAGATAAAAGTCAAAAAAACTTATTACCAGCCACTTTTAAATGTTTAAAAACTTTTAAGAACCTACAAATTTTTTTTAAACTCTATTCAAAAAGTTTTTATTAAGTTTATGGTAACTTTTAAAGCTTTTTGAACAAAAGCATAAAAATTACTAGGTCTAGTTATAACACACTATTATTTTTGACGTTCACAAATTTGTTTGTGCTGTCATCGCTCTCGCCACTTTTTCTGTTAATGTGTAATTGACTGGTTTGGTGGAACACAATGTCAGATTATTTCGCATTTATTAGTCGATCTTTTCATTGGACTTACTTTCATTGGAACAAACGCTGATTGTAATTCTCGATTCATTCAAACTAAATTGTTGACTCAATGCATCTATTCCTAAAACAATAGTTAATTAATTTTTAATTTTGTTAACGAATTCGTCTTTGTACCCGTTGTAGATTGTCCATGTACTTCTAATAAAGCCTTTAGGTTTGCGGCATTCAACGACACGATTTCGGAACTACTCGTATTAAAACTATTTTTATCGGGATTCGCGTCTCATTTTTGTTGGTTTTATTTTATCCACGCTTGATTCAATTTCATTTTATTCCTGAATTTCTAGTCGTTTGCTTACGTCGCTTCGTTTTTATACGTGATTTTTTTGTACTTGTTTTACAAAAATATTACAATTTATACTGTTTCGCGAATTCATCGTACTTCTGAAGTATTGGAAAAGTAATAATAAGTTATAATGTTTTTCGTCTTAAGATTTGCACTATCAAAAGTTTTTCAGGACTTGTTTATTTAAAATAATTCAAAAGTTAAAATTTTTTTGTTTAAATGTTCTAAAATAAAATTTTATCCGCGTAGTCGTCGTCCCCTCATTAATACATATTCCGTTCGTGGTGACACTCTCCAGCGGGGATAGTTTTTCTCGTTTCTTTTTCTAATACTCTTTTACAATTATCAATTAATTTTTAAAGAAGTTAAATGTTTGTTTTTGCTTTAAACACAATTCAGAAATTAAAATCGTGAAAGGTAAAATTTAACATATTGTTACGAAATTTCCTGTCTCTTTTTAGGATAATTTCGATCTCTTATACTTTTCTGAGTTCGATCACTGGATTGTGTAGCAATTAAAAACACAAACTTCATTTAATTATAAAATGGTTTATTTAAATCAAAAGCGTTAGTTTTTAAACGATACAATTGTTTATTTCCTTTAATTATCGATATTCAAACTTTAATATTGAACTGGCACTGTATGGACAATTATTTCACTTTAGCGCTTTGAAATCCACTGTGTTACTCTATTGCTTAAGAACAACCTTTATTACTCTACTGTTTACGAACAACTGTGTCTCGACTGCTCAAATGACAACCTTTTATAGCAAATTCACTTCCTTCTTGAAAGTTCCACCACTATCCAGAATGTCATTTCCGGTACCTTCTAGATGGCGCTTATCGAGTTCAAGAATCATCTAGCATACCGCAGCGACATTCAGTTTATTTGCTACCTTCTAGATGGCGCTTATCAAGTTCAAGAATCATCTAGCATACCGCAGCGACATTCAGTTCATTTGCTACTTCCTAGATGGCGCTTATCGAGTTCAAGAATTGTCTGACATATTGCAGCGACATTCAGTTCATTATTTCTAGTACAGAAACCACATATGACTGCCACAGGGTGTTCGAGAACTGGCATACTGCAAATTTCGCTACACTGCCCTCCGCTTAAACTTGTTCGTCCCGAACAAGAGTCTCTCCGTCTCTATAGTAAGGTGCCAGCCTTTCGATGTGGACTACCTTTAATTTACCTTTGTTGCCAGGGTATTTTTGGATTCGATACACAACGTCATTAATCCTTGTGACGATCCGGTAAGGTCCCTCCCAATGAGTCTGTAATTTAGGAGACAAGCCTCGTTTTCGTTGTGGGTTGTGTAGCAGCACTAATTGACCTTCTTTGAACCCTTCAGTATTTGCTCGCAGGTCATACCGAGCTTTCATCTTGTCGCTAGCCAATTGAGTACGTCTCCTGATAAGCTCGTGTATATCTGCCAAATCTTCTCTTTTCCGCGACATGTAATCGTCAGCATGGGTCGTTTTTGGGAAAACGCTTACTCCGTATTTCAAATCTGCTGGAAGCCTTAAGTCCGTACCAAAAATGGCTTTTGCTGGCGTGACTGTAGTGGTATCGTGTATTGACGAACGATAAGCCATAAGAAACATTGGTAAAAGCTCATCCCAATCTTTTTGTCCTTTAGTAACAACCTTTTTCAGATACTCCTCTAGAGTACGGTTGAACCTTTCGACCATGCCATCGGACTGAGGATGCAATGCTGTGGTACGTGTCTTCTGTATTCCAAGCATGTCACAAGCCTCCTTAAAAAGTGCCGGCTCGAAATTTCGTCCTTGGTCGGAATGCAACTCAAGTGGAGCTCCATATCGGCAAATCCAATTTTTGATGAAAATGTCTGCCACTGTTTTTGCTTCTTGATTGGGAATGGGATATACTTCTGGCCACTTACTGAAGTAATCAATTACCACAAGGATGTATTTATTTCCTGCATTGCTAATTGGAAAAGGTCCCGCTATATCCATGGCTATCCTCTCAAAGGGAGCTCCAACGTTATACTGATGCATTTTTCCCCGAGTACGTTGCCTGGGTCCTTTAGCAATTGCACATTGGTCACAACGGCGGATCCAGTCAGCGACTGTTTCTTATCATCCTACCCAATAAAACTGTTTTTTTATTTTCTCTGTGGTTTTTGTTATACCCAGATGTCCACCACTTGATCCATTGTGATAATCCTCGATTATTTCCTTAAATTTTGCCTTTGGAATAACCAGCAGTTTTGAGCGAATTTTACCATTCTCGCTTTCCCAGATTCGGTAGAGGCAACCATCATGCAACTCCAAACTTTGCCATTGCGCCCAGTATGCTTTACAGATTTGGCTTTTACTTGAGATTTCTTGCCACGCCGGTTTCCTACCCAGCTCCTTATACTTAATTATAGTTGCCAAATCTGAATCACTGCGTTGGTCCCGTTGTACATCTTCTTTTGTCCACTTTTCTTCAGGCAAAACGTCCAAAAAGCGTACATCTATTGTTCCAGTTTTATTTTCCGTTCGTGAACAATGACCGCATTCAATTTTACATGGACGACGGGAAAGTGCATCCGCATTTCCATGCTGGCTTCCTTTGCGATGTTTAACAACTGATGTTCGGCCATTATTTTCTCCATCGTCCACCCTATTTTCAAGTTTTCTTCTTGGTGAACGTGATGCAGATCGTTTACGACGTGATTTGCAGTCACGTGCCATGTGTCCCTGCTTACCACAGTTATAGCATTTTCCGCTGAAGCTGCTGCGGGCGAACGATGCATTTTTCTTCTCAACCTCTACCTTCATCCGACGAGTTTTCATTGATGGGCGGCATGTCAACGCAATCGTTTCCTAAGTGAGGGCAACCGTTACTGTTTCATTAAATGTTGTCTTTGGGTTCCTCATTGTCTCGCGTTTTGTCTCTGAGTCACGTATGCCGTCAATAAACGCCTCTATTTTGAATTTTTCAGCTACGACACTTAACTCGTCACAGTAAGAAAGGTGTGCCAATCGTTCAATATCCGCAGCATACTCCTGCAAGGACTCACCAGATTTCTGGATACGATTTTTCAACTCCAGTCTGTGAATCTGCTTCATGTGGTCACTGCCATATTTTCGCTGTAAGGCATCCATTACCGCCTTGTAATTTTTCTGCTCCGCCACTGGAACCGTCTGCAATACTTCCGCAGCTGCGCCTTTTAATGCCACAATTAATGCTGCTGCTGCACTAGCGTTATCCCAACGATTGTGAGTAGATGTTGTTTCGAACTGGAGCTTGAAAACACTAAATGGCGTTGTTCCATCGTAAATGGGTGCCTTAAGCCTCTCTGTGCTGAACTCTCTTATCACTTGAGTGGTTGGCTCGCTTATTTCCAACTGTTGAATCCTTTTATTAACGTTTTCAAAATTATTTTGAATTATTTCAAGATTATCTTGAACTTTTCCAAGATTATTTTGAACTTTTTCCTTGAATGATTCAACGTCATCTCGTAACTCAGTCATTTTTGCATCGAGGCCATTTACAATTTTGGCAACCTCCGTTCGAACAGCTTCCATATTTTGATTAATTGTGTGATCAATTTGTAGCGCGTTCTCACTTAACTTCTGGTCTAGTTGCAGTGCATTTTGACTTAAGCTCTGCGTCATCGTCTCTGTCATCGCCATTAACATTTTCTCGAACTTTGACATATCTAAAACTTCACCATTTGCCACCGTTCCAGAAGCTTCCTCCACTTTCGCTGTCGATTCTGCGACATCACCATAAAATTCATGCTCTTCCAAGTTTCCACCTTGAGCCTCAAGAGCCTGCCGTAAGCGTTTCTGTAGCTCTACCTTTCCGCCAGATGATTGCAGATTCAGCTGCTGCAACTCTTTCTTCAGCTGATCGACTTTCAGTTCATCAAACTTAACCATTTTTTTTTTTTATTTGATTGTTAATTCTTTTTACACAATCCCACTTCTGACACCAATTGTTACGAAATTTCCTGTCTCTTTTTAGGATAATTTCGATCTCTTACACTTTTCTGAGTTCGATCACTGGATTGTGTAGCAATTAAAAACACAAACTTCATTTAATTATAAAATGGTTTATTTAAATCAAAAGCGTTAGTTTTTAAACGGTACAATTGTTTATTTCCTTTAATTATCGATATTCAAACTTTAATATTGAACTGGCACTGTATAGACAATTATTTCACTTTAGCGCTTTCAAATCGACTGTATTACTCTATTGCTTAAGAACAACCTTTATTACTCTACTGTTTACGAACAACTGTGTCTCGACTGCTCAAATGACAACCTTTTATAGCAAATTCACTTCCTTCTTGAAAGTTCCACCACTATCCAGAATGTCATTTCCGGTACCTTCTAGATGGCGCTTATCGAGTTCAAGAATCATCTAGCATACCGCAGCGACATTCAGTTTATTTGCTACCTTCTAGATGGCGCTTATCGAGTTCAAGAATCATCTAGCATACCGCAGCGACATTCAGTTCATTTGCTACTTCCTAGATGGCGCTTATCGAGTTCAAGAATTGTCTGACATATTGCAGCGACATTCAGTTCATTATTTCTAGTACAGAAACCACATGTGACTGCCACAGGGTGTTCGAGAACTGGCATACTACAATATACTAATTTTCGATATAATAATTCAAATAATGTAGTAAATAGATTTTGTCACAGGGTGTTCGAGAACTGGCATACTACAATATACTAATTTTCGATATAATAATTCAAATAATGTAGTAAATAGATTTTGTCGGTAATTGATTTTATTTATTTCTAAGACTAATAACCATAAAAATTAACAAGTTGAAATGTTGCCATACAAAAATTATTTATATTATACATAATTAACGAATTTTAACTGTTGATATACAATGCTGATAGGAAAAAAATATTTATGCTAAGTTTAAGTGATTCTTACAGTACTTGTTGACTTTAAAAAACTAATTATGTATGTGAGTTTTTTTATTAAACTTTTTTCTTATGCTTTTCTTCTAAGAACAAATATTTAACCAAAAAATGTCGCCTATATCTAGTTTCAGAAAAAGCAACCTGAGAATCGTATACAGCTTTTATAAAAATTGTAATTAGAACATGGTTTTGCATTCAATTTAATGAATTTCTATTCTATTTCTATTAAGTTCTTTTAGATTTTTTTTGGTACGGCCCAAGTTCAATGTAATTCGTTATATCAATAAATTTAGTCGCAGCAGTTCATATAAATAAAATTTCATATACATATTTAGTCGCTTAAATTTAATTAGAGTAGCAAATAACAATGTACTGTTACTCAATTTTCATAAACGGATTTGCAACAAGTAGTATTGCAGTTTAAACGACATTATGTATATTACTCTTAGTCCCTTCCCAATGTGCACAAAAACGGAAACGGACCTCATAAACGGATAAAAACCGGAATCCGCTCTTGCGGATCCGTAACGTATCGCACATGGGTTGTTCTGTAATATTGAAACATAAACAAGTATGAGTTTGATTAAGAGTTATGTACGTACATGTAAAATTTTATTTGCGTAAATAAACAGAGTGTATTGTAAATTTACTGATGAAAAATGTCCCAAGACATAGTTATGGTAAGGGCACTAAGCTGATAGAAATTTATTGTATTGGATTGTTAACACAACCATTTTTAATTTCATTTTGTTTCCTAAGGTTTCGACTCTAAATATAAATTTTTAAAGAAAAGAAAATAAAACAAAATATTTTTAGCGTGTATGATTTTAATTTCTTTTTACGTCATAGTCTAACATCTATAAACAATACCCACTTATTCAAGTCCGTTCCGGGGTTAGAATTTGTTAGGTTTACTAAACGATATATTCGATTTGTCAAATGACAACGCAGTGAAACAACAAAAATAATAATGCCATCAAACGACGTGAATGTTTTGCATTATTAGTTCGTAACAGACAGTTTTCGTAGCGAATCAACAAAGTTTTTGAACATTCCTCATCATGAAATTATATATATTTATATATATATATATTGGTAAAAATTTGAAGAAAATTTTCTTTTTTCAACATTTTGTCAAAAATCTTAAGCCAGTTTTAATTTAATGTTGAGGTATGTTCATAAAATTTGTTAATTGGACCCATATCTACAACTTTGCGGTGGATAGTAACAAAAAATAAGAGTACTTTAAGAGTTATGACCGAAAGAACACATACTTCATATAGGGAAAATTCCACTGAACTACTAGACCTGTCTTTGGTCATTAATTTCTTATAAGAGCCAATAATGAAAACCGCCTCCGGGGTTTTCTAGTCTATAGAAATACTTTCAAACCCAATACGCCGTTTGTGGCATCTTTCCTATATCCCTGAATCTATGTCAAAGTGACACTTTTTGATTACATTTTTCTCTTTTACCTTAAAAAATAAACTTGCGAATTGTGAACTGAATAAAAACAGTTTTTGCTATCGAACTTGAGTTTTTTCAGTTTTATGGAAGATATCATCGGCTACTTGCTGTCGATTACGTGTGTAGACCAGACACCGTTGTTGTCGCAAACTTTGTCTGAAATAGCGCAGATTTGTTTACATAAATCCATATTCCTGCTGCAAGTTGTTTTCGATAAGTTGTTTCTACAACGTTCAGCTGCCTAAAAATTAAAAATTACATAGTTAATAAAGAATTATAGTCCAAGATATGTATATAAGTTCAAATGATTTTCTGCTCAAAAGGTATCCGGAGTTTTTTATGTAAAAGTTTTTATGTTTCATCGTTCGTTGTAGCGTGTGCCTGCTATTCTGCAGCAAAAATTAAATAAGAAACTAGCATTGCATAGAAATTTCATTTAAAATGGAACTCAAATGCAGTAAATATAAAATGAAGCGATTTTGGTTCACACTACGGACATTCTACGGTATGAAATTCCCACTTTTATTTTTCTTATTCATGTGCATGTATAATAACTTGTCGGTCTAGTCGTCTATGTTGTTTGTGAAATCTGCAACAAAAACTTAAATTTGGTGTTTAGCGGTATTACGTAACTAATATGGAATAATTGGATGCTTTATTTTAATAGAAAATTTTATTTTCTTTACCCAAAAAGTAAAGGTAAATGAAATCAATTCAATTTATAACGAAGACATAAAATTTAAGTTTTTTTTTGGTTATTGCATGCAAAACGTAAGCAATGGGGACAGCCATGATAAAAAAAGGTATAATTGAAATAGTCGCTATAACTGAAATAGTTAAAATTGCATTGCACTAACAACTATCACGGACTGCATATGAAGGCTGAAATAAAAAAAAGGAGAGCAAGTCCAAAATCAGTACATATTGGTAAATGCACATGCAATGCACTGCACTGAAATTAATGTGCGCCTGGTAGTCTAGTAGTTTGTTCAAGACCTGTTTAAGGTTTAAAGATAGGACTGGAGCCAAAATCTTTTTGTTGTTTTGAAAGTTTGTAGGTTGGTCATTATATGGAAGCCACCAAATTTAAAACAAACGCCAAGGCTTAAGGCTAACCAACAGGAGTTTTCGAAAATATGAATAGAAAAACATCAAATAGGAAAGAATCTCAAGGCAAAAATGTTTTAAGGACATTAGGGTCAAGCCTAGGAAGACCAAAATATTAAAACAGTTAAACTATCGTACGATTCCGAAAGTCTGCCACTACAGCGTAGGGCTTCGTGAAATTCCGACTAAGGAAATATAAGGTGATGGTAGTCAAGAAGTGTTATTAGAAAGTACGTCGGTCGAGTTGTACTTGCTTGTCGAAGAAATTCGGTACTGTCCATAATTTTTATAAATGTAAAGTACGTGAAAAGGGCGTTTGATATTTTTTTATGCGCATACGAGTTACAACATAGACATATTGAAAATTTTCAAAAAAATTACTAAAACTTAAAAAAAACGTCACATAAGTCATTATTTTTAAGTGAAACCAATTAACAATGCATAATGGCGACAATAAGGTAAAAAAGACTTACATAAACTAAGCCCTGTTAAGGCCTAGTCACAAATATTCATAAGAAATAAACTAGTGGAAACACTAAATAAAAAACTAAAATGAAAGCTACACGACAAGACAGATTTAAAAACATTAAAAAAACAATTTCAAAATCTGCGATTGCAACAAAAGGAAAAACAACAGATGGAAAATTAAACAGGAAAGCTAAGTCAACTTTAATTTTTTTTTAAAGTTTATAAACATACATTTAGTTTTTTTATTAATACGAAATGTAGAATTAAAATTATTTGATTTCAGAATATTAGTTTTAGCGACTGATAATTTATTATATTAAG
This sequence comes from Meiosimyza decipiens, assembly GCA_963680825.1. Lineage (NCBI taxonomy): Eukaryota > Metazoa > Arthropoda > Insecta > Diptera > Lauxaniidae > Meiosimyza > Meiosimyza decipiens. Next base: position 36,329,200 of record OY804260.1, on the reverse strand, counting down.
AATTATTACATTGAACTTGCAGTCATTTCGCAAAGACCATATGATCGTAAAATTTTTACTTAATTGATCAATGCTTTTTATTCAACAAACATGACAAAGATAACAAATGGAACAATTTAACCTGGTAATTGGTGACATATATTTCGGCTATTACCACATATATACACATTCTCATATGTACAGTCAGAGACTTAAGTTTAAATACACCCCTCAAAAATCGTTTCCAAATAAAACTAAGCATTTCAAGAAAAATCTAAATACGCAGTTTATTTTTAGTTCATTAATAAACAAAAACAGACACAAAAAAAAATTTTACTTTGTCGCATTTTAAACAGTGAACTCATAAAAAACTTAAAAAAAGCAGGACAAAAGTTTAAACACAGAAAAAAAAAATTATTATTCTGCCAAAATAAAATAAAACTAAAAGATGCAGGCTTGATGTTAATATTTTGTTGAGCCGCCCCGAGCTTCGATGACTGCTTGCAGACGACGTGGCATGGATAGAACCAAGTTTTCTGTTTCGGTGGGCGTGATTTTTGACCAGGCCAATTTTAGAGCTTCTCTTAGGGTTTCTTTACTCTTTGATGCTGCACAATCCATTTTTCGTTTCAATAACTCCCAAACGTGCTCTATTGGGTTTAAGTCAGGTGATTGTGGAGGACTACGAAGCTGGCGTGGAGCATAATACAGCAACCATTCTTTTACCAAAAGCGCTGGGTGTTTGGGATCGTTGTCTTTTTGGAATATCCAATGCCTTCAAAGACCCAAACTATCCACAGAAGGCTGCAAATGTTGCTCTAATATGCTTTTGTACAAGTGTCGGTCCATTATACCGTCGATAAAAACCAAATGGCCAACACCAGCTGCTCCAATCGCTCCCCAAACCATCACACTACCGCCACCATGCTTTACAGTTGGTATTAAATTTTTGCTTTGAAGTGCTGTGCCAGGCTTGCGCCAAATTTTTGCACGACCATCGCTGAATTTTGATTCATCTGTAAATAGGACTGTTCTCCAAAAGTCATCATCCATGTCCTTATACTTCATAGCGAAATCCAAACGAAGCTGCCTATTTTTCTCAGAAATGAGAGGTTTCTTACGTGGAACTCTGCTATGGTATCCCTTATCCCGCAAAGCCCTTTGTACAGTTTTTGGATGAACATGTTTACCTGATACTGCAGCAATACTATCGGCTAACTTTGGCGCACTTATTTTCGGATTTTCGTTGACTTCTTTTAGGATAAGGCTAACATCTCGGCGAGAAAGTTTCCTTGGTCGTCCAGTTCTTGGCCTGTTTTCCACTGATTTATAAGTTTTATATTTTCTTATAATATTTTGCACACTTGCACGCGACAAATTCAGCATATTGCCAATATCTCTGTAGGTTTTGCCATCCTTAAAATGTTTTACAATTAAATCTTTAACTGCAGATTCAATTTGTTTTCCTTTGCCCATTATTTTACTTTTTAAGACTGCCGACAACGATCAAATCACAACTAATACAGAAAAAAATGCGTAAATGAGAAAATCAACAAATGTAACTGTATTTTGTTTCGTAAGAATATGCAAAAGCACGTGTGAAAGATCTTTTTTCCTTCTGTATTTAAACTTTTGTCAAGCTTTTTTTTTGCTTCTAATGAATTTACCGTTAACTAGGCGACAACATAAAGATTTTTTTGTTGTTGTTGTAGCTAATTGATGGACTAAAACAAACTGCATACCTACATTTTTATTATAATGCTTAGTTTTATTTAGAAGTGAAATTTGAAGGGTGTATTTAAACTTTAGTCCTTGACTGTATATACATAGCCTCATCAGACCAGTTTTTGATTAATGTTGTACATGGGATCGAACCCCTGACAGTTCTTGAATTGCAATGTTATTTTTGACGGTCGCTCTTAACACTTGAGCTGTTGGGGACATGACCTTGAGGTGTACAATGTGCGCTTATCTATTTCAATCCACACAGAATGTTCCATTTTTTGTTATCTATATACTTGTCACTTTCTCGCTTGTTTGCATAGGCATTACCAGGTTAAATTGTTGATTTTTTTGTGAACATAAAAAATGTTTTCCTTTCTTTCTAATGTTTGCAACTTCAACGCAAATTTTTGGCCACAATTTGCAAAAACAGAGACATTGAAATTTCTATTTTCTTAAAGTGCCATCAATTTCGGATAGAAAGTCTCTTTGTTAAAATCGATTAGAGATTGTCGAGGTTATCTACCTTTCTCTAAGGAAGGAAATTCGATCTCAAGTTCGCAATAAAATTCTTGTTCTTAGTACTTGATGCAGATATTTACCTTATGTGATCGATTTCAGTTTCTTTACTCTCGTTAAAATGTTTTCTTGACCTTCTACGCGTATAAGACGAGTCGTTAGTGTCTCGTTTGAGTAACCAGCAGCACTTAGACAGCATTTTGACTTGGCTCTTTCCTTTCAAGCGCTTTTCGATTGCGATTTTTTGGCGGAGTTGTTCACCCTGTTCATCGCTGAGTTGACCCAGATTTTCTGGGAATAATCCTAAATGAGAATGCAGAAAACGAATTTTGATGGAAATGTTACATCCCATTTCTCCATAAGCTTCCAGCCTCCTCAACATAATTATGACATTTTTTATTGCCCTAAAAGTTCTCACACAAAGAATTGAAACTCAGCCATGATCTTTTTTCAACTTGGTTCAATTTTTTTAAAATGTCTGTATCAGTCATAAGCTTCCGAATATTTGGTCCAACAAAAACGACTGTAAATTATTATCAAAGAATAAAATGCGAGTAAATAATGTTTTTTTCGTGGAGGACATAAAAATTCCTCTACGTACCTTCTTTGATTTTGGCGTCACTTAACGAGGTCATGATACTATAATCAAGATTTGATACTAAGTGGCGGTCTATCGGTTGTGTTCCAGTTGGAATATATGGTATATCATTTCTCTCACTAGGAAATTCATTGCTGCAAACAGGAAAGCTTTCAGTTTTTTTGGTTTTAGCCGGCTTATTTAGAATTTCTCTTGGGATAGGTTTCGATATGGTTAAAACATTAGGATATTGAGTGCAGTTGCGGGCTTTGTAGTGATGACCAACGGTGTTTGTTTGGCAGAAGTTGCAATTTTCCGGCTTATGATATATTTACCGATGCCAAACCATAGGAGTTACAAATGACAAACGCTGGTTATCGCACTTATCGATTTCCATTGCTTCAGTGTTGTAGAGCACATTGAGCAAACATATTCGGTGTTATACCAGTCACTTCCAACGTAAGAGCGGTTGAAGAAAATGCTTGAAACGGCGGTAACAAAACTTATTTCGATTATCACACACGCCTTTCACAAGAAAAAGTTTCGTAGCTTCGACAATTTGTAATAGATTTAAAAAAAAAACTATTTTTATCTAAAATCAATAACACTTTAAGAATATCTGAATATTTCTTTTTATGCAAATTGTGGCAAAAACTGCAAATATTTCAAAAAAAAAGAAACCAATTTTAGATTTTCACAAAAAAATCTCTTGATACTTTTATTATACTAAGGTAAAAATGCATACATTTTGAAAGTATTGACATTTGACTTTCGAAAGCTGTTTTAAAATTTGAAAAAGGTTGAAAAATTGCTGAGTTAGAAATTGTTTAGTGCGAAAAGTCACCAAAATTGGTTTTTTTACCATAAATTGAAATTTTGGGGGTGTTACAAAGATTTTAAAAACAGTTTCGTGTTGTACTCGACTAGACCTACAACCAGTCCTTGGTCATTTGAAAAGTTCATTTTTACTGTAGCACCGTGATATTAAACAAACTTTGATAACAAAGAAAAAAAACAACAAATAATTAAAAGTCTATTTTTTTCAACAAAAACATAATATAAATTTAATGAGTCATTAGTGAGCAAAATGCCTCGTGGTAAGGTTTTAAGTGAATTTGAGATAGGTGAAATTATTGGCTTAACTGAAAAAGGTGCATCAATTGCTGAAATTGCTGACAAAATGTCCTGTAGCAGAAAAGTTATTTACAATTTTCTATCAAATATTGAAAACTATGGCAAAAATAAGTCTGGGGGCCCAAAATTTAAATTAACGGAACGAGAGCAGCGAACAATATTAAAAGAAGCGAGTTACAGTACTAAAAGCTGCACCCAACTTGCAGCTTGTGATCCCACAAAAGTATGCAAAACTACGATTTGGAATGTGCTCAAGCGCTCGAAACAAATATGCAGGCAAAAATTGAAGCTTATGCCATGCCTCCTCAGCGTCATAAGAATGCACGAGTTTTGCCGAAATAATATGAACAGAGACTGGACAGTTGTAAGCTTTTTTAATATGCTCATTTTTATATGTGTAAATGGTTGTTAATTTGTGAGGACGAAAGTCGGTTGCCTCGTTTTCGTCCACATACGACGCAAGTCGCGTAGCAATGAATTATTTTTATCTAAGTTCTTAGTGTTATAAGTAAAATAAGTAAACGGCACCACCGTAGGGTAAGCTTTCGGAACAGCTGTTCGTGGTGAAATAGAATACCAACATCCAATGTCACCACGAACAAAAGGGAACTAGGCAAACAGAAACTGACGAAGCATATAAGATCGCGACTTTCAAAAATATCAGTCAGTCACCGCGGAACCAGCAAAGGACACAGATCACCGAAAGAGTTACTCCGGTAAGCAACTTTTGGTCGTAGAACCAACTTATGCTGCTAGTGCTAGTCAAAGCAGCATACGTTGGTGTTTAGTAGTTTCTCTTGTAGTTATCATCGGTGGATTGCTCTGAGTAATCACACGTTGCTAGTGCTTTGCAAAGCGACGTCCGATTACCCTCAGCGTGTAAGTAGGAGTAGTTCCTCTTTTGTAAGCGGCGGAGTTGCAGTGAGTAATCACACGTTGCTAGTGCTTTGCAAAGCAACGTACGATTACACTCTCTTAGAAGCGGTGGTTGCGTGTTACTAGTGTTTTGCAAAGTAACGCCCAATTACGATCAACGGATAGTGAGCAAAGGTTCCCTCTTGAAAACGGTGGACTGCTGTGAGGAGTCACGCGCTACTAGTGCTTTGCAAAGTAACGTATGATTACGCTCAGCGTATAGGCGAGCATAGCACTCTCTTAGAAGCGGTGGTTGCGCGGTACTAGTGCTTTGCAAAGTACCGCCCAGTTACGATCAACATATAGTGAGCATAGGTTTTTTCCCTCTTGAAAACGGTGGGCTGCTGTGAGTAATCACGCGCTACTAGTGCTTTGCAAAGTATCGTATGATTACGCTCAGCGTATAGGCGAGCATAGGGCTCTCTTAGAAACGGTGGTTACGCGTTACTAGTGCTCTGCGAAGTAACATACGATTTCCCTCAGCACATAAGGGAGCAGTGAATTTCCTACAAGGAGTCCCGCGGTCATTCGCGACGCGTCGATGAGCACGAGTCTTTTTTTTTTTTGTTTACCAGCAGTGAAACACGGTACAAGCGCTAAATGAATCTACGCGGGAACTAGTTACATCGACGTCGCAATGAGACTACAACAGGCTGACGGGCGCTGCAGAACAACGCGCGTATTAATAATAATATATTTATTATAATAAGAAAGAAATGTGAATTAATATTAAATCTTAGAAATTTGAATTGAAAGTGAAGTGTATTAAAGCTTGATTAAACTTAATCCCGCTGTGTTTTGTTGTATTTCCGAACAAACATTTGTATAAATATGGCAGCCCGCAAGTTATAAATTTTTGTAGCCGGACCCTGGATACCGGCGAGTTTAATCCCCGGCACGAAGGTTCGTTACAAATTTTAACAGGTAATTTTTTCTGATGAAAAGAAGTTCAACTTGGACGGTCTGGATGGCAATAGAGGATATTGGCGGGATTTGAGAAAAGATCCCCAATATTTTTCAAAGAGAAATTTTTGGTGGAGGTTCTGTTATGATTTGGGGTGCCTTCACAGCCCAGAGCACATTGGAACTGCAAGTTGTACCAGCAAAAATGAACAGCGAGCTATATTGTCAGCTCTTAAAAAGTAGTTTACTCCCATATCTGGAGAAAAATAGAAGCTTTAGCTATATTTTTTAACAGGACAACGCCGCTGTTCACGCCAGCATGAAAACACAAGAATGGCTTCAAAGAAACAGTGTTAACGTTTTGGATTGGCCAGCTTGTTCGCCTGACTTGAACCTAATTGAAAACATTTGAGGGATTCTCGTCAGGCGAATATATGCAGACAAACGTCAGTTTTCAAGTGTCGCAGAGTTAAAAACAGCCATATTCAAAGAGTGGGAGGCTCTCAACGCTCAACTTTTAAAAAATTTAGCAGACTCCATGCAAAGCAGAATATTTGAATGCACCAAATCAAATAGCGGAGTCACGTCATATTAAATAATATAAAATTGAAATAAAAATTTGTTGTTTTTGTTGAAAAAAAATGACTTTTAATCATTTGTGCTATAGTGAATGAACGATTCTTAGGCAGAAAAAATTAAATATTAGAGATATTGATAACGGTTTATAGAGAGAGTAAAGTGAGTATAACATTTGATAATGTCAGTTTAAAGAGAGCTCAACATTTGTCAGTAAGAGAGTCAGAGGTTCTATATTCAACTTGTTACAGCACGTTCTCTTAAAATACATAAATTGTGCTATAGTTAATGAACGCAGTGTAGACATATGTTTCGATTCTTAAAATCTCATCAGTTTATTTTTAGTTGTTACCTACGTCAGCACTCAAATTACACCCGCCATATCAGCACTTTTTATCATTCAAAAAAGCTATTTAATATCATTAAAAATGTGTGTTAAAGACGACTTAAGGTCCCATTTGTATAAAGTAGCTGCTAGAGCATTTATAAGAAAACGTCGCTTCAGCTAATAAGCTCGTCACTATGAACTAAAAATATAAGAATTTATCTAATGTTTATTACGATTTTTATTATACAACATAACACATTTTTCTTAGCCAAACAATAGAAAATTAATTAAAATTATATAAAAATAAAAATTCTTTCAAATTTTTCTCACAACCAACAATTGAATTTTATGAAATACGTACAAATGTATGGTGCGCAACTAAGTTCTCGCTGTTTGTTCTTAGAAAATGTAACTTTATTGTCAAAAAATAGTTACAGATGAATCAATCAATGTATTGCCTATTGCCCATAGCTAGATACCACTTTTCCCCATCTTTCTGGTAGAGCTCGAATGCCATCACGGTAGAAGTGTTCGTCTCTTGAGGCTATCCACGAATCAAGCCATTTTTTGAGGTCTTCATAGGAGTTAAACTGCTGATCAGCCAGACGATGTGCCAGTGAACGGAACAAGTAGTAGTCTGACTGGGCAATATCTGGGGAATACAGCGGGTGGGGTAGGACTTCCCATTTGAGAGTTTCTAAGTATGTTTTCATGCAATAGGATTACTTTATTGTGCCTCTGTTCGTATTGGGGCCGTTTTTCACGCATGCAAACGCTTGGAAATGGCTTGTCAGGTAAATCCCGATACTGAAACAAGCTCCTCTTGCGTTTGGACCGAGTCCGTACCATTGAAGGATTTTGGCCTTCCTGCACGTGGTCGATCGTCGATGTCGAAATAATGGTCTTTAAAGCTACGAAACCAATCTCGGCACGTTGTTTCGCTCAGAACACCATTTCCGTAAACTTTTTGGAGCTTTCGATGCGCGTCAGCCGCCGTTTTCTTCGATTGAAAGAAGAGAATTAGCACCTCCCGCAAATGACGATTGTTTGGCACAAAATCAGTCATTTTCGAGCAACCACAAACAGACTATGAAAACACAAAATCTTAAAAGTGTCAAATCGGTTTGTTTGCCATATGTTTAGGCTAGATTCATAACGTTTCGATATGAACCATATTGACCAGTTCTTACCGCTAGCGCCATCTATTGACAAACAGCGAGGATTTAGTTGCGCACCTAATATAAATATATTTACACACAGACCTTGAAATTTTTAAAAAAATTTCAAGTACTATCTCGTGCTGATCAATTCATGACCTATTAGATGCATATGTTTTGATTTCAAAATCTTGCTAACCAATTAATCGGACAAACTGACCAATTATGAACAATTTGTGACCTCTTAGATGCATATCTTTTTATATCAAAATTTTCCAGATTAGGCGCTAGCGGAGTTGGGCCAGAAAGTCGTAGGAAAACTATTTTTAGTGTAGAAAAGTCTTTTGGATGGTTTTTAAAGTGCAATCACATACTTTTTAAAATCCAAGACAAGCGGCTTGCATTGTAATAGATCAATTACTAGCAAATTGTTTCACATTTTGGCACTGCCAGGGTTAAAGCGTTTTGCGTTTGTTAAAAAAACTGGATTATGCATAAACAGCTTGCGTACATAATACTGTTTCTAAATGTCAATCTCAATCTCGCTCCGGAGTTTGCCATCTTTCGCATGTTACACGTATACACTGCTTCGTCTCAAGCATCAACCTCCTTAACACTGCCACAATCTACAGAAGCGCCACAAACCTGTGCGCAGTCTACACCTCTGTTGCTTATAACTTTGGCGTACAAACAGGATATCGTACCTACTGCGTTAATCTTAATTAAAGATAAATGTGTAACTTTTCAAACAGTTCCTGCACTATTGGATTCATATTCTAAAGTTAATTTTATTACAGAGCAGACGGCAAAGCAATTACAGCTCTATTTCAAACATAATAATCAGGAAGACTTTGGCATTGCTGATATCCGTACAGAATTCAAGCAATATGTTTCCACTACAGTTAGGTCTCGCATTAGCACATTTGAATGGTTATCTAATTTGTTGTCACGAAGCGCATGTCTGTTAAGCAACCGGGCGAACAAATAAACTTGACAATTTGGAAGGTTCCTAAGGACTTAGACCATGCGGACCCATATTTCTTATTTATTAGTACGGGCATATTTTTTGATCTTTTGCTTGATGGCAAAATAAAATTAGGAAAAGGCTTGCCATGTTTGGTAAACACCGCCTTCGGATGGATAGTAGGCGGAAAACTTGATGCTAATACAATACCCCGAAGAGTTACATGTAATATGGCAATTGGTTCTAATCAACGGTCAAAATTTGATAGTATCTTCCAACGTTTCTGGGAGGTTGAAAAGTTCAATACCCTTCCAGCCAAATTTTCAGAAGAGAAACCTCGATGCGAACGACATAATGTAGAAAATGTAACTCGTCGTAACGATGGTCGTCTGCAGGTACGCCTTCCATTTAAAGATGCTCCAGAATGCCTCGGCGAATCATTTGAAATAGCACGAAAAATATTCCTTCTCTTGAACGTAAACTTCAGGGAAATAAATTGCTAAGAAAAATGTACATTGGCTTTATAGACGAATATGCACCGATTAAAATATTTACTTGTTTGTTGGTGATTTAATTACTTTTCATTTGATAAAATGAAAGGTAATCTGAAAAATCAAAAATTCATGTCTGGAAAACCTACCCATAAGAAAATTCGTAAGTCTTATTTTCGAAAAAAAATAGTGACAACTGCAAAACATTATTTTTTTTAATTATGTAACTAGAAAATTATTATTTGGAAGAATTCTTATATTTACCTCTAAAGAAAACGCTTTAGTCATAGTTAATTCATGTTCTGCAGTGGGTAAGTTTAACTTGACAGCTCTAGTTGATCTTGACTGTGTCACCACCATTGCATAGATATCAATTGCAGCGTCGGCGAGTTTGTTTAAAATGAGTTGTTCATTAATTATGTTTTTACCATGTTTCAATAGTAAAGTTTCAACTGTTTTGCCAAAACAATCAACACACAGTGAGGTTTCCTTAGCATAAGCTTGTAAATCAGAAACGACAAAATTACTTAAATCAGTTTTATTTAATCCAACAGAACTTGCTGCACGCCTTGATGCTTCTTTAAAAATAAATCCTAAATTTGATGTTGGATTTTGAAGAGCCTTTTGCAATTCTTTTAATTGTAAGCCAGCGTATTGAATTCCAGTTAGAGCAACAAAAAGACGTAGAATATCGTTTGTACCTTCAAAAATTCTAAAAATCCTTAAGTCTCTTAAAACTCGCTCCATACCTGCCGCCTTCATATATCCCATTCCTCCTAAAATTTGAATAGCTTCATCGCAAACAAACCAAGCTGACTCCGATCCAAAAATTTTTGATATAGCTGCTTCTAGGTGATAATCTTGACTACCAGCATCCATATTCTGTGAAATCGTATAAGCCATTGATTCAGTAACGTATTGATATATATTCATTTTTGCTAGTTTTTCTTTAATAGCTCCATATTCTCTAATTTTTTTGCCAAATTGGACTCGACTATTTGCATGTTCTGTTGCTTTTTGTATACAGTATTTCATGGTGCCAGACAAGGTTGCACCCATCCCGAATCGGCCATTATTTAAGATATTCATAGCAACTTTAAAGCCTTCTCCTTCATCACCTAAAATATTTTCTTTGGGAATTTTCACATCCTCGAAAAAAACCTCCGCAGTATTTGATGCTTTAATTCCCATTTTGCTCTCAGGTGGACCATTTGTTAACCCACCAAATGATCGCTCGACAATAAACGCAGTTACCTAAAATAAAAATATAAGTAACAATTATTTTGAATTCTCTAAACTTTTAAATTAATAATAACGAGTTTTTGATGTGGGCTTTGGGTCAAAAAATTTAAAAGAATGCTCTTTTTGAATGTCTTTAATTTATTTTAACCGTCCAATATTTCAACTTCCATTGGATGCCATCTTCAAGGGCACTAAAAAATTATACAACTTATTAATAAAAATAATTTCTTAACAAACAACAAATAAAAAGTTACATATTTTAATGATTTAACTAAATAGCATAAAGACAAAATATTTTAATGACAGAATTTAAACAAAACATACATGACTGAAAAAACACCAAAAAACTACAAAAGGGACATAAAAATATTGCACAATGATGTTGCACTTTCTTTTTACCACTTCGGTTGTCTAATGATTATCACTTCGGGAGTCATTAAAATACTGGATATTTTCGAAAAATCATGTATGGATCTTTTGGAAAAAATTTTTCTTCAGCAAAATTTAGGTATACCTTACAAGCAATTTTATGTATGGGTCATTCCATCTATAATGGGCCTATCATTACCCTCATGTTTTTTAAATAGGCTGAAACTTTTTTCAGTGATTGGTCTATCATGTAGAAGATATAAAAAAAATCGATAAAATTTTTTTTCACCAGTATTATTGCTTAAAAAAAAAGTTTCAAATTGTGTTAAAAAAAACTCGTAAGTAAAACAAAAAAATTCATTGATGAATATAAACAAACTAACACAATCCAAATTAGCTTTTATATTATTTTTAGGTAGATGTGTACTAGTAGATGACAAAAAAACTGCAAATCTGAATAAATAAAGGCCTGAACGGTTTCTATGTGGTAAAAAGTAAAAAAATTTACCTTCCAAGAAAACATCACTTTCCCAAATACTCCATCATCGATTTCAGCTTTTTTAGGGTCAAAATTTTCAAAACATATAGGAGTACCATCCCTGAAAATTTTATCCATGTTTTTTCACCCTGTATAATTTTACAAGCATTTAAAGTTAAGATTTATGATTTACAATGTAAATTGAAACATTGAGAATGAAAGCGAGAGAATAAAATTTGAATTGATTTCAGCTTTTTGAGGCTCAAAACTTTCAGAACATTCAGGAGTACCATCTCTGAAAATTTCATTCATTTTTATTCACCTCATTTCATTTTACAGGCACCTAAAGTTAAGATTTAGGATTTGCAATGTAAATTGAAACATTGAGAAGTAGAGCGAGAAAATTTGAATATTCCGTTATATTCCTTTCATAAATATTCCACTGTATACACGCACTTTAAATGCTTGTAAAATGAAATAAGGTGAACAAAAACGAATGAAATTTTCAGCGATGATACTCATGAATGTTCTGAAAATTTTGACCTTAAAAAGGCTGAAATAAATTCAAATTTTATTCTCTCGATTTCATTCTCAATGTTTCAATTTACATTGCCAATCATAAATCTTAACTTTAAATGCTTGTAAAATCAAATAGGGTGTAAAAGCATGAATAAAATTTTCAGGAACGATACTCCTGTATATTCTTAAAATTTTGAGCCTATAAAGGCTGAAATCGGTGATGGAGTATTTGGGAAATTGATGTTTTTTGAAAAAGTCAATTGTTTTATCTTTTACCACATAGAAACCGTTCAGGCCTTAATTTATTCAGATTTGCAGCAACGGCGGCATTGGTTTCAACAGAATCTTACTGAAACATCTTCTTTACAAAACAATCATTTGGTATGATACTCGGCTTGGTACGATTCAATGGGCTATACCAGTGTAACCCATGAAAAATTAGGTGATTTTCGGGAATTTTTTTAAAAGAAAGTACTCGATAGAATGTTTTGAAGTTTTTTGGACATAATAAGGTATATTTTCAGCTATATTTCAAGATTTTTTTTTTTACAAAAAGGAGGAAGTGCCAAAAAGAAAGTTCCCCAACTGCTGACATGATTCCGGCCGAATGAGTAGCTGAAACTAAAAACTTCAAAAAGGATATTAAAGTTGAAGGTATTTCCTAAACAATGACCTACAATTTTTGAAAAATATCAAAAATTAACAAAATGGCGTAGTTTTGAAAAAAGTGTCGTTTTTTGGGGTAAAAAAATGGTCGTTTTTTGGGGTAAAAAAATGGTCGTTTTTTTAATGCCAAATTGACAATTTTCAACCAATCAAAAATATCGTAGGTCATTGTATAGTAAATATATTCAAAAATACTCAGTTTCAATTTGAAGTCGATCGGTCAGTTTCCCTTTGAGTTATGATGTCAGCAATTTTGAAAAATGTAGTTTCGAGAAAAACGCGTTTAAAGTTGCAACTATCGGTTTATACTTGCGAGCGGTCGCTCATTAGAACGCTGCCATTCAAAAACTATTCAAGATATGACCTTGCCGCTTCACAGGATATTTTTAAAAGAATAAACTATCGAATAAGCTATAAAAAAATAGATTTTTTGAAAGTGTCACACTGGTATACATAGCCCCTTAATAGAATGGTGAAAAAAGAATAAAAACATTTAAAAGAGGACTTGGTTCCACTTGTTATTTGAAAAGAAACAAAGTCCTTAGAGTTTTTATACAGCACAGAAGCAGTTGTTAAACTGCTTACTCTTGTTTAGGTTTTGACAACCACTTAGACTAAAAAAAAAGTTCATTGCTAAAACAAAAATATTAACATTTGAATCAGACTAGTGCTTAAAAAGATCCAAAATTATTTGCAAACTGAAGATTTTGTTATAAGTTTTACTTTTTAATATGAAAATAGCTCGAGCTTAAGTTGAATAATGACTGGCAATATAAAAACAAGTGATAATTCGGATGATAGCTTGAATGGAGATGCAAAAGCCTTAGGTGACAACTCACAAAGGTTAAATGAGTTTAGATTGTACACACTCGAATAAAAAGTTTGGTTTTAAAGAAAACTGTAAACTTGTCTGCTGACGAGCTCAAATGCAGATTAGGGATTTTAGTCATACTTTAAGCAAATTATAGGAGTACAAGCAAGCATAGATAAAATATGTGCAGTCTGATAGATGCCAATACCACATTTATTGCTGGCAGTGAAGAAATTTATGTCCAGACAAAGCCAAAATTAATGTCATCTTTATAACGAAATCGCCCATCGATGGCGAATTCGAGCTAGGCTAACGAGACAGTTGCTCATGCACCTCAGTCGCGTTTGCGACGTCAAATTAAATTGCCAAAATTTAAAGGGGAATATTCTGAATTTCCAAAATTTATTTATTTATTCAATCTATGGATAAAACCTTACAGACTATAACATAATATCCTAGGACTAACACTTACACTTAAATTATAAATTAAATGACAAACTTTTGTATTAATTAATGAGATCAAAATAGACAGTTTCGTTTAACACGAAACACGCACGAGCACGCCCGAATTCAAATTTTCTAACAAGAACTTGTCGTGTCACGTCGTGCGTGTTCGTGTCACGACGAAAAACACGACACGCGCCTATATCTAATTCGAATACAACAGCAAAAATGGAATTGGATTTAATAGCACACACGTAAATTTGCAGCTGAAGTTAGGTTCCTGCCAAGACTTCAAAGTATACTGCGACTATCCCAAAGTACATATACTGCGACTATCCAAAATTTAAACTGCACAGAAATCGCGTCTGGCAGATTTGTGTGTTATGAAAAACTTATTTGCAGGAAATTGTTTGGCTGATTTCTGCTTATCACAGAACATTGAAGTAGACTTTTAACTCCATAGAAAAATCTTTGTATGAATCAAAAATATTTTATTATACCATATCTTAGAAACAAATCATCATATTAATGAGGTCAAAATTAGACCTAGCTACTTTTAAACCCGACGTTAGTAAACAAATCAAAATTTTTATCTTCTTCTTTTTTCTTTTAAATATGTATCAAGTGAATATAAAACTTTTAAATTTTACCTTATCCCGATTTTGTCCGGTAATTTTGTCTTGTATTTTAGTCTGGGCGAAAACTGTGAAGATATCAGCGATTCCCCCATTTGAAATCCATATTTTAGATCCATTTAAGATATAGTGACTTCCATCCGGCGACTTTATAGCGCGACATCGAATCGAGCTCGCATCAGAGCCAGAACTTGGTTCAGTTAATGCGAAAGCGGCATAAACTCCTTCAGTAGCAACTTTGGGGAGGTATTTTTGTTTTTGAGCAGCAGATCCGTATAGCAATATACCTTTAAAACCAATACTTTGATGTGCACCCATAGTTATTCCTAATCCTAAATCATTAGCACCAACAATTTCACAAAGTCTCGCATATTGAGTGTTATTTAAACCAAGGCCACCAAATTCATCTGGCACTTGTAGACCAAATGCGCCAAGCTGCCAAAGTTTTTTAAGAGTGTCTTTATCAATTTTAGATTCCAAATCGTTTCGGGTTGCATCATTATCATCCTGAAAATATATAAATAAGATTTTAATGTGGCTTATTTTTATGCTTTTATTTCTGTGGCAAATTGCAATAACCAGTTATGTGAAATATTTCAAAACATTAGATTTTCTGGGGAAATGTGTATTTAAAACTAAATTTTCATTTCCTGCATTTGTAATCTCAAAAAAACCGAATCAGTTAACTGAAATTATTTTGTAAAAACCAGTGTGTCACATAATTGAGTTAAAACCGGTTAACTTTGCTTTTTTAATTGATTAATTTGCAATTAAAAGTATTAAGAGTTAAAAATTCTATCAAATTTATAAAATTATGATGCAATAAAATTTTTTTATGTAATGTAATGCAATTTAGACGAAACAAATGCACAACTAGATAATTATAAAATTTTTAATGATTTTATTGATTAACAAATTAGTATGATCGAGTTATGATTCGGTAGTACAATATCAGGTGGTGCTGATGGAGGTTCGGCTTCTTTCGCAGGTTTAACAGTTTTTGGTATACCAGATGTCGATGATGTAGATGGTACAGGTTCAGAATTCTTCTGGAGGGTAGAAACCAAAAAATAGATAGAAATGTGCTAAGACCAGTTAACTGACGTGAATTTTGCAATAACCAATTAATTGTAATTTTTTGAGGTCACGTACGAAAAAATTTTTTCATGTTTTTTGTAGTCTACTAAACAACCCGATTACAATTTATTCAATAAATTACTTTATCTGTTCTATACAGATTTTTTTCTCTCGAAATCAGGTTCATGTCAGATAACTGCCTTTTGCAATTTGCCACAGATTTATTGCTTATTATTATTAATTTTAGTATGAAGGTATAATGATATAAAATGAATTTAAATTAAGCATTAATTTAATTAGTAAATTCGAGAACAATTCACCATTGGAAACTTTCTTAAAATTTAACATTTTTATCTATGACTGAATAGTTTTCAAATGCTGACTTTGTCATCAGCTGAATCCTGAGTAAAATCACTTTTAAATTTTTTTCTATAGACAACTTACAATATATATCAAGAATTGTATTTTTTTCCTTTGAAATTTGAAAGTTGTAGACAATTACTTTCGAAATGACTAATTTAGTTATTGTTGATTATTCTTCAGACTACTTGTAATAAGTAGTAAAATATCTGAATAGAGTAATTTAATCCTAATTAAAACGTATATATATGCATAAAAGGGCAATAATGAAAGTAGAGCTATACCAGAAGAAAATTTACCCCAAAATGATAACGTTGAACGAATGAATCCAAATCGCACATTTTCTGAGTACATTAATTTTTTCGACAATTTCTTGAGTCAAATAATTTTTTGATTTTGCTCCTTTGATGAGAGGTTATTGTTCTTATGCACTTTTTCCCGCGGTATTCGGAAATGAAAATATTTTAAATGGTGCAGTTTTCGAGTTTTTTAATTTTTTTAACTTCTTTTCACTTTAAAACTCATATCTCGACCTAGAAATACCCAATTTAATCGTTGGTACCAAATTGAAGGCATTGAAATATAAACGTATACGATTAAGTTTTTCATGGGATAAGCAATTGAAAAGATATAAAAGAAAAATTACCAGAATTTTAAAAAATCAAGTCTAACAGTTGATTCTGTGGCCACGAATATATAAAAAAGTGAGTTTTTGGACCTGCATCCTTTCTACGCTATCAGAAGTTTAAAACCAACTTATTCTGATAACGCTAAAACACCAAAAAACATAGGGAATAACAACCAATTAAACTCAACAAATTGTCGAAAAATTATTTTAATAAAAAAATTTGGGACTTGGAATTATTCATTCAATCAATCCCAACTTTATCATTTTAAGAACAATTTTCTTTAGCAGAATTTTAAGATTTTCCACCGATTTCTATTTTTTCGTGGCCACAAGTGAACTGTAAAATTTGATTTTTATAAACATCTGGCCAGTTTCATCAGTATCTTTTGAACTGCATATTTAATGAAAGATTTTATCACATATATTTGTTTAATACCTTTAATTTGGTACTAAGAACAATTAAATTTGACATTGCTAGCTCAAGACTTGAGTTTTGAAGTGAAAGGAGGTCGAAAAAATGAAAAAACCACAATATCTTTTTCATTAGAAATTCATAGCATTTTATGTTTTTTTAAGTTTCAGATATGCTTAGATTAAGAGAAAAAAGTATTAGCACATTTTTTTAAAAATTTTCTTAAGGCTTTAATATATCTTTGTTCTGACCGAAATCCCAGTAATTCAAAACTATATCAGATTTATGTGTAACAATTGTTTCATATAATGCACAAGCGTTTTATTGTTGTTTGATTCCTTTTTGAAATGTTAAGAAGACGTAAATAAGTTGTCAATGGCGATTTATTAAAAGATACGGCAACATACCTAAACTGAAGTTAAACTTTTTATTTTCAGCCATCTATCGGCTGCAGAAGAATCTTCAGTTTTGTGTTATGAAACTGAGTTAAATCAGCCGATCGTAAGCTGACACCTCTTTCTGACAGCTCAGCCAGTAGGAATGCGCACTCAGGAGTCCCCATTAACATCTTACACTCCTTTTGTTCAAAATTTTTTCAAAACATTTTGATTTTTCATTTTAATATATATTACATTCCGTTACCCGGTATTCATATTAAAGCAATGCTAGATTTAAACAAATTAAGAATAAACCTGATAAACAAATTTAAGTATATCAAACCTATCAAAGTTAAAACTGTCAAACAGGTCAAAAATTAAAAATAAGCTTTAATGGCCAAGGATGCCGGATATTTTTTTTGTGTGTACATATGGCGTGGGTAGCAGACGGACGGTTCAAGCGAGCAGTCAGTTGCGAAAGATATTCATAGCGTGCGATCGTCAGCGGAAACAAATTTCAGCTTCCTGGTTAGTACACAATGCGGTCAGTCGGTGATTTTAATTATAATAATTTGACGAGTTGGCCAATCAATGCAAAAAAAACACAGATTTTTTTTTATAGGCGTATGCAGCACGCAACCGGAAAGTATTCTTAAAAATTGTGTAACCAATTAGCTTAAAAATTATTTTTTCAATATATGTAACAAGCATTGAATGGGAAAAGTGTGTGCCAAAAACGCTGTGTCTTCCCAATCTTCGGATATATTATTTTACTTTTGAAAAGGGAGGAGTGGCAAGAAAAGTTTTTCCTGATAAAGTCTAACAATCTTGCTTGGGCCATGTCCTATGAGGGTCCCTTGGCAGTGAGTGGCATCTTCTACCAGTCCTAGCTATTGTATTTATTTTAAAAGCGGTAATGTGTGCGGTGCAGGGCTCGGCTCAGGATCAGGGTGAATCCGACATGGCTCTGGTAGTGGCCGGTGAAAAAAAATTATAAACAGATTTTTGGTATCGCGGTCGTTTTTACTGGCATTTCCCATATTAAATTATTTTTTTATTTTTCCAAAAATTATACTTGGCAATTTTGAAGAACTTCAGCCTTTTTCCATATAATCATTTTTACAAATAATTTTTTTTACAACAATTACATATTTATTGTAATTATTTTCAATTACAATGAATTTCTTAACATTAACATTTTTACCACTAACCTTGAATTCATTGAAAGGTACTAAAGTCAATTATTTTTAATTTCATAAACATTATGAATACTCGATTTAATCGAGGGACCAACAGCAAAGGAACCCAAAATAGAGGTCGAGGAAGACCCACTGTTATTGATGCAAGTACGTTGTATTCTAACCCCCTAGATTTTCAGCTGCTTCCCTTGTCAGTACAGAGCATGCGCACCGGGATCCTTCCACGTAGGATTTTCTTTGGAAGGTCAACCAGAACCTTCGACAGGTCAACCTGAATTGACAGCTCAACCAGAATCTTTGGCAGGCAGCCAGATACTTTGCAGTTCAGCCAGATCCTTTCTGGTTACCAACCAGAAAGAGCTTAAGAGATATGCGGAATATAAGATCCACCGTTGAAAACTTAAACAGCAGGATGTTTGGTCAAGTACCACAACCTTATAAAAGCGATCCTCATTCATAACCACAACAGATTTATACTCCAAGGGTTGAAAATTTTCCAAAATTATAAGATTGGCAAATATCCTTTGATGGATCTGGCAACGTTGCAAATTTTCTTTTTAAAGCTGAAAAGCTTCGTCAAAGAACGAGATGCTCACTTGATCATCTATTAACATATTTTCATATCTTTTTAACGGGAAAAGCTGATGAGTGGTTTTTGCAGTTTCTTAAGCAGAATCCTGAAGCTACTTATCCATTCTTTTGCTATGCTATTAAGAAGCAATTTGGCAAATTTGAAAGCGACCATGAAATCGTTCATAGAATATTATTGAGAAAACAACAACATAAAGAATTTGTTGACAATTTTTATGATGATGTAGTTTCAATGAATTCTTGCATGAGTCAGCAAATGACAGATAGTGTGTTGTCAGAAATTATGCAAAAAATCTCAACACCAATTTCAAATATATGCTTTTTAATAGTGAGTCAATCAGTCTGGAGGTGTTTCGCTGAACAATTGCTTCAAGAAACCAAAAATCAAACACCCTTTTATAAATCGCAAAGGCAGGTGCACGAAATTGATATCGTCTCAAACGATGATGATAGCAATTTTGAATTTGACCCACATTTAGAAGCGTTGCAAGTTTCTCGTCGCTTTTCTAAATCCGATTATTCCAAAATACAATGCTGGAACTGTATGAAACTCGGCCATTCTTACATTTATTGCCTCGAAGCAATATGTAATGTTTTTTGCTTTAAGTGTGGACTCCAAGATGTCATAACCACCAGGGAAACCACAGACCGAGCGTGATGGCTACCGGGAACACACGTTCTTCCCGACCGAAGCCGAGTTCAAATTAAACTCAGATGTCTGACATTAGTGGAAAAGCACAATATTTTTATAACGCCTCTAAAAACGTTCCTGTCTACGGCTGATGGGACAAAGCGAAGTGTTATTGGCTACTGGGACCTTGCTGTCACTGTTGAAAATGTTACAAGAAACATTTATTTTTATATTGCACCATCACTCAGCCAAGAGGCGTATTTTGAATTAGACTTTTGGCAAGCATTCGCTATAGCTCCAGAAATTTTTCCACAAGTGAACTTACTCAGTATCAGTGAAGATTCAGAAGAAACACTTGATTTCCACATTCTCTCGCCAGAAGAACAATTGAAGCTTGAAAAAGTTATTTTGCAGTTCCCCTCTTTTGAAAAACTCAGTCTTGTTTGCACGAATTTACTCGAACATCATATAGACACAGGAGACGCTGTGCCAGTCAAATCGAGACATTTTCCTTTCTCACCTCCACGGCAAGAAGAAGCATATCAAGAAGTTGATAGGTTGCTGAGTATGAGGGTAATCGAGAAATCAGCTATGGTGTAGTTCAGCTGTTTTAGTGCGCAAAACCGGGAAATGTAAGGCTATGTATCCACTCACGCAAGCTCAGCGATTTGACCAAAAAAAATTATTATCCGTTACCCCATATCAATCGATTATTAAGTAGACTAGAAGATACATATTTCATAAGCGGAATTAAATTTGAAGGATGCGTTTCTTCAAATAAAATTGTCCGAATCTTCTAAGGAAAATATCGCATTTTTCATCCCTGGAAGATCCTTATATCATTATAAAGTTATGCCCTTTGGGCTGTGTAATAGTCCACAGACAATGAGCCGTCTGACGGATAAGGTTATTCCATCAATGCTGCTTGAAAATGTATTTATCTTCTTAGACGATTTGCTTTTTTGCAGCTCAGTGTTTGACACCCACATGAAGTTGTTGAGTGAAGTCGCAAAATGTTTGAAGAACGCCAATTTGACGATAAGTGTAGGAAAAATCAAGTTTTGTCAAAAAGAGATCAAGGACCTGGGATACTGCATAAGTTATGGTTGCTTGAAGGTGGACCCTCAAAAGGTCAAAGTCATCGGAGAGTTCCCAACGCCTAAGTCCCCTCGTCAAGTAAGACGCTTCATTGGCATGGCCAATTGGTACCGGTCTTTTATAAATATCTTTTCAAACTTAGCTGGTCCACTGATAGATTGTCTCAAAAAGAAACCAGGTCGTTTTCAGTTTATCTAAAGAGGCGATTGACTCTTTTGAAAAAATTAAAATTGCACTTTCTTCAGCTCCTGTGCTGGCTCAACCGGATTTGCTATTCAGTATGACGCATCTCGCATTGGTGTAGGCGGTCTTCTTTTGCAATTGGATGATGACGGTAACGAACACCCTATTGCTTTTGTTTCTCAAAAGCTCAATAAAGCTCAACGTAACTACACAATTACAGAGCTTGAATGCATAGCCGCACTGGTGTGCATTAAGAAATTTGACCTTACATTGAAGGCTTACCTTTTCGAGTCATAACTGAACATTCGAGCCTTAAGTGGCTTATGACTCAGAAGAATTTGAGCAGCCGACTGGTGCGCTGGAGTTTAGCATTGCAGTGTTTCGATTTTAAAATTGAGCACCACAAAGGTTCTTTAAAAGTAATTCCAGATGCCTTATCTCGTTTCGATGTAGCCGAAATTTCTGCGCCAAACCTTGCGTCAGCTATCGACCTTTCTTCACCAGAGTTTAATTCCACTGAATACCAAAATCTACACAAGACAAACACTGAAAATAAATCCTCTTTGCCATACTTGTAAGTTAATGAAAATGAAAATCTTGTATACAAGCGTGTTAAATTCAGATGAGGAATACAAAATGAAGAAAATGATTTGTGGAGATTGTGGTTGCCAAAAAGTTTGATCGCTGAAGCTATTAAATTTGCTAACGACTCAGTTTTTGGTTGTTATGGCGGTTACGTCAAAACACTTGCGAGGGTCCGTCAAAAATACTTTTGGTCCTCCATGGTAAAGGACATAAAAACTTATGTCGAAAACTGTGACATCTGCAAATGTGCCAAACCAACAAATAAAATTTTTCGAAAACCTATGGGCAATGCTTTTCTGACTGAACATCCTTTTCAACGATTGTATTGCGATTTTTTGGATGCCTATCCAAATTCATATCAAAAGATATGCAACAATTTTGCTCGGACTATGGTATACGTCACATTAAAACTTGCCTTTATTCACCGCAGGCTAATGCCTCTGAGCGTGCCAACAGCGAAATCATTGCAAAATGAAGGATTTTTCTCGAGAGCCAAACAGATCATTGTAGTTGGGATCGGTATATACCACAAGTTCTTTTAATTTTGCGCAGCGACTACCATTCTGCAATAAAATGTTCCCCATACTTTGCTGTTTTTGGAAAAAATATGCGCCAACATGCTTCTTCTTATGAATTATTGGAAAAGCTAAATTGTTCAAAAAACAAGTGATATCAAGATCGAACATAATTCTGATCACCTTAATCGAGTGCGAGAAAAAATTTTCAAAAACTTGGCGGTCGCACTCGATCTAAACCTATCAATTATCGCGTAGGCCAAGAAGTTTTTAGAGAAAAGCAGAGCAGTTTTGCAAAAGATATTAACTCTAAATTCAATCGGAAATTTGTAAAGTGCCGAATTATGAAGAAAACTGGAAGTGCGTTATATGAATTGGAGGATTTAAATGGAAAGTATATGGGTACGTTTTATGAAGACAAAATTCACCATGAGGTTGCTCCTTCAATTTGCTCTACTCATATCTTTGATTTTGCCCGGCTTTTCGTGGGTCGTGCCACACGGTTGCAAAAGGGGCAGTAGGCGGAAAATAAGAAACGATAGCAGTAAAAGAGACAAAGTAATTTTTTTTTTAAATATGGTGAATGTTGCAAACAATTGCTGATTTTGTTTTACATATAATATTATACAACTAACTCTAACGTCATACGTTAATGACAAAGTTTTTTCTTTTCTATAAATTTGGTATAAAAAATAGTTGGCTTTTAGCAGCTCGTTCGTACAGGTGAATATTAACAATGCATAATTTAATTTTTCATATTCACTATTTCATTTGTTTATGAGCTTGTGTATTACCTTAAAAAAATTATTTAAAAGAAAAAAAAATTACATGAAACAAAACTTGATTGTAATCATTTATTTCTAAACAGTCCAAGTTGATTTGTCATATCAATCTGTACATTTTTTTTAAATTTTAGATATGTATGTGATTACAATCGTAAGATAAACTATCAGAATATTATAGGCTGTAAGCAATTTACAGAACATTTAGTTAGAAAACGAAGAACATTAATATACTCTGGCATATTTACATAAAAAAAAAGATATATAACACATTGAATTTGAAACTAAAAACTAAATGAATATTTGAAATGAAGAAAATAAATGTTTTCTTTTAATTTAAACAAGATGGATAGTTGTTAGATCGCGGATTTAGGGGAAATGACATAGGTGGGTTAACCGTGATGCCATAAGTGATAGTGACCTGGAACCGGTTTGTTACTGCTTCCTTTTTTATAATTTATTTTTTTTGAAATTTTTTTTTCTGTTCTTTAGAGAAGAAATTAAAAATTTTTTTTTCTATGAGCACACCAAGGCGCAATCGGAAAACTGCGTCCTAGCCGGGATATATTTTTATTTAAAACTAAAGTAAGTTTGTTCCTTGATTTTGCCAGGCGTAACAGTATCTAGGATTTTGTAAATATTTTTTCTGCATTTGGCTTTAGAAATGGTATTACCAAGCTTCTTTTGAAGGATGTATGTGATTATTAAATATTTTATTATAAATGCTTAGCAATCGGACTTTTGAATCAGTACGTAAGTTTCTTATCATAGAATAAGAAACTCTGTCCCATCCAGGAGTGTTATCTTTTAGTTTTGATACTGCCGACGCAAACTCAACCATGCTTATTTCTTTTTCGATAATTAATGCTTAAGGAGATGGTCGGCTACTAGTATGAATTTAGAACAGAACTTTTTATGTTTTGAAAGAGTGTGAGAAAATTGGAGTCTAATGAATTGTTTTACCAGAACATTGCAAACTCTTCAGCGATTTGAGTGCGATCTGTTAGCAGATGAGTAGAGATATTAGTTGATGATAATGTTGAAAGCATTCCAATTTTTGTTTTTTATGCGTTTAAGATTTTATAGATTGGAGTTCCACCATGGTACATTTCGGAGACGAACTTTTGATGAAGTTTGCGGTATTGATTCGCTAGCTGATTGCAAAATTATTTTGATAATGTTAGCTGTTTCTTTATTAATATTCGAGCTAATGGTACTGCGGTTCTCGCAGTTTTTATGAGAAGAATTTGTCAATTGAGAAAAATTTCCAAGATCTATTTTAAATTTAGTTTTAGTATATAAATTCTTATCAAGATAAATATCGATATGATGATCGGAAAGATTTTCGTCACTGACCCATTGGGATTGCATTGCAATAGCTGGAGAGCAAAATGTGAGATCTATAGTAGAAGGGCTAAGCAGGTTCTGGCGCAAAATCGTATGGATTTTTGTATGAAGGTCTAAATTCACATATTTTGGCATCTAAGATTTTTCTAAGTCCCTTATCAGTAATTTTTGTTGTTTGTCAACAAACTGATAAGAGTTGGTGAGCACGTGGTAAAAAATGTAAACAAAGTGGTATGGTGTGGTTAGTGTTGGAGGGGGGGCGGGGGCCGGGAACTCGGTACGCTGGTGAAAATGTGGGCAAACTGATAAGAGTTGATGAGCAAGCACGTGGTAAAACAAAAAAAAAAAAATGTAAAAACAAAACTGGTATAGTGGGCTTAGTGCTGGGGGGCACGCAAAGTGATAAGTCAGTACGCTGGGTCACAGCGCTGCTTCTATGATATGACACATGTAGACAGCACAGTTGTGACCGCAGCCGCGCCGAATGTGATGTATGTATGTATGTATAGACATGAGAAGCCGAATTTTCAATTCACATAATGTGTGACAAGCTGATAAGAGTTATTGGGGCGAGCATATGGTAAAAAATGTATACGAACTGGTAATAAGTAAATAAAATAAAAAAGTGGTTTTTTTCTAAGTTTCCTTATCATTTATTTTTTGATATCTACCATTTGTGTGTAAAGTAGACTTTTTTGGTATCTACCATTTGTGTGTAAAGCAGACATGCATGTAAGCGTTGTTGAGGTCAGCGCTGTATTATAGCAACACAAAACTAGAAATTAGTACATTTTTAATTGTGCAGCCAACACAACCAAAGTTCAAAAGAAAAAAAAGAAAAATTAAAATTAATTTTTAAATAATCATGAGGAAAAGTGTTGATTTTATTAAAAAAGCTAAGATGGCATTTGAGAATGCTAAAATTAACTGTGAAGTTATCAATCACAGTGTTAAAGAGTGTACTAGCGCTAAACGGGCCCTCCAAAATAAATTAAGGATGGCAGAAACTACAAGCGAGAAGCAGCAAATTACTTGTGCCTTGGGTCTTGTCAAAGGTTACTGCACCAAGCTCAAGTTCCTCCATAGAACTACTGGTGCTGGCCTTTCACAAACCATGACCAGACAGAACTGGAGATCACTACGTGTAAAGTGGGTGGATGTTGAGTCAGCTTTTGGTGGACGGTAAGCTAGTTTTTTAATTAATTCCATCATATATTTTACTAAATCTTTTTTTATTTACAGAATACGTACAGGTGCTATTATTAATATGGCGCATAAGGAGCCGAAGAGTTTCCTGGAGGATTGTGCTGAGGTTTTCCAACGGTATATAAAAAAAATCTTGAGGAAAGAGATGGCTCTCAAGGTAAATGCTGTGTTTTGTGGAGAATTCCACATTATCAAAGGAAATAAGGAGATTCATGAGCATAAATTCATGAATACGAAAAATGTAGCCATCTACCGTGAAACTGACCTTAATGCCTTGTTCAACGATCACATCCGTGATAGCATCCTAAAGAAGTTGGAGGAGTTTCAAGAGCGTGATAGTGGTTGGGCATTGACGGCTATTGTTAACTTGACTATCGGCATCAACAAATTTACGCCACAGCTCGGTTCATCATACATACCATTGCCAAAGAGTATTGTGGCAAAGAAAGCATGCATCAACGTTAAAAACAATGATGATGCCTGTTTTGCTTGGGCAGTGGTATCCGCTCTCTACTCTGCTGACCATGATTCTGATCGAATGTCTTCATATCCTGATTACAAGAGGGAGTTAAAGTTAGCTACGATCCAGTTTCCTATGACGGTGAGACAGATCCCTCACTTTGAAAAACAAAATGATCTCTCAATCAACGTATACATTCTCAAGAAAACTAAGGAGAAGTTCATTGTGCTACCCACTTATCTGACAAAGGATAAAAAGGAGCAGCACATTGACCTCCTTATGGTGCAGAATATATACTATGAAAAGGAAGATGGGGAGGTCGAGAATGAAAACGATGAAGATGAGGACATTGCTAATCCTGTCAGATACCATTTTGTATGGATCAAAAATTTATCAAGGCTGGTATCGAGCCAACTACCCAACGGCCGAAAACAAAAATTTTTCTGCGACCGATGTCTCCACTATTTTACTTCGATCGCTAAGTTGGAGGCACATACTGAGGAATGCAGTCAACTAAACAACTGTAAAATCAGGATGCCGACGGAGAAGGAAAAGTATGTTAATTTTAAAAATTTTAAAAATAAGTGCATGGCTCCATTTGTGGTATATGCCGATTTGGAATGTCTTTTGGTGAAGTCAACTCCGGTAAGGAGCACAGCTACCCGAAAGAAGGTAACTACTCAAATTGCATACCAAAATCATATACCACACAGTGTGGTTCGTGCGGGAATTAGAGCAATTCGCTGAGGATGTTGAAACTGTGTTTCTTTGTCCTTTACCGATGAGCGCGTTATCCAACGATCAGAATCGTGATTTTTTAATGGCTTCCACATGCCATATATGCGAAAAGTCCTTTAGTGAGGGTGATGTCAAAGTGCGTGATCATTGTCATTTAACTGGCACATATCGTGGGCCTGCACACGAGGGGTGCAATATAAATTTCAAGGATTCACATACGATTCCTATTATTTTCCATAACCTTAGTGGTTATGACTCACACTTTGTTATAAAAAATATTGCGTGTGACTTAGAGGGCCGAGTAGATCTGCTACCCATAAACAAAGAACGTTATATTTCATTCACTAAGCGCTTGGATGAATATCTAATTAAATTCAGGTTTATCGATTCATTGCGGTTCATGAATAGCAGTTTAGATGAACTAGCCTCCGCGATTACAACCTTTCTTAATTTGAAGGCCGAATTTTCTGAGTTAACAGAGTTACAATTTAATTTACTTACTCGTAAGGGTGTATTCCCCTATGATTATTGTGATGATGCAGCAAAATTCGAAGAAACCTCTTTACCTAATATTAATCAATTTTATAACAAATTAAATGATAGCAATATTGGGGATGAGGACTATGTACATGCTCAAAAAGTTTGGTTGGAATTTAATTTGTCTAAATTAGGTGAATATTCTGATCTATATTTGAAGACTGATGTTCTTCTTTTAGCCGATGTTTTTGAGCAATTCCGTGTAAGTTGTTTGAAAACTTATAGCTTAGACCCCGCCCACTACTTCACTCTACCTGGTTATACATGGGATGCTATGCTTAAGTATACCAATATATCGCTTGAGCTATTAACAGATGTTGATATGCTCATGTTTGTGGAGCGGGGTATTCGTGGAGGTCTTAGTCAGTGTAGCAAACGGTATACTAAGGCTAACAATAAATATATGGCTGATTTTGATGCCACTCAACAATCAAAGTATTTAATGTACTATGATGTCAATAATCAATATGGCTGGGCTATGTCACAATATCTTCCCCACGGCAACTTTAGTTGGGTGGAAAATTACCAAAGTTTCAAAGTTGTAGATGTACCTGATGATTGTGATATTGGATATATCCTTGAAGTAGACTTGGAGTATCCAAGTGATTTGCATGATCAGCATAATAACCTACCGTTTTGTCCGGAACATGGTACACCTCCTGGATCAAAGCAAAAATTGACTAAAATTCATCGAATTTTACAGTTTAACCAATCTCCATGGCTCAAGCCTTATATTGACCTGAACACCGATCTCAGAACAAAAGCGGATAATAAGTTTGATCAAGATATGTTCAAACTAATAAATAATGCTGTGTTTGGGAAAACTATGGAAAATATCCGAAAACATAGCATTGTCAAGTTGCTGACGAAGTGGTTGGGTCGATATGGTGCTGAAGCCTATATTTCTAAGCCTGAGTTTAAGGCTAGAACCATTTTTGCTAATGACTTGGTCGCTGTTGAATTGAATAAGACTGAAATCTTTTTCAACAAACCGATCTATGTGGGGATGTGTATACTTGATTTATCCAAAACAACCTTATATGAGTTTCATTATGGATATATGGTTGAACGGTTTGGTTCAAATTGTACTGTCTGCTACACAGATACAGATTCCCTCATTTATGAGGTGTGTTGCTCCGATTTTTACCAAACTATTCGTGGTGATTGTGCAAAACACTTTGACACAAGCAATTATCCTGCTGTGAATCCTTTCAACATTCCCAATACTTTTAACAAAAAAGTATTGGGAATGATGAAAGATGAAAACGAAGGAAAGGTAATGCGAGAATTTGTTGGTCTTTGCTCAAAAATGTATGCAATTCGGGTAGAGGGTGTAAAGGAGAAAGATGAAGCTAGAAAGTCAAAAGGTGTCAAAACATGTATAGTTAAAAATAGAATATCTTTTAATGACTATTTCGAATGTCTCAATAGTGGTGAAAAGTTGGTGATCAATCAAAATTTAATCCGCTCGGAAAAACATGAGGTTAGTAGCATTACTCAATCAAAGGTCGCTCTAAGTCCTCACGATGACAAGCGATTTTTGATTGCAAATAGCAACAATACGTTAGCGTGGGGTCACTACAGTATTACCAATGTGAATTAGACACTATTATTATTATTATTATTACTATTATTAATATAAATTTATTATAAATTTTTAATTTTTTTTTTTTTAAATAAATAAATAAATAAATAAAAAGAGATTAAATATTATATTAAAAACAAAAATTTTCTTTATTTTCTTTTTCATTACAGATTAAAGTATATAATTTTTATTAATCCAAGAATTGTGATTAGTAGAAAATCCTAACCATTTAACAAAAATTTGGTTTCCTTTAGTTTTAATAACCTTCTCAATTAAATATGTGTTTGGATAATGAGTTCGCATTAACTCGTTTTCATAAAATCCTCCAATAATTGGCTGCCCTTGGTAATCCTCCAATAAATATGTTACAGGGTTAGTGTTTTGTATAACACGTATTTTGAAGATTTCAGTAGTCCAGTTGGGGGTGTATCCTTTATTGAAAATATGCTTATACTTGCTAATACGTACATGATCTCCAACTTTTAGTTTTCCCCTTGTGAAAATTTTAACAAGTTTATAAACTCGTTTAAGTATAGAGCGCTCATTTTCTATGTTGACAGATTTGGGGGACATTCCAATTGTTCTATGTTTATTATTGTTGTATTGATTTATAACATCTTTATAAATACTAATCCATTGATGATTTCCTTGTAAGCTAAATTTTTTCCACATCATTTCTTTTAATGTTCTATTAAAGCGTTCCACAATAGAAGCTTTCAGTGTACTGTATGATGAATAGTGATTAATATTATGTTTCTTCATAAGATTTCCGAATATTTTGTTATAAAACTCTTTTCCATTGTCTGTTTGTAAGTATTTCGGTATTCTTCTTTGTAAAAAAATTGTTTTCATCGCGTTGGTAATGTCTTCACTACCTTTCGATTTAACAGCAACAGCCCAAGCAAACTTTGAAAATGTGTCTATTACAGTTAAAATAAACCGATAATTTTTGTTATATTTTGAATAAGCACCCATCTCTACAAGATCTACTTGCCAAAGATCATCTATACCTTTTGTTATTACTCGACGTCGGATGAAATTTCTTCTTGCTTGTTTATGCAGTTCCTGAACTATTTGTTGCCGTTCCATCTTTAGCTTCTATTATTTTCTTAAGAGTAAAATCAACACTATTTATTCTATCTTCAAAAGACTCTTTATTATCTTGTATTGTTTTATTAATTCGTGTTTCCAACGCAATAATCGATCTATTAACAGTTTCTGCTGAGAACTCAATTTTATATGAGAGTAAATATTTCACCTGTCTTATTACTTCTTCTAAATTACTTTGTAATTTGTTTTGTTCTTCCATAAACTTACTAAGTATTATTTCAGTATTATTAATTTTTTCTGTAAACGATTTCTCAATATGTTTAGTTAATTCTTGAGAATTCGTTTGAAGTGTACTTTCTAAAAAAGTTTTATTAACAGCATCTTTCCCCAATATAGGATTTGCAATATTTTTGATTCTACGCAAGTTGAAATTAAAATGTTGATCACTATCTAAGTGGAATCCGGCTTTTATTTTGTGGCACCTTCCCTCACTTTCACTAATATAATGTCCAAACTTATCGAGAGGCATTTTGTGAATATAGATAATTGAGCACTATATCCATTACTTATACAATAATCCCTGCTTCACTTAATTCTTCAATAATTGAAACAATTTCATTATTATGGTTTGAGTGACCAGCTGATGATGATGAAATTAAAAGACGTCGTCTATCAACTAATTCATTTGGATCATCCCAATATATATAATTCGATTTTTTCATATTTAATCTCATTAAACCACCTCCTTCACGAGTTTTTTCTTTAATCAGGTTTTGAATAATATTTTTATATTTTCTTGATCGATTACCTTGGATTTGCCCATTAGGCTGATAGTTTCGTCCATAAATATTAGTCTCCATCAATATTTCTTGATAAGTTTTTAAATCTCCATCATTATAATCTTTTGGATTATTAAAAACTAAAAGTTCATATAAACCTCGTGTAATAGGCCATTTTGATTTACCAATAACTACGTTGTCATCATTAAAAGTAATGATTTCGCTACCAAATCTCCATTTTTGATTTTTATCTCTTTGAGGACCATAAGCTTTATCCAATTTTCTAATAGAAATGTTCGATAAATTGGGCTCAATATATCTCTTAGATGGTGATGTAATGGTTTCATTAACATCATCATCATCATTATCTATAATATCTGTATTATCATCATCAAATGATTTAAATGCTGAGGAGCTTTTTTCACTCTGATATGTTTTATAATCATTTCTACTTTTTTTAAATGGTGTGCTACTGATAGGGAAATTGTAATCACTATCTTTGAATGAGTTATTCGAATGATTTTCCCTTTTTATTTTCCTATCATAAACTATTTCTTTTAATGGATTAGTTATTGGCTTAAAAGTTTTTTCTAAAATCTCATCATTTGCAGCTTCTCCAAGTATATTTCTTTTTCAGAATATTTCGAGTCTTAATGAGGTTTTTAAGTAGATTTTCATCCATTTTAACCGAAACAGATCAGATGGTAGCTTAACAGGAACAGATCGGATAACAGTTAGCAGTTTAACAGGAATAGATCAGATAGTAGTTAGCAGTTTAACAGGAATAGATCAGATAGTAGTTAGCAGTTTAACAGGAACCAACCAGATATCAGTTTGGAAGTAGTTTTAATACTAAGATAACAAAAATGAATTGATGCTACTTTTATATGCATATATACACATCAAATCCTTTTCTATAACGCCCACTATGCATTTGATCATCCTTACTAATAACAAGGAAACCATACTTTTCCTTCCAACAATTTGCACATAATTCATAGAATGTCTTAAAACTCATATCGGAGCCAACATGATCATTATAAATATGTCAATCATATTTGCATTATCGCGAATCAAGTGTTTTGGTATGTGCGTATAAGTTTGACATAAATAGAAACTATCAACTGCTTTATGACGCCCCATACAAAAATATGATCGTACATGATTTTGTTTCTCGCAAGCTATATCATCAAATATAAATATTGAATTTGGTTTTACTTCATCGGGAGATAGCACGTCATCGTTGTTGGAAAATGCTGAAAAATTTATCCTCTTAATAGGTTTTATTAAGCGCTCCAAGTACTTATATTTTGGTTGGTGTGTCGACTTTGAGTATAAGTAAATATTTTCAAATTTTAAACCATTAGGGCTTTCAATAAGACTTATCATCACATTTGTTTTCCCACAATTCGATGGGCCAACAATAAGAGCTCGTATAGAGTTTGGTAACAATGAACTATTCTCAACATTTAATTTTGAATCAATATTTTTAACGTTTATTGATTTATGTTGTTTTAAAAGACGCATTATGACAACTGATACCCGGATATATATAACAAGTCCTTTTATCTATTTTTAATCACTTCACTTTTATATCTCAATTTGAGATGTATACAAATGACTATCATTTATAAAAAAGTAATCAGTCATCATCCATCCGTCTCAGGAAAAGGTTTTCTAAACAGCGTAATCAACAAACTACCTATTGAACCACATCTACCAGGCTATCAATTTTGTGGACCTGGTACAAAGTTAAAGAAACGTTTAACCAGAGGTGATCGAGGAATCAACCCTTTAGATGCAGCTTGCCGCACACATGATATAGCATACTCTAAAAATAAGGATTTAGAAAATCGCCATATCGCCGATAAAATTTTAGCTGAAAAAGCTTGGGAGAGAGTTAAATCAACTGATGTAACTAATGCAATGAAGGCAAAAACAAAATTTGGTATGGGAATCATTTCCAGAAAACCTAAAAAATCATCAAAAATTAATAGGCACAAGTTATTTAAACATGCTTTGAAAAGTGCAAGAAAGAATATAAAGAAGGCTAAAAATATAAATGATGCTATACAAATATCACGAAAAGTTGTAAACAATATTTTCAAAGGAAAAAAACCTTTAGTTGAAACACCACGAGTAATACCATTGCCTAAATCTGGAGGTTTTCTTCCTCTAGCACCAATATTTGCAGCACTGGGCGCACTTGGTGGTTTAGCTGGTGGTGCAGCAGGTATTACCAAAGCCATAAATGCAGTTAAAAATGGCAATGAGCAGCTAAGTGAAGCAAAACGTCATAACAAAACATTGGAGGCCATTGCAATGGGAAAAGGACTGTACCTGAAACCCTACAAAAAAGGACTAGGCCTATTTTTAAAACCATTTCAAAAAAACTAATAATGAAGCTACCTAAAAGGGCTCTTTCCGACGTGGATCTGAGAGAATATGGAAAATATATTCCAAATTTTAGAGGTGTATTTATGCTTAATGCACTTCCAAGTAAACCGCGTAAGATAGAATGTGGGATAATTAATTTGGATTCTACAAAAGGACCGGGTACCCATTGGGTAGCTTACACAAAAAAGGATAATGATATTGAATATTTTGACAGCTTTGGAAATTTACAGCGACCAAAAGAGATGATAAACTATTTAGGGAAAAATATTAAGTATAATTACTTAAAGTATCAGAAATTTAACACAGTAAATTGTGGGCATTTATGTATTCAATTTTTAATGTCAAAATGTAATCTGAAATACTAATTAAATTCATATATTCATAAATAAAGAACACAAAAACTTGATTTTTTATATGTTTATTTTTTTTGTTTTATTCATTTTTTTCATCGTTATTAGGATTATCATACATGCTATAGAATATATTTTCATTCTTCTTTTCAATGTTCAGGTTAAACGCTCCATTTAAATCCTTAACCTTAATTAAAATATGTGGAGTCTCATTTAAGTAGTCTATCTGGTTTTTAGTGATAATGAGGAATCTCTTGGGTAGATAAATGTGAAATCCATTATTGACAAGGCATCTAACACTTTCACCATACCTCGTTTCTACTCGTTCTATTTTGTTTACATGATATTCAACGTTTTCCTCCATATCCTTCAACGGCAAGTACTTAATATTGGGCGATTGGAATAGTTTTTTTAAGCTTGCCCTCATTGTTTTTCTCTTAAACTTTCTCGGTAATAGACTCGGTAATGGAAACTTTTCAACTTATTCCAATTATTGAATCTATTCTGGTTTTATAGTGAAAATTATATTAAGAAAGACAAAAACAACAATTTTTTATCAGTTGCGGTTAACCTCATTTTAATGTCATCATCATATTAGGATACATATATATATATATATAAAAAATTGTTGTTTGTATATATATATATATATATATATATAAATAATGAAGACAGAAACAACAAAAACAACAATTTTTTATCAGTTGCGGTTAACCTCATTTTAATTTCATCATCATATAGGTTATATATAAAAAGATAATAATAATAATGAAGATAGACATTTACATGTAGACCATTAAAGAAAGAAGTTAAAATGTTTCATATTCAACAGATTATATCTGAAGATAAATATTGTGTTTGCTATGCAAAATGGAAAAATTTCACTATAATAAATTATGGAATTTACATGAAGAATCTGGAAGTGTACCTACGACCAATTAATGGAAGGAAAACTTTAGTATTTTGCATACCTCAAGGACGTGGAGTAGATATTTTAAATTCGCTATCTTCAACAATATTTGAATTTGATCTTAGTCAACATGTTCAAATTGAAGTCCTTGGTGGTTTTATTACAATTATGGGGAAAACTTTTGATGGTGCTGTACCGGAATGGGGAATCAGTAAAATTAATTTTCATCCAGCATGTGAGTTTACTGATTTTGAGATAAATCCCACAGAATGGTTACACACACCTCAACCAAATATTGGAAAAATGAATCATGATACAACTATTACAGTCAGCAATGCTCATAAAAGCCGTTATCAAAGAGATGCTGAAAATATGGATAACAATACTGAGAGCGGAAGTAACAATAAAAGCAATAACAGCAAAAACACAAATAATGATAAAGATGAGAGTATAACATTGATGAAATCTAACTAAAATAATATGGATAAGACTATGCCGATAGTACCATCATCAACTGATTTATAAAGTTGGCAAAATTTAAAAAATTACATTTCATTCGCAATTCAACCTTTAACAAGACCACATATCAATCTAATAACTCAAAATGAAATATAATTTCATCATATTATTATCATATATTTGTATTGTACAAATATTATCTGCTGCGAGACCTATTGATTTAAATCTGAATGAATTTGAAAAGACTGAATTTGCTGTAAGGCTACCTAACAATGATCTTGTAAGCATAAAGCTGAACTTTAAACTGATGAAATGGGATCAAAATGAGTATGTACCATGGAAAGGCGTAGAAGATTTAGGAAAGACACAAACACCTTCACCACTTACAGAAAAATTTTTTTACTGTACAACAAGCTATAGAAGCATTTAGGCAAGATTTAATACAAAAAGAAAAAAATATTGCTGGAATCATAGAAAGTGTACAACCATTTTATAGGCACTTCCAGCTTCAATACAAGGATAACATCATGTTAAGAATTCGTTGTACATATGATGCTACCTATACTAAAAAAAGTCTAAGTATCTCCTGCTTTGAATACCGTCAAGTTGAGTTGGAACGAATTTTGAGTAATGGTGAAATTGAAACCGTAACTGAGGATGATATTACTACACGTTCAAATGTTACCCTAATCAATATTAAACAATATAAACAGGATTTAGATATGGAAATATCATAATTCAACTTTTACAATACTAATCAGTAAGATACTACCAGTCAACGTGTAAAGAACCTTTTCTTAAGTTTTTTTTTAAAAAAAAAATTAATAATGAGATCAGTGTAAAAATTTTGAATAATTTCCTAAATGATGAAAAACTGATATGGGCCGAACATAAAACTATTTTAAATAATTTTAAAAATAAGATTAGTGAATATACAATATATACAAAAGTTGAATCAAAACATGGCCATCATTATTCAAATTGTGTATGGTCAAAAGATACGACAACATGTGGACCTGATACTTGTAACTGTCACCACGTTGATAAAAAATGGATTGAAGCAATAGATATAATGAACTTTTATTATAACTTAAAGGTTCAAACTATGTTGTCGCTTCTTCAGTCGTAGTAAGATTTTGAATAAAAATGTCAGATCAATTTTAGTTGTGGATGTACAAGGTTTTTATATCAATAAAAACTTTACTGTAAAAGAAATTAGTATTTCATCGAATGATATAAAACCTAAAACATTTATTATTGAACCTCCTTTTCGACGCTCAATATTGTCAGAGAAAGAGAGAACAACAAATAACTGGCTTCGCAATCACCATCATGGATTAAAGTGGGAAGATGGTGATTCAACTTTATTAGATGTACTAGAATACATTAAAACTTTTAAGGATAAAAAATTCGTTGATTATGCTAAAGGTTTAGAAAAAACGATATGGATTAAAAATCTTTTTATGAATCAAATTCCTTTTTATAATTTAGATGATTTCGAATGTTGTAATTTGAAATCTTTATATATAAAATTAATGCATCTGTAGCTTGTAAGTACCATAAAAAGAAATCTTGTACCTGTTCTGAAAAAAATGTCTTACTATTAAGAAAATTTATAAAGTTATATATACATAAATAAAAAAACACAAAACTTGATTTTTATTCTTTTTATTTTAAAAATACTATTACTGCTTATTGAAGTATAAAAAAATTCTTTCATTATAAATAGTAAAACAATTATGAGTTGATATTCATTCATCACTTAAAACTCATAATGTCGATAACATTTTCCTTAAGCGGAAATACATCAACTCTGGTTGGAGAATATTTTCCACCAATTGAGCTACCAACAAGATATGTTTGCGGACTTATCGACTTCGCTGCATTTAATTCCATACCTAATGTGGATGTTAAGAACAACTTATTTCATATAGGTGAACATACTATTGAAGTTCCAGTTGGATCATATGAACTAGAGGATATAGCCTTCTTCTTAAATTCAGCCACTAAAGACATTGATGAATCAATTTTTCTTTTAATTGAATCAAACAACAATACTCTAAAAACCGAAATAACGACTTCTATAGATATAGATTTTACGCAGCCGAATAGTATAGGTCAGCTGCTTGGTTTTAGTAAAAAACTCTTAAAAGTAAAGTTGATTGAATTTAATGCACCACCTAAACCGTTATCAACTCTACAAGTGATAGAGCTAGAAGCGGATGATTTTCATCAGCCACCTCCTTATGAAAAAAAAGATGCAACGATTAAATTCGAATCTGATTTACCTACGAATATAGCAAATGTGAATATGATACGCATTGAATGTAATGTAACTATCGGGTCATATATTAATAATGCATCAGTACATGCCTTACATGAGTTCTCTCTTGAGGTTCCACCTGGATATAAAATAAATGAGAAACCTCGAAATGTTATTTATTTACCCGTGAACTGCAGAGAGATCAACAACATAACTATTAAGATTTTAGATCAAGACGGGAATCTTATAAATTTTCGAGGCGAAAAAATTACTATTAGATTACACTTTAAGCCTGAATAATGATTATTTATAATAAAAACATCATACAAAGAGGTTCATCATTTAGTTCACCATCATCTTTTGAGAAGAAGACTACAAATAAGTTTTATAAGCGCCAATTGAAACCATTAAAAGAACTTAATAAAGAGTATGTCATTAATTTAGGACTTAAAATTCAATTATGATTGATATATTAAATGTGCTCCAGAAACCTTTACATGATGAAAGTATTATTAAAAAGGAATATCATAGTTACTCACCATATCTAAAAACTTTCAACAACAATGATGAAATTCGTATACCAATTCAAAATCAAGATCTATATGTATTACCAAGTGAAAGTATGATTTATATTCATGGCTTTATAGTGAAAGGCACCAGTCCAGCAACAAATGTAAAGCTTAAAAATAATTTTTTTATTCGATGAAATTCGTTATGAAATCAATGGTTTTGAAGTAGATCGTACTCGTAATTTAAGAATTGCATCTACTATGAAAAATTTTGTATCTTTAAACAAAACTGAAAGCAAATCATTGAAAAACGCCAGTTGGTGCCCAGATGTTTAAAGTAATCAGTAGTAAAAATCCTATACCAATCGCATTTCGAAGTTGGGAATGTCATGTTAATCCACTGCTAACAAATAGTACAAAGGTTTTGTGGAATGTAAAATTAACCCCACAAAATGAGAGGCCGCGATTTATTATAATTGGATTACAAAAGAATAAAAATAGAGATGCTGGGAACACGTTTGATCATTGCAACATATCTAACCTAAAAGTCTATCTTAACTCTGACTCATATCCTTATGATGATTTGAATAGTCGTTTTGATATGGGTCAATATGCTATTTTATATGACATGTATATAAAATTTCAGCAAAGTTATTATATGAGAGAGCTACAACCACTGTTAGATGTAGTTGAATATAAGACTCTTGCACCACTTAGTGTTGTTGATGTTACTCACCAGAATGAAGCTGTTAAGATTGGTCCAATCGACGTTCGAATTGAATTTGATACTGAAACAACCAAAACTATACCAGCTAATACATCAGCATACTGCTTAGTAATACATGACCGTGTAATAGAATATTTACCTTTAACAGGGGAAATCAAGAAAGTAATTTAAAATAATAATGATCTCTTTTACCTTTAAAACTTTGTAAGCTGAATTATTGGAAAATAAAACATATCATAACATTCCAACACTTTTTTTCTTTTATAATTTACAGTATATCACTCAAATTGTGTGGGTCAAGTTTAATATATATATTTTATTTACCACACCCTTATCACACATTTTATGTTTATGGCACTAATTTGTAAGCAAAAATGGAAAAACAAAAAAATTCATAAAACTTGATCCTAACCATACTCAACTTTAGAAACTGATAAGAATAAAAAGAAGCCGTCATATGATTTTTATTTTATTTTATTATTTTCATAGTCTTAGTTACTAACAAAATCTGAAATGCTAGCATAGAATATTACATTTTTTTCTTCTTAACAATATATATTAATATTTATTCTGAGTCATCATCCTGGGAAGGCTCGTCCCAGCTCTCCTTCTGCAAGATGAGCTTGCCCTTTTTATTCTTCAGCAGCATGAAGCAGCCCGCATTAATTTTCCATAACTCGATCTCAGTGAGATCGAGGAAAGAATTTGGTAGCGGACTGAATCCTCCAGCTCTATGATGATGGCTGGAGTGCCATCCCTTTTGACGATTTTCTTCACCAATTTTATAGGATATTGCTGAAGGGGTATCAGTCCTTTTGGGTTGATGTTTCTCTTCACCTTGTTGAAACTTTTAAAAATTTTAGTGACGTCCTGAAAAAAGAGAGAGAAAAAATAAAAAATATATAAAAATATATGAAATATAAAAATATTTCCTTACCATTATGTGTGAAGGTTTGGTTTTTCTGATGGCAATCCACCAAAATCCACATCATTTTATATGAAAATTTTTGTGGCGGGTGAACAATTTCGGTGGGAAAAAAATGTTAAAAAGCGAGTATGAGAAATTTAACTTATCACACTAATACCACAATTGATAAAATGTGAATTATTTACTACAGACATATTCAAGTAATCAAAATGCATAATATTTAAATTGCAATAGTTGTAAAACCGCATAACACATGGATGTGTAAAAATAATTTCTTCGTTTCAGACAACCGAAAATCTTTCCTTATCAACTCATATGCATTCTACACTCATTAAGCGCTTGTAAAAATATGATGTTTTTCAAAAATAAATTTGTAACCAAAAAAACCACATTGTTTACAACTAATAAAATGTGTAACCATGTTCAAGCCATCTAAAAAGTAATTTTAGATTTAAAGTATGCTTATTAGAGTCTGCATATAACGGAACCGTAGGAAAAAAAATTTTTTTTCTCAACTGTAAAGTGGAATAACTTAAAATTGTTTCTCATCAATTTATGGTTTTAAAAATTGAAAATTGATTTTTATAAATTTTTATGTATAAATTATACATTAAGCGCTTGTAAAAATATGCTGTTTTTCAAAATAAAATTTGTCACCAAAAAACCACATTGTTAACAACTGATAAAATGTGTAACCATGTTCAAGTCATCTAAAAGTAGTTTTAGATTTAAAGTATGCTTATTATGCATAAAACAAAATCATAGGAAAAAATATTTTTCTCAACTGTAAAGTGGAATAACTTAAAATGCGAGGTCAACCTAAAATTGTTTCTTATCAACTTATGGGTTTTAAAATTGAAAATTGATTTTTTATTAATTATGTTTATTAGGGTCTGCATAAAACGGAATCGTAGGAAAAAAATTTTTTTTCTCAACTGTAAAGTGGAATAACTTAAAATGAGGGGCCCAACCTAAAATTGTTTCTCATCAATTTATGGGTTTTAAAATTGAAAATTGATTTTTTATTAATTATGTTTATTAGGGTCTGCATAAAACGGAATCGTAGGAAAAAATATGACTTTGTACTGCCATCTAAAAAGCAATTTCTTTTATGAATTAATATACTATGTTAGTTGTGAAACCGCAAAAATAAAAAAAACGTTTTTAAAAACATTATAATTCAAAGTGATGTAGAGGCAAAGTGATTTTAAATATAAATACATACCATGTACCATACATAAAACCTTATTCGTTTACGGACATATCAACTGGAAAGTTCATTGGAGGGAAAAATTATAAAAAGCGAAGGTAATTCGTAATTACATATAAAAATTATTTTATTCATTCTATTATTTTTTTAACTACAGATGTATATTTTTATTATTGAAAACAACAGCATCATCCAGTGTGGCATGGCCCAAGCAACTTCTGCCGTTGAGTTGGAGAATATGTGGCTAACGTTGCACGGACACCCAACATTTCGTGAGGAGATTATT
This sequence comes from Meiosimyza decipiens, assembly GCA_963680825.1. Taxonomy (NCBI): domain Eukaryota; kingdom Metazoa; phylum Arthropoda; class Insecta; order Diptera; family Lauxaniidae; genus Meiosimyza; species Meiosimyza decipiens. The sequence goes on along the minus strand of OY804260.1, from coordinate 36,288,592 downwards.
GAAACCATTATATATCACCTCACAGATGTTGCCAGCGGAAAGTATATGCGGGAACATCCCGATAAAACTTTTGATGTTGATTTTAACCTGACTGTCGATGTATTAATAGTAAATACATTGGAAGCCAGGTTAATGTTTAAGATAATTTTAAATGAAAGAGTATCCACTATGGGTGGGTTTGCGAATTATTGGTTATTTAATTCGCAAACATACGCTTTCTCCGAAGTAATTCGGAATAAAATAAATATTTTTATGATATCTTACGATTAAAATATGGATCAATAAATTAAATAATTTTTTTATTATACTGACTTTTTTGTTGCGGTAGTTGTTGCATTATTTTTCAGTTCCTTTTGTTTACATTTTTACACATTCTTTGCTAACAAAACCACTTTTTTATTTTATTTACTTATTACCAGTTTGTATACATTTTTTACCATATGCTCGCCCCAACAACTCTTATCAGCTTGTCACACATTATGTGAATTGAAAATTCGGCTTCTCATGTCTATACATACATACATACATACATCACATTCGGCGCGGCTGCGGTCACAACTGTGCTGTCTACATGTGTCATATCATAGAAGCAGCGCTGTGACCCAGCGTACCGACTTATCACTTCGCGCGCCCCCCAGCACTAAGCCCACTATACCAGTTTTGTTTTTACATTTTTTTTTTGTTTTACCACGTGCTTGCTCATCAACTCTTATCAGTTTGCCCACATTTTCACCAGCGTACCGAGTTCCCGGCCCCCGCCCCCCCTCCAACACTAACCACACCATACCACTTTGTTTACAATTTTTACCACGTGCTCACCAACTCTTATCAGTTTGTTGACAAACAACAAAAATTACTGATAAGGGACTTAGAAAAATCTTAGATGCCAAAATATGTGAATTTAGACCTTCATACAAAAATCCATACGATTTTGCGCCAGAACCTGCTTAGCCCTTCTACTATCTATGTTAGTGAAAGAATTATGTGTACTGATGTGCGTTGGCGAGCCGTCATTTAATATGATGAAATTAGCTTGGTTTATAAATTTGTTAAGTATTGACCCTTTTCTGTTAGTAGTGGAAGAGCACCAGCTAGTTAGCGAACTATTAAAGTCGCCTGTTACTATTATTGGGTTCTTTGAAAACATTAGAACATTGTTTAAGTTATTTTTGTTAAATTTTGACTGTGGAGGAAGATTAGCAGAAACTGTAGTGAACTTAATTTTAAATTGCAGTTCTACAGCTATTGCAAAGTCGTTGTTTAATGATATTTCTTTATGTTGTATGGAGTCGTGAATCAAGAGAGCAACTGCGTTATATATTGTCTGTGCAGTATTTATTGAGTAAAGAAAGTAATTTATGCGGATTGGAATGTCGGATAGGAAGTGAAAGTGAGTTTCTTGGAGAGAAATGAGTTTTCGGTTGTATCGTTTAATCAAAATTATAAGTTCTTTGAAATTTTGTATGTATCTTTCATGTTCCATTGAATAATGTTAATAGGTATTCATTAAATGATTTAGAGAGTTAGTTTTACTAAGATGATGTGTGTATATCATAAACGTAAATAATTTTTGTACATGCAAAAATAGGAGTATTTGCTAAACATATTTAAAAAGAGAAAATTAATATAAAAAAACGATATAATTATAATTCCATCTAAAGAGACTCGGAAGAGTCGATGTAGTCCAACCTGTTCTTGTTATTTGGATCTTTAGGGTTTAGTTCTGTGTTTTTGACGATTCTCTTTAACTTTTGCTTAGTTCCCTTTGATACATTTTTGGAAGAATTTTAATTTTTTTGGTTTTCATTACGTTATCTCCGGACAGTTCATCATCATTGCTGAAGAGGTCTGAGTAATTAACTTTTCCTCTCGTTACATTTTTAGAAAGATTTGCGGAATGCGCTTCGTTGTTGGTAATTATTTTTATTTCACTTTTTGCTTCTTCTACATGTTTTGCAGCAACTGAGGCATATTATGCTGAGCCATGCTGTAGAGCTCTCTGTACGTTGTTTTTATTTTTTTCTATCCACTTTTTTAAGCGATATGATGGCTTGTATTTCTTTCTCTTTTAGAAGGGCTTGTCATTTTTTGTCGAGTGAGCCGTTATTGTTGTTGTCTAGTTCGTTTTGTATGCAGCTTGCGGAAGTCGGAGATTGATCGTATTTTTCAGATTTAGAGTTAAAGTCAATAACACTTTCTCAAATAGTGTACTTTTATACAACGGTATTCCGCAGGGGTCGGCGATATAAGTTATCATTTTTATTATTGCCTTTGGTGAGCTGAGTATTTTACTATCAAAACATTCTGTCGAACATTACATAAACGCCGATGATGTAATTATATTTTCAAAAAACAGTGGTGTGGAAGCAGTAAAAAGAATGCATGCAGATATCTTCAACAAAGTATCTGAATGGTCGCTCACTCAAGAGCAAACATAGTATATCAAAAATGCGATATTTTTTCATATTTGTAAAAAGATAAATTGTTCATATGAGAGTTACGTCGTGCTGACGCCCCAGCTTAGTTAGCTCCTTCCTACATTGTTCTACTAATTTAACATCGGATGTTCGTGCTGCTTTGGATAGTGAAAATATTTGTATCATGGTTATGTTAGACTTCTCTAAGGCATTCGACTGTGTTGATCATGCAATCCTTTTGAGGAAGCTCAAACAGGAGTTTAATTTTTCTAGCATATCCTTAAAGCTGATACATAATTATTTACGGGATAGAATGCTTACTATTGTTACTGAACAAGGTACGTCTAGACCATTAATAGCTAATTGCGGCGTTCCGCAAGGATCTATCTTAGGACCTCTTTTATTTTCACTTTTCATAAATGATTTGCCTGAAATTGTGGCCTATTGCCAAACTCAGTTATATGCTGATGACGTACTTTTATATTTGTCTAGACCCATAGGGCTGTCTGAAGATTGCGTTGCTAGATTAAACGAGGATTTAAGTAACATTCAGGATTGGTCAGTTTATAACAAACTCATGCTTAACCCTTCAAAGTGTGTTGGGATGATTTGTTCTAGATATCCTGTTAGTGTAGACGACATTCCTCCACTTATATTAAATAATGTTATTGTTCCATTTCACAAAAATATCAAGTACCTTGGGTACAACATTAATTGTTTGTTAAGTTGTTGTGATGCTACAACGGCAACTATCAAGCGTATTTATGCAGGCTTCAGAAGTCTTGGCATGTCTGCTTACTATTTGCCTAGTTATATGAAAATGCGCTTGGTAAAATGTTTATTAATTCCATTTTTTACTTTCAATTGTTCGGTTTACCCTTGTCCTGACTTCACTTGTAAACGCAAATTAAATGTGGCCTTTAATGACTGTATAAGATTTATTTATGGTATCCCGAGATTTAATAGTGTGGCCCATCTTAAAAAAACTTTATTATAGTTGGACTTGGAGCAGTATTACGATTTCCGAAATTTGATAAAGCTGCATAACATTATTTATAATTATTGCCCTGATTACCTGTTTGAAATGCTTCGTTTTATGCAATCACGAAGGGGCTTAAAACTTATTTTGCCGCGGTACAGAAGTTTGATGTTGGAACGCTCTTACTTTGCAATTCGACTGTGGAACAATCTTCCACATGAATTGCAAAGGGTTAGATCACCGACGCAATTTCGGAAGAAATTTTTTGAACTTTTAAACATGTCTGCTATTTAAACTTATTTTAATTCCCTCATTTTAAGATTATTTTTTTTTACTTTATATATTTAATTCTTATAAAATATTTTCTTTACTTTGGATGATTCCTGCTTTTCATTGTTACAACTTAAATTGTTAAATACTTTTAATGCTTATTTATAAGATATAATATCTTGTAGCATTTAGTGAATATTATTTTTAAATGAATAAATGAATGAAATGAAAAATGAATTTAGCTTTTATTGCCTCTGAGTTAAGAGCATTGATGGCGACTTGGCTGGAGGAGAAGATTGATAGCTTACACATATTAGAACTGCCCACTAACCTGCAGGCTTCTAGAAAAGCAAAGATTTCTGCTTGGAGGACGCTAACTGAGTTAAGTAAGCGAGAAGACTAAAAAATTTCTGTCTTTTGAATAGACTACTGAACCTACCCCGCAGTCCATCTTTGACCCATCGGTGTATATGGTGATTTCAAAACTTTCTATTTAACTCTCTTCTGAAACTTCACCTGAAAGTTTTTCTCGAAGTTGAGCGAGGGGCAGATGTAATCAGTTGGAACGTTAGCTAGTTCATTTGGTAGTATGTCGAGGATGGAACAGTGCCCGAATAGTATAGTTATTTATAGTTATTTATTACCATTGGCTAGTAGCATCTTACTAAATAATATGTATGTAGACGATGCTCTAGCAGGAAGTCATGATGTGTCCACTGCCATTCGCGCTCGCGATGAGCTTATCGCTGTTCTTGGATCAGCAGGATTTTCACTGCGAAAATGGACCTCTAACTCACAAGATATTCTTGAAGGACTTCCACGCGAACATCTCTTGAACGAAGATTTTCTACAATTGGACGATTGTAGCAATTGGACTAAACGCGAGGTTTTATCCCAAATCTCAAAATTGTTTGATCCAGCCGGCTGGCTCGCGCCTTGTATTGTTTTAGCTAAAATTCTTATGCAGCACATATGGCTGTCGAAAATTGATTGGGACGACGATTTGCCTAAAAATTGTTTGCAAATGTGGCATAATTTTCTTGACAATTACCTTCACATTAACTCTATCAAAATTCCGAGATGGGTTAATTTTTCTCCAGATGATAGTGTCGTAGAATTCCATGCATTCTGTGATGCATCGGAAAAAGCATATGCTGTAACAATTTATGTCCGAATTCGTACTGCTTCAGGCAACATCTCTACTGCCCTATTAACAGCTAAAACCAAGGTTGCACCGGTAAAAACAATATCGATTCCGAGACTCGAGCTGTGCGGCGCCGTTTTGTTAGCTGAAATGGTAGACGCTATTATTCCGCAGCTTGAAGTTGAGAAATATAAAATATATTTCTGGACTGACTCAACTATTGTTCTTGCTTGGCTACAAAAGCCAAGTCTCCAAAATCGTCCAAAGTGTCGGTCCAGCATATTGGTTCCACGTGAATTCTCAAGCTAATCCTGCAGACCTTGCAAGTCGGGGTGTCATGCCACATGAACTCGTCGATAACGATCTTTGGTGGTATGGCCCGAGATGGCTCAATCATGATCCAAGTTATTGGCCAAACTCCTTTAGAAACTTCGACCATGAAACGGACGTTGAGAAAAAGGCGTTAAAGTCAAATTTTGTTTTTTTCCAGAAATTTGATGACATCCTTGATCGTTTTTCATCATTTTCAAGAGCAATGCGAGTAATTGCGTACATTATTCGATTTTTCCATGGCACTCATCCGGTGCACCGTAGTAGTTTTAAATACGACTCAAAAAATATTAGTATCGCTGAAATAAATAGCGTTAAGAAACGTTTAATAATTCTAAGTCAGAAAGTTGTATATCCTACGGAATATAAAAACTTGTCACTCAAGCAACCTATTATATCTTCTAGTACTCTGCTTAATTTGAACCCTTTCTTGGATGCAGATGGAATTCTTCGTGTATGCGGATGATTAGTTTCTTCACCTTCTTTGACGTATGATGAACGTCATCCAATAATTCTTCCGTATAATTCTTCCTTTACACGACTGCTTATTCAGTTTACCCACCAAATCTCGCTGCATGGAGGAAATCAACTCATGCAAAGATTGATTCGGATGCAATTTTGGATACCCAAGGTTAAGAACCTTATAAAAACCACAATTCATCATTGTAAGGCTTGCATTCTTCAAAGGAAAAATATTCAAACGCAACTAATGGGAGCCTTACCTCCTGAACGAACAGTTTTGACTCGCCCATTCGAGCACACTGGCCTTGATTTCGCTGGGCCTTTTGATGTAAAAAATTATGCCGGCAGAGCTTGTTTAATAACCAAGGGTTATGTCTGCATTTTTGTGTGCTTTGCCACAAAGGCTATCCATCTAGAACAGTGGTTCTTAACCTTTTCGGGATCACGGAGCACATTTAATTACATGAAACCTTCCCGGAGCATCAGACCAAATAACATTGATTCCAGTAATTTGGATTATATACGCAAATATATAAAACTTTTTTTATTTATTCAAGTCAAATAATAATTATAATATACATAATATAAAATAAAATCAACAAGACTAAATTGTTACAAATTCAAAATAACAACGATAAAATATAATAAAAAATTCAATGGGATATTTGAGCCTGGCGGGTTTTACATATTTCGCCAATATTAGGTCTAATATAAGATATTGCTACCCTCATTTTCTCTTCTAGATCGGTAAGTCTTTCTCGTTTTTTAGTTTTTATATTGGTTAGTGTTGAGAATCCTAGTTCACAAAGATATGAGGTAGCAAATTGTAATAAAATTGTGATTGCCTTCTTAGATAGAGATGGGTATTATTCTTGGACGAAAATCCAAAAATGTTCATTTGACATTTTTGTGAACTCCATTTTCAGCGATCTGTTGACAAGGAAATAATTTCTTCTTTTTCTTGTTAAGATAGTTCCGTATTTGAAAATTCAAATGTCCCAAATGGATTTCGTATCCAGTCATAGGATTCTAATTTAAGAGATGGAAAGTATCACGCGATTTTTTCATCCACGGAGTGGCTTAGGAGCAATGATGTCAAGGTCTTAGAGTGGCCAGCACAATCTCCGGACTTAAATCCGATAGAAAATTTGTGCAACAAGGGATCTTCAACTAAATATTGATCTTCTCTAAAATCATTTTTGAGCAGTATCCTAAACAAGTTTATTTAAATTTTTATTGTTTTTTAAAAAGTTTTCATTATAATACGAAGTGTCCTTATTTTTTTTCATAGACCAAATGTACAAAGTATTTTTTAAAAATAAAAAATTAATAAAAAAAAATCCAATATGGGTACAAACTTAATTTGCTTATTAATTGATAACTCCAAACTATAAGAGTTTAATTTAAAAACTGTATAATTTAAAAACTGAATCTATTAATTTTTATTAGAGCTTAATCATTTGAAACACAGGTGTCCTTATTATTTTTCACACAACTGTATATGTAGATTAAAAATTGAGTTATGTAATATAAATATATATATATTATATATTATTTAGTATCACTTTTTTGTCCATACACAACTGAGACGATTAGTGTCTTATTGTATGATAAAGACATAAATTTGAAAATTTGTTCTAATAAATTTATATATTTTTTTTTATATTATATGAGCTTAGCTTTTGTTTCGCGGAGCACCTGGGACAATATTGCGGAGCACAGGTGCTCCGCGGAGCACCGGTTAAGAACCACTGATCTAGAAGCTACAAGCACGCTTTCTACTCCTGCTTTCCTTGCTGCTTTTAACCGCTTTGTTTCGCGACGTGGGTGTCCTATGCACCTGTATTCGGACAACGGGAAAACTTTTGTTGGAGCATCCAAAGTCTTAGAAAAGGAATTTTTTCAAGTTTCTAGGTCCGCCATAGCATCTAACTTCAGTCATCTTAATTTAAACTGGCATTTTATTCCTCCAGGTGCCCCCCATATGGGAGGCTTATGGGAAGCTGGCGTCAAAAGTTTTAAGACGCATTTTAAAAAGATCGCTGGGTCCTTTAAGTATACTTTTGAGGAACTTTCTACGTTGCTTTCAAGGATTGAAGCTTGCCTTAATTCTCGACCCATTTCTCCAATGTCTGAGAATCCAGATGAATTTGCGGCTTTGACTCCAGGACACTTTCTTGTTGGTGGTCCGCTTTTAGCACCAATTGAGCCACAAATTCACGAAAAACCTGTCTCTATCGTTAAGAGATGGCAAAAGCTTACGGCCCTCCAGCAACACTTCTGTACGCGTTGGAAAAACGAGTACCTTAAGGAACTCCATAAACGCAATAAATGGAAAAACCCTCAAGAAAATATAGAAGTAAATTCGATTGTTGTGATACGCGACGAAAATCTTCCTCCGCAAGAATGGCGGTTAGGTCGTGTTTCAAAGGTCCACTACGGTAAGGACAATTTAGTTCGCGTCGCCGATATTCTCACCGAGCGAGGTCAAATTACGCGTCCAATAGTAAAATTGGTTCTCCTACCAAGAAACTAACCTTCCTCTAACACAGAATAGTCCAAAGCCTTACTTTTTAATTCTATTTCAGTCATGCCAAGAATCATCAAAAATAATAAAAATGTTCCTCGAAGCTCAGTCCAGGAACGTCTTTCCGTATGGCGCCGTCCAGCTAAAGCGACAAAAAAATATGAATGTCGTATCTGTCATCGATATCATGCACTCCGAGCATGTCCTAAATTTCAGGAGATGAACACGGAACAGCGAATGCGTGCAGTGTTGATGCATAAATATTGTTCCAATTGCTTGGCATATCAACACTCAGGCAATTCCTGCCGTAGCAAACTTGGATGCTACTATTGTAAACAGGATCATCACACATTGCTGCACATGCATGAACGCCTGCGCACCAGTGACTCACTGATACCCTCCAGTTCCAAGCCATCCCAGCCTGTTACGGTATCCTCCACAATTGCGCAACATGTCGTCGCTCTATTTCCTACCGCATTGATACGCATACAAGTTGACGGGCGGCTGCACTATGCAAGATCGCTCCTGGATCCTTGTATAGCCCATAGCCGAATTTCAACAAGTCTGGTAAACAGTCTACATATACCTATCACTGAGATAGGTCATGAAAAAATCATCATCATCCTTGCGCATTCCGATCCACATGTCAAAATGGAAGCTACACTTCAGATCGCTAGCAGAATTTCCCTTAAAACACCGTCAAAATCCTTGGACGTAGGTATAAAGGAGAAATTTTCCAACATAGTTTTGGCAGATCCCGATTTCGACAGATCCGCGTCCATATCCTTGCTTTTGGGTGCTGATTTGTACCAGAAAATAATTCGTCCTGGGGTCTTGCAGTAGCCCAAAATACCGTATTCGGATGGATCCTATCCGAATACTGCGCAGCATAATATTATTTCGTTTTTTTTTAACAAACATATATTTAATACAGTTTTGAATCTTAAAATGAATTTAAAAGAAAGAAAAGACGCACAATATTCTCTCAAGAATTAATCAATTTTTTTTCACAAAAATGCAAACGTATATATACATTATTATTCACACATATTTATATATTTCATAACTATTTAAGCAAAAATTAAAAATGAATTATCCAAATCCTACACATAAGTTTATGAATTCTAAATCAATTTATATAGATAGATTTTAATTGCAGACATACTGCAAGGCGGGCGGCGATGTTAAGGCCAGATGGCAACATTCATTTCACTCCGAAAATCCGATAGCCTTTAGTATAACAATTAGCATATATTGTCTTATTTGTATTTGTGATACTAAATCTAATTTTTGTCACCTTGTGAACTTTGGCAAAGTGACCTCTAGTTCACTTTACAGTTACGTCTTAAATTGGTAAGATCGCCAGTATTCCGCTGAATTAAATAAATCATTTTCCAAACTCCTAACTCTTACTCTTTTATTTCACTTACATAAAATTTCAAACTTGTCCGAGTTTGAAATTTTATTTTATTTCAGCATCAAGTCATTAAAATCGGTTTTTTCCACCAACCATTTCAACGGCCTCTTCTAGCGACTGGATTTCTACAGGAAAACAAGATTCCATAAATTTTCCACATTTTCAGAAAATTACAAATATGAAACCGGTAATGACATCTAGCGGTCGATAGCCGTATATGTATGAGCTTCCGAACCGCACCAAATGTCTTAATTGTTCATTCTGTCATCTGTCAACAATATTCAGTTCACAATTTGTCAAGTTTCATACAACAACGCATTTTTTCCGCTCGTAAAAATGTCGAATTTTGTGCCTGAAAACTCTCATTTGCGGGAAGCATTGATTTTCTGTTTCCATTTGAAGAAAAACGCTTCTGAATCGCATCGAATACTTGTTGAAGCTTACGGCGAGCATGCTCTTGGTCGTACACAGTGCAATGAGTGGTTCAATAAATTTAAAAGTGATGATTTTGATGTGACAAATGAGGAGCGCGGCCGGCCACCGAAAAAGTTTGAAGACACCGAATTGCAAACATTATTGGACGAAGATGATGGTCAAACGCAACAACAAACCGTTTCCTTGCGTTTGAAGGCCATGGGAAAGATTTTAAAGGTCGGTAGATGGGTGCCACATGAACTGACCGACAAGCAGCAAGAAAGCCGAAAAACCACTTGTGAATTGCTGATCGCCAGGCAAAACAGAAAAGGTTTTCTCCATCGAATCATCACTGGCGATGAAAAGTGGATTTATTTCAACAATCCCAAACGAAAAAAATCATATTTGAGCCCCGGCCAACGACCCAAATCAACGCCAAGACCAAATCGCTTCGGCCGAAAGACAATGCTGTGTATTTTCTGGGATCAGCGTGGTGTTATTTGGTATGAGCTACTAAAACCAGGTGAAACAGTTACTGGTGCACGTTACCATCAACAATTGATCGCTTTGAACCGTGCTATACGTCAGAAGAGGCCCGAATTTCAACTTGGCCATGACAAAATTGTATTCCAAGATGACAACGCATCGCCACATCGAGCAGCGGTCAATAAAAACTTGGTAGAATCGTACAACTGGGAGCCCCTGCCCCACCCGCCGTACTCACCGGACCTGGCGCCATCCGATTACTATTTGTTTTCATCGATGGGACACGCACTCAACGATTGGCACTTCAATTCTTACGAGGAAGTGCAAAAATGGCTCGATGAATGGATAGCCTCAAAAAACGAAGAATTTTTTTGGCGAGGAATCCATAAATTGCCTGAAAGATGTGTAGCTAGCGAGGGGAATTACTTTGAAGATTAAATTTGGAACTATTTTCGCAAAATGAACTTGGTTTTTTGAATAAAAAATTACCGGTTTCATATTTGTACACCTAGTATTTCTAATAAATAACTACATAAATACTTCTTCGATAATTACTTTAATTGAACTGTTTTGGATTTTTACCGCACAATGTAAGACGTTATTAACATAAATAGCATATTATAAATATATACTTTTAGGATGATGATTAACATCAATCGTTAACATTAAAGTTTATTGGATAATTAATATTACCCAATAACAGTAAACTCTTGTTGAAAAAGTGTCGCATACTTGCAGGCTGTTGTCGTTTTGTTGGTCATTTATGTTACCATGAGCAAGTTCTGCTTGTTAAAGATTAACAAGAATGAGAACACCATGCACTTAAATACAACAAAAAGACCCAAGCAAAAACCAAAATTGTGCAACCCGGAAGAAATTTCGCCCCACTAGATTTGGTAAACCAAATTCTGTAAAGTAGAATAAGCCTTTGCTATTGTAATTGTGTGTAAAGATTTTAGTGTAAAATGGTTTTGTAATTTTTATAAAACGAGGTGTTAAGATATTCTAGTTTTTAAAATATAGAGTGTTAGTTTGAAACCAGCAAAGTGAACAGTGTTTATTTTATTTATCTGGAAGAAACGGCTATTACTACTAGGTAAGTATAGCTTCCCCGTGATAAAAATCTCTTCTCTACTTGCAGGTACAACTCTATCCATGTAAGTGTTATTCCTAGGAAGTGATAGCAACTACATAACACAACAGAACCTTAAGGATACTTGCTAGTATTCCTTTTATTACAGTAGTAATCTTTTAAGAGCAAAGAAAACACGTACTGCTTTTTTTCTGGTTTCGAACAAACTTACTTGGGGTTTTGTTGTTGCATTTAATGGCGTTCTCATTTTAGTTACTTCTTAAGAAGAAGAATTTGACCATGGGAACATAAATAACCAACCAAACAACAACAGCCCGAAAGTATGCTGTATTTTACCAACAAAAAATTTCATTACTGGATAATACAAATCATCCAACAATGAAATTTTAAGGTTAACGAATGATGTTAATCATTATCCTAAAAGTATATGGGTCATTCCATCTATAGTAGGCCTATAATTACCCTCATGTTTTTTAAATTGGCTGAAACTTTTTTCAGTGATTGATCTATCATGTAGAAGATATAAAAAAATCGATAAAATTTTTTTGACCAATATTATTGCTTAAAAAAAAGTTTTAAATTGTGTTCAAAAAAGCTCGTAAGTAAAACGAAAAAATTTATATATATTTGTCCTTCACACAATAAGTCGTACATACTTAAACACGTAAATAGAGTACAAAGTGGAAACACAGTACAAAATATATAAAAAAAAAAAATACAACAAAAAAAAACATAATTTTAATATTGAAATTACAAATCAAATCGCATTAAGCAAATGCAAAGCTTATTAGATACCTACAAAAAAGTTAGGACATTAAAAATAAATGCAAAAAAGTGCATAAGAAGAGAATACACTCACGAAACATTGAAGTTAAAACTTAACCAATTACTACAATACAGAGTAGAATACGAAACGCAATTAGCAGAGATCAAAACAAACTTCGAAACACTTCAACTGACAGAACAATTCTACATTTTGTTTAATGAAATGAGAGAGGACAATCCTCCGGAACAAGATAATACAGTACAAGAAGAAAATACTCAGATCCCAAAATGGTAGAATTCAATATAGAGACAGTTATGAAAATAATCCCAGTTTTCTCAGGAAACTACAAGGAACTAGACGGATTTTTAAAACTCACAGAATTATTACATGACACTTACTCGACTGAAGATAAAAAAAAGTTGATAGAACTAGTTGTGAATATAAAATATAACGACCCTTTAGTTTCGGTTAATGAGATATCTTTCACACCTGACCTCATTGAGAAATATATCTCGTCTATTGATGATGACTTCAGCTCCGGTCCTTATGGTATTCCTGCGACAGTTTTAGTTAACTGCAGCTCTGTGCTGAGTCAGCCCCTCAGTTTTTTATTTAATAAATCAGTCAGAGAAAGCTATTTTCCTAAATTTTGGAAAAGTGCATATTATTAGCCCCATTTTCAAGAAAGGCTGTAAAAATGATGTTTCAAACTACAGGCCCGTGGCTAAGTTATCATTAATACCGAAAATTTTTCAACATATAATATACGATCAAGTTAAGGTGTGCTGTGGTGAAGTCATAACAACTCGTCAGCATGGTTTTGTTAATGGCAGATCTACAGTTTCTAACCTTCTTGATTTCACTTCTTTTGTTTTAAGCTCTTTTGACTCTGGTGGGCAAGTTGACTGCATCTACACTGACTTCAGTAAAGCATTTGATAAACTACCACATAATTTGATTTTGTTTAAGTTAAAGAAGCTTGGATTTCCTTTAAGTTTTGTCAGCTGAATTGAATCTTATTTATCTGATCGCTCATATCAAATAAGATTTCGGAGGGTATTTTCCTCGCCATTTAGCGCGGCATCAGGTGTTCCACAAGGAAGCCACCTTGGGCCGCTCCTGTTCATTTTAGCAATTAATGATGTAACACAGGTTATTAAAAACTCCCATCTGTTAGTATATGCAGATGACATGAAAATTTACAGGAACGTAAAGGGGGTTGGCGATACTATTCCACTTCAGTCTGATTTGAAATCCTTCGAGGTTTGGTGTTCTAAAAATAACTTACATCTTAATCCTGATAAATGCCAATCCATGATTTTCACCAGGAAGAAAAATATTGTGGAGTTTGATTATCAATTAAAAGATAAGAAAATATGTCGTGTCGATTTAGTCAAAGACCTAGGTATACATTTTGATGTTAACTTAACTTTTAATGAGCATATTGATCTAATTTGTAAAAAATCCTCATCTCTGCTTGGTTTTATTAAGAGGTGGGCAAAATAATTTAATAGCCCTTTAGTAACGGTGACTTTATATAATACAATAGTGCGTCCTCACTTAGAGTACGCGAGCCAAGTATGGTCACCATTTTATAATATTCATATAAATAGAATTGAGAGAATTCAAAAAAACTTTATTCGTTTTGCTCTCAATGGTTTAAATTGGACTGACTCTTTGAACCTTCCTCCTTATGAGGATCGGTTGAAGTTATTACATTTGCTGTCTTTGAGGTCCCGTAGAAATATTGCGGATATTCTTTATCTGCATCAACTTGTAACTGGGTCTCTTGCTGCACCAGAGCTTCTTGATTACATACATTTTAATACTAATCGGAGAAGTACTCGTAACTCTAATCAATTATTTTATCAACCGGTAAGTAGAACAAATTATATGGCTACAGCTCCTTTTAATCGCATGACAACTCTTATTAACAGTTGCGATTTTTATAACATTAGCTTGTCAAAATGTCAACTCAAGCTTAGATTGAAAACTAACTGTAGCTAAATGTGTAGCTTAATGGTGGTCTGTATTTTTATGTTTGTGTTGTCCGCGCCCCACAGCATGCAGGGTAAATTTTTTCTAACATTTACGCCTTGGACCATGTAAAATTACACATATAATTATTTTAATATCTATATCACATGGTCTGAGTGGATATGTTGAGAAAGTGCGATAAAGCTAAAAAAAATTATAAAAAAATAACAAATTAATTGCATGTATAATTTTTTCCATCTCCATTATTTATTAAAAAGCTTTTTACTTGATTTAAAGCTTCAAGCTAAGAAGGCTAATAGCTGTAGTAGCTAAACTCTATTATAAAAAAAACTAAGCTCCAATGTAAAGACCACATTAGGATACACTGCGAACATTAATACACTAACAAGTCTAAAAACAACTCTACAAAATTCATACAAAAGCAATCTAACAACAGCACTAATACACGCGCAATTAGCTATACTAAAACAGAGAAATAATTCAATTAATCAATTTAAAGACAAACTTTTAAACCTCATATCAGGATTAAACAATTTGCAAATTACAGAAATAACAAATCAAGAAAGCGAAAAAAGCGTCATCCTTAAGATGAACGAAAATTAAGCATTAACAATATTCAAAAATGGACTAAACAATGACATAACACAAACTATTTTCGCGGCACAACCTAAAACCTTAACCGAGGCAACAAATTTAGCTTTCGAATTAGAGAAAAACAGCAAATCGCATAACCAACTGTTATATTTTAAAAACACAAATAACAGACAAAACAACTACAACAACCGCTACAACAGTAATTGAAGATTTAACAGCAACAATAACAACACTAATAATCCTAATTTCTCTACCAATTACAACCGCAATAATTCAATCCAAAATAATAATTATCGCGGATATCAAAGCAACAACAACACCTCCAACAGATACCAAAATAACAATAACAGAAACAACTACAACGCACAACGTAATTATAGTAACAACAGCTACGGAAGAAACAACAATAACAATACACACAGGAATACAAAAAATGACAATCGAAACAGGTACCAAAACAACAATAACCAAAGAAGAATTTTAGCAATAGAAGCCCCAATACAGGGAAACGAAGATCGCTCTGAGATCTTGGTAGATCATCCTGGTCAGCGAAATTAAAAGTATACAACATATCGGATACTACAACAAATTTTGTAAAATTAAAATGTAAAAATTCTAAAAAGATACTTACTTTCCTCATTGACACAGGAGCAGATATATCCATTTGCAAATTAGAAAACATTATGAAACACAGACAGTAACAACGGTTATAAACAACACAGACATCGTATTACCTTTACACTTTAATAAACACGCGTATGACATCATACGAATACCACCAAGAACGGAAATAATCCCTCCAATTATCTTAAATATAGACGAAGACCGTATAATTCTAAATGACTAACTTCAAAACGGTGTATTTATAGCAAACCACGTAAAACTACTAAACACAACAAACGTAGAAGTAAAACTGACAAAAATATCACCAAAAACAGAACCACTTTCTAACTACATTCAATTAAACCAAAATAACACATATGACAAAAGACGTTTCAAAAAACTAACCCAAGAGCTAAAAGTAGACGCTGATCACCCTTTAACAGAGATTTTTAGGAATTTCCAACACATTTTTCATTTAAAGGACGAAAAACTGACCATTAACAATTTCTATACCTAAACATTACCAATAAATGACACGACACCAACATACATAAAAAATTACAGACTACCTCACGCTCACAACGAAGAAATTCATAAGCAGGTAGAAGCATTACTAAAAGATAACGTCATAGAGCACTCAGTAAGCCTATACAATGCACCACTACTGCTAGTACCTAAAAATCAGAAGAAGACACAAAAAAATGGCGGCTAGTAGTAGACTTTAGGAAATTAAATAACAAATTGGTTAATGACAAATTTCCACTGACAAGAATCGAGGACGTTTTAGATAAACTTGGACGGGCAAAATATTTCTCCACCCTCGATATGACAAGCAGTTTCCACCAAATACCCTTGGACAAAAAATCTAGACCACTAACAGCTTTTTCCACAAATGATGGACATTATCAGTTTAAACGATTACCCTTCGGATTAAAAATATCCTCTAATAGTTTTCAACGTATGCTCACTCTAGCATTAACAGGTTTAAGCTCAGAAGCATTTCTTTATGTTGATGACATAATAGTCTTCGGGTGTAGTCTCCAACACCACAATAGTAATTTGATTAAAGGTTTTGAACGACTAGCTAAATACAATTTGAAATTGAATGCAGCAAAATGCAAATTCCTAGGACCAGAAGTAGTTTACCTTGGACATTTGATCACACAAGAAGGAATCAAAACCGACCCATCAAAACATAACACAATAAAAAACTACCCAATACCGACAAACACAGACGTTTTGTAGCATTTTGTAATTATTACAGACGTTTCATAAAAGATTTTGCAAGTATCGCGCAATGCCTAAATAACCTACTAAAGAAAACACAAGCATTTAAATGGACAGCACAATGTCAGCAAGCATTCGACACTCTTAAGCAAAAATTGATAGAACCTCCCGTGTTACAATATCCAGATTTTTCTAAACCTTTTATTGTAACAACTGACGCTTCGAACTTTGCTTTAGGCGCTGTCCTATCACAAGGTGAAATTGGAAATGACCTTCCTATTTCATATGCAAGCAAAACACTTCAAAAACATGATCTGAACAATCCAGTGATAGAGAAGGAACTATTAGCAATACACTGGGGCATAAATTTCTTCAAGCCTTATTTGTTTGGGAGAAAATTCTTTGTTGTAACAGATCACAGACCATTAGTGTCACTTTTTAGCCACAAAAATCCATCATCAAAAATGATAAGGATTAGGTTAGATCTTTCGGACTATGATTTCGAAATAGTATTTAAAAAAGGAAAAATAAACACTAGCACCGACGCATTGTCGCGGATAAAAATAGATTCGGACATTTTATATATATATTAATATGATACCCTCAGAGGAGGATGAAAAAGTAAAGAAAGCATTGATTTTAACTAGGGGCATGAAAGAAAAAGAAAATAGTAAAAATGAGTATAAGAAAAGTGAAACAATTGAAAATATTAAAGAGAAATGCATGTCTACAGAAGAGTCTGATCAACTTTTTATATGGGAATGCACATCGATATCTGACGTCAGGAATGTAAAGCGCTTAAAATTTAAGAAAAGCGATAATAAAAGTAATAAAAATAATAAATGTATCGATACCACAGATGATTTTGTACTAGTACAATTTGGCGATAATCTTACGAAACTAGTTTCGACTATGGAGAAGCTATCATCCACTATGAAGAAATTAAATATTAAAGAACTAGCGCTAGAAGAAAATGATATCATATTTGAAAATATTGAAAAAGATGAATTTAAAAGAATATTTAATGAGTTGCAACAAGAAAGATTTAAGAAATATAAAAAATCACAAGGAATATTGTTATACAAACCCCCGAAAAACGTTAAGAGCAGAACAATGCAAAAATAATAAATAAAGGAATTCCACGATTCACCCCAGGGAGGACACTTGGGAATTAGAAAGACAATGCTAAAATTAAAACAAAGATATTATTGGAAAAACATGAGACAAATGATAAAACAGTACATAAATAAATGCGAAAAATGTGCACGTAATAAAAAATTGAGGCACACAAAAGAACATATGGTCATTACGGACACACCAACTACTAGTTTTCAGACAGTCGCAATCGACACGGTAGATCCACTTAAAATTTCTAACGGATACCGTTATATACTAACAATGCAATGTGAATTGACGAAATTTGTTATTGCACATCCGATAGAAAACAAAGACGAAAAATCAATCGCACAAACATTAGTCGAATAACTCGTGTTAAAATTCGGTTTATTTGAAAAATTAAAATCCGACCGCGGTGCAGAATTCACAAACGAACTGCTAAAAAACATATGTGAACTACTTAAAGTAAAACAAATCTTTTCGACCCCCTACCACCACGAAACAATAGGAGCACATGAGAAAAACCATAGAACACTAAATGAATACCTATTATCATTTTCAGACGATTTTGAATGGGATAAATGGATTCCATATTATACTTTTGCTTACAACTCCACACCGCACGTAGATAATTTTTACACACCCTTCGAACTAATTTTCGGTAAATTACCATCCCTACCAAATGATTTGATTTGTAATGACACTAAACATTATAATTTAGATGATTATTCAAATGTATTGAAAATCAGGCTGAGAACAGCAATTGCAAAAGCAAGAAAAATTATAAAAATTGTTAAAGAAAATCGAAAGATAAATTACGACAAAAATGTAAATACACCTAATTTTAAGAAAGGAGATTTGGTTCTTGTAAAACTAGAGAGTAGAAAGAAATCTCAAAGTCTATACAAAGGACCATATGAGATAATAGAAAGAAAAGGAGTCAATTCCGTAATTAAAATTGACAACGAACTAAAAACCTTACATAACAATATGTTAAAGAAAGTTTCAAAATAAAGCATTCTAATTATTATGTTAATTATGTTACCACGTAAATCTTACATTATATTATACCATACATTATATAACATACATACTTATATACATTAATTACCTAAATAACTACTAAAATTAATTTCAAAAAAAAATATATGTCTTTAAAAATTATCTATCAATATTATTTTTCAATATTTCAAAATAACATTTTCAATATAATTTTTCGCTTAAGGATAGGGGTGTAGTGACCCTATACCATTCAACACCCACATCATTCAGCACACATATCATTCAACACTATTATCCACTGACCACACAGATATTTGTCCTTCACACAATTTTGAGTTCATTAACACGGACAATACCCAAATCCACATAACATAAACAAACGCAGTAAATTCAAGACAGAATCATATTGCACTTGTATACGTCACATTAGAGATAAGCGTGGCGACCAAGCGTACTTAATGTAGCGCACTCACATGGCTTAGCCATGCGCATATTATGTAACAAGTGCAGGATTGAAGTTACAGTCTACCGACTATATGGTTTGTTTACGTTATGCTGCACAGGCCGTGAATTCAAATCGTGTGAATGGAATATGGTTGACTTAGAACGTGTGAAATAAATTGGTTTCGTAATCAACCACCAAATCCAAATTTGAGAAATCTGGATTTGGTGGTTGATTACGATTAATTTGTGTATTACGATGGATTTGTGTATTGATAATGATTTGTTTGTGTGACTAATTCTAGTGCTCAATTTTACTTGGAGCACTGGAAAAACTGGAAGAAGAGAAGAGTGACAATTTCTAAGTCACTCACAAAATTTTGTATACAAAGCAAGTTTCAAACTAAATAAAAACAGAATTAATTTAACCACTAAAGTTAAATATTGATTTTCATTTTACCCTGAGTAGCCTGGTGGCTCGAAATAAAAGTGCTGGCGAGCAAATACGCAACTTCGTGTTTTCACCCCTACCACACAAATATACATCAATTAGAGAAACACTTCAATTTCCTCTTCGTCTTGCATTTGCAATTATCATCAATGAGGCGCAAGTGCAATCTTTGGAAACCTGCGGTATCAACTTGGAGTATCTAGTTTTTTCACATGGACAGCTTTATGTTACATGCTCACAAATAGGCAAAGTAGTATTCATTTACACAACAGATTTAAAAACAAAAAATGTTGTTAAAATATGGAAAATGTTGAAATGGATTAAAAAGGTCGAAAAATGTTGAAAAGTCGGAAAAAAATGGATAATATTGAAAGTTAAAAAATTTTGAAAAATGTGAAAAATGCTGAAAGAGCCGAAAAACATGGAATAAAGTTTAAAAAGGTTGAAAGATGTTGAAACAGTTAAAGGAGATTGAAAAACTGGAAAAAAGTTGAAAACGTCGAAATAAATTGAAAGAGGTTGAAAAAATCGATAAAAAAAAAAAATATTGAAAAAAAAACATATGAAATAGGCTGATAAAGTCGATAGAATATGGAAAGCTTAAAAATTTTGAAAAAAGTTGAAGAATGTTGAAAAATATGGAACACGTAAAAAAAATTGAAAGATGTTTACAAATTTGGATTAAGTTGAAAGAGGTTGAAAAACTCGAACAAAGTTTGATGAAGTTGAAAAAATCAAAATAAATTAAAACAGGTTGAAAAGGACAAAAAAATATGGAAAATAAAGGAGCTCAAAAATGTTGAAACATTTGAAAGAGGTTAAAACAGTTGAAAGACGTTGAATAGCTCGAAAAAAGTTGAAAAAAATACGGAACATGTTGAAAAAAGTTCAATGAGGTTGAAATAGTTTAAAATCGCTAATGAAGAAAGTGGAAACGGTTGGGAGTTGAAAAAATATGGAAATAATTGAATGAAATTGAATAACTTGGAAATATTTGCAACATATGGAACAACCCTTTGGAATAAATTGAAAGACCAATTACCAGGTTCAACTGTTCCATTTGTTATCTTTGTCATGTTTGTTGACCTATGTATGCTGTTAAAAGCAAAACATTATGTACTTATATTACGTTTGTAGTAAACGTATTGATAAAAAATATCAGCATATCCGTGACCTAACATAAAATACGTTGATAACATTAGAATATGTAGTTTAATGAGATAATAAAGTCCTTTCGATGTAAAATGGGAAGATAAATCTTTTCTTTAGTTGTTGTACATTTAAAGCTTGTACTACGCATTCAACGTCAGGCTAAATGCTTCTTTAGTTCATACAAATAAAATCTGATTTATTCCCTACAAAAACAAACTGCTTTGCCTTATATTCTGATTTTAATATTCTTATTTATACAAAAATTCTTACATCTAATTTGGTGGGGAAATTCATAAAATTCCCAGTATTATATTTTGGAAGTTTTTGTTAACGCCTCTTTTGTGTGGACTCAAATGCATGCTGCATTTGATCATTGTCGTTTCCGCATGCAATCTCTTTTACACCACATCAAACTATTTAAATTATGTTAGTGGAACAAATGTAATCAAAACGCGTTATTTGCTTTTTTCTTTGATTTGTTTTAGCTTAACTGAATGAAACAAGAAGCCAAAGAAAGTATTAGAGGAGAATGAATGAAACAAATTGTAAAATTGAAATGTTATACATCATGAAATTTCTGGTTTCTAGTGATGTGGAAATAAATGATGACCCTACAGTAGATACTGCTGATATAGCTGATGTTCTAACTAAAAACTAATCTAAACAAAAACATTGCAAGTTATAAATCGTATAGGCATATTTTGGAAAAAATTTCGATGGTTTAAATTTATTATATAGAACGTGTATGTATGTACATTAGAGTGGGTCAGATTTTTCGATGACCAAGCGTCTAGTGCAAACGTTTTGTACGGATAATTGCAAAAAAAATTGGCCAAGGGTTTTAAATCAATATCGATTTTTAACAGAAGAACATGACATTGTAATAAAAAATAAAAACACTTAGAAAACACGACATCTAAAAAAAAACAACAATTTATTTATTGTCAAGAAATAATTTTGATATCTAGACCGAATTTTGGAAAGAGATTGTTGAAAAATGGTCGAAATTGCTGAAAAAATTACAATATGAAGAAAAATTAAAATTTTTATATGTCTATACTATAAACGATATTTAATGTAGAAGATGGGAGCTCTCGAAAGCATGGTCCTAATATACAAGTAAACAAAAAGGGATACGTTACATCTATAAAAACGCGAAAGTCTGCCTAATAACATGAGGCGTGACTTCACATTAGTCTATGATGAGACGTTACAAGCTTTGAAATTATAAAAAAAAACTTGTGAATTTACCACAAAACCTTAGAGAAATTGTAAATAATGTTCAAAATTACGCATATTTTACTAATTCGGAAAATGATTTACAGAAAATGCTTTTGATGACAAAAAATGGCGTGCGCGAGAAAGCTGTAAAAAAAATTTTGTATTTTGTGATCAGTTTTATGATACAATCAAACTTAGAGTTTATAAAAAAACATCGAATCAATTTCGATTGCACAAATTACGTTGATATGATTGACTTAAATGAGGTCAGTATTTTGTCCGTACCTCCATTCACTCCTATGAGCACTTGTTGGGGAGTTTGACAATCCACATGTACATTAGACTACTTACTACCAAAATCAGTCATCAGTTAGAGAATGTTATAGAGATCTTCAACATAATTTTGGTCGTTATGAGCGTCCAACTGAGTGCATTATTCGTAACACCATCACCAAATTCGAACCAATTTTACACTATTGGACTTTCATCATTCAACCAGAGTGCATACAGCCCGTAATTTTGAGAATATTTCTGCAGTAGCAGAGAGTGTTCGTGAAAACCATGAACAATCGATTGATCGCCGATCTCAGGCTTTGGGCATCTCTTATGGATCATTGTGGCGTATCTTGAGGCGTAATATTGGCCTGAAGGCCTAGAAAATACAGCTCGTACACGATTTGAAGCCGGCTGATATCGGTTTACGTTTTAGTTTCGGTTCATGGGCTTTACAACAACTTCAAATTCATCCATTACTTTATCGAAAAATTGTGTTTAGCGGCGAAGCTCATTTCTGGTTGAACGGCTACGTTAGCAAGCAAAATTGCCGTATTTGGGCCGATGAATAACCAGAAACAATTCAGAGCTTCCAATGCATCCCGATAAATGTACTGTTTGATGTGGTTTATGGGCAGGTGCCATCATCGGACCGTATTTCTTTAAAAATGCGGATGGAGCCCGTGTTACGGTCAATGATGCTCGCTATAGAGCAATGATAAATGAATTTTTGGTGCCAAAAGTTCAGGATATTGGTGTAGCCGAATTCTGGTTTTAACAGGATAGCGCAACATGCCATACAGCTGGAGAAACAATCGTTTCATTGAGGAAAACGTTCGATGAAAACATCATCTCAAGAAATGGTCCGGTTAATTGGCCACCAAGATCATGTGATTTGACACCATTGGATTACTTTCTTTGGGGATATGTTAAATCACTTGTTTATGTCGACAAACCTGAAGTTATTGACGCTTTGGAAACCAACATAGCTCGTGATATTCAAGGAGTACTGGCCGATATGCTCGAAAGAGTTGTCGATTCTTGGACCCACAGAATGGACCATTTAAGAACTAGTCGTGGGCAACATTTGAACGAAATAATTTTCAAACAATGAGTTGTAGGAACTGAACTGTCATTCCAAATAAAGATTTGCATCAATACATTGATTTTGATGGATTTTATTTAGAAAACAAAGTAGGAAGCTCTATTCACCAAATTTCTGGGGCCTTGAATGAAGTTATGGTAGCTGTCTTAGACTTCTTACTCGATGTCATAAGAAATGATAGTCAATAGTTGGATAATTGTCTCACTTCTAAATAGATAATTATTTTTTTATTGTTTTTGGACTATTCTGAAATGTCTTTCAACATTGGCCCTTTTATGAATTGCTATACTTTAAAGACAAATAATTCAATACATTTGTCATTCTTCATCACAAAATAAAATTCTCTTCCCCTCAGTGGCGTCACTTTACCAAAACCTTGTGCATAAAAATTAAAACGAACAAAAGGTAAGAAATTGGGAAAATCATACAATAGTAGATATCTTTGAACAACCGTATTTCAGCAAATTTTCATCAAAAAATCTTTTGTGGATCGCCATTTTGACGGAAACTACGTGAACTTTCTTTTTTGTGAACCAATGGCCTAAATCAGCTCAGAAAAAAGTTATACACAAAAATTTTAAAAAAAGTCCATATATATAAACTTTTTAGATTTTTAAATAGTTATATAACTTATTTTGTTGCAAAACAAGTGTTTTGACTTGAAAAAGTGTCATTTTGATAGGAATTCTGATTCTCTACATTATGCAATGTTTAAACATTAAAAATGTATAGTTTTTGAGTTATAGTAAACAAAAAGTAAAACATGGACAAATTTGCTCCGTTCTCAAAAGTCCAAGCCGAAGTATAATCGCAATTTTGCATTTATAATTTATAGGGTACAACTGAACATTTATTTTATATTATATTAGTTGCGCAACTAAGTTCTCGCTGTTTTTTCTTAGAAAATGCAACTTTATTGTCAAAAAATAGTTACAGATGAATCAATCAAAGTATTGCCCATTGCTAGATACCACTTTTACCCATCTTTCTGGTAGAGCTCGAATGCCATCACGGCAGAAGTGTTCGCCTCTTGAGGCTATCCACGAATCAAGCCATTTTTGAGGTCTTCATAGGAGTGGAACTGCTGATCAGCCAGACCATGTGCCATTGACGGGGCAATATCTGGGGAATACAGGACTTCCCATTTGAGAGTTTCCAAGTATGTTTTCACTGGATTAGCAACGAGAGGCCTAGCGTTGTCATGCAATATGATTACTTTATCTTGCCTCTGTTCATATTGGGGCAGTTTTTCATGCATGCAAACGCTTGGAAATGGCTTGTCGGGTAACTCCCAATACAGAAGCAAGCTCTTCTTGCGTTTGGGCCGAATCCTCATCGAGCAATGTCTCCAATTCCGTATCATCTGGGTTTTTACCTTTCCTTCACGTGGTCGATCGTCGATGTCGAAATCATGGTTTTAAAAGCGACGAAACCAATCTCGGTACGTTTGTTCGCTCAGAACACCATCTCCGTAAACTCTTGGAGCTCTCGATGCGCGTCAACCGCCGTTTTCAATATCATACCTAGCGCAAATGAAGATTATTTGCCACAACATCAATCATTTTCGAGCAACCACAAACAGACTATGAAAACACAAAATCTGCTTAGGCTAGATTTATAACATATCGATATGAAACAAAATCGACCAGCTCTT